>VZRN01001252.1:872228-949709 GCA_013397935.1 Dasyornis broadbenti
AAAAAAAAAAAAAAAAAAAAAAAAAGAAGGATTTACTAATTGGAGAGATGATACGAAAATGCTAATAAGGCTGTTAAGTTGACAGGGCTGGGAAAATGTAGATTTTATATGCATGTATGTGTGTGTATCGCCAATAAATCTTGCACTATAAATGATTTAACTAGGACTAACAAAAATGTGTAGAAATGAGAAAAACATTTGACTGAGAGTCGCAGAAGAAATTCAAAGATTCCCAGCCCTCCCTGGAGCTCACCAAAGTCACACACCCAACTCACGCCATCTTGCTGCAAATTCCAGCAATTTTATTCCCCCACAATTTCCCACTTTTCACTCAGTTCGGGCTCCCACTGAATGAGTCGAGTGCATGAGGTTAGAGAAAGCCACGTAAAGGTTGGTTAAGATGAGCAGTGGCATTCCTGACTGAGATTGCTCCCCCCAGCACACCCCAGATGCAGCATGGAAGCACCAGGAAGGTTCCCCTCAGAATTTCACCCAAAAGAAACGCACACCTCGTGCATAAACACTACACAAGATCTCAAAGCAGCTGCCTTTTCTCTTTTTTTTCTTTTATTTTCTGAGGCAGCCAAAAAACATGTAGGATTGCGATAGCAACGTACTGTAAACTTATCATAAACGCAGGATAGAGAAACCAGCTACCAGCTGTGAAGAATATTTGCAACTGTAAATATTGTATTTCAACTGTAGAGAGAGTAAATACCATGTTATGGAAATGCCTCTGTTATCGATCAGCTCATCAGAAGGGAGAAAGAGAGAATATAATTTGGTAGTTTTCAGCAGCACAGAGTTTTGCAGACGTTGAGAATGTATTTTTGAGATACTGGCTTCCATGAACAGCAGCAGAGATCAGCTCGCTGATGAATGAACGCAATAACTTCCATTCCAACACCTGCAAGGAATACCTCGCTTCCACTTATTTTGGAAAGAATGCAACTTGAAGAATCAAAGAATCATGAAAGTTTCATTTCTGTTGGTTTTATTTATTTCCACTCGATGGTATCTCTCATGACACCAATCCAGGGCAAAGCCCATATGATAGTTTTTAAGTATTTTAAGAGCACCACAGGCCTGTCGTGCTGAGCTGAGTCCACTCAGAGTAAGCATCACATAAGGGGGGAGGATATGACAAAACAAACCATATGTACAGTAATGCCCTGCATTTAAAACTACAAGTGGAAAATTAATTTTTTTCGTCTTTTTCCGAGGTTAAAACAAAAAAAAAAAGGAAAGAACCCTTGACCTATGTATGGAGATTAATGCAAATGCAACTGTCTTGTTTTGTATGATCTATCCAACTTCTAGCAAGACCAAGAGAGATCGAAGCAATTAGGAACTCGTCCAATAGCCAGAATTTTATGACTCTAAATATTCCCAATGTCGGCATTCCCAGCGCACGCCTCGCAGCCTCTGCGGTGTAAATCCTCCCGCTGAGGAGCTGGGCGAGGGGAGCCTCCAAAGCAGCCATTAATTCTTTAAAAATTACCTTCTCTGGTAGCAGGTACTAAATAAATGCCAATATTACCCTGCAGCCTATCGACACGAATGACACTTTAGAAACACATCAGAGCCTTGGAAGCACCAGGAGATACGAGAAGCTGCCAAAAATCCCACTGTGCAAATGGGCTTGTTCAGCTAAGGACACTCCGGACAGCAAATCTCTCACTTCTCCTCATCCCTCTTTCACAAGGAGAGCCAATGTCCGTGCAGACCTGAGCTCGTTCTACACAGCTTTAAATGAAGTTTTAATAACAGAGAGAGCAGGTAAACTCCAAATTTCCATGTCGCTCTCCACTCTGGAAAGCAACGGCAAATGTGTATCTTCCCTGAGGCAATACGACAGCACACATCTGCCAAAATTCCAAGCGAAACCGAGTGGGAGGGAGGATAAGATGTATTGGAAAATGCAGCACGTTCTTTCATTATTCAGAATAGAATGAGTTTGGTGAAACCATCTTTCATTCTTTAACATCTTCTACACAGCTGAAAACTTGCCAGCTCCCGGGGAAGGTATCAGGTACGCCTCTGAAGCAAGGGAGCTCCGAGTGCTCGGGACTCACCATGTGAAGAAGCCCTACTGCTTTGGGATTTACCAAGGTCAACTTGGCAGAAATCCTCAGTCCTGTGAGTCTCTCTCAGCTGGTTGATTGGATCTGCAGTGACAGTTCCCCACCTGAAACCAAACGCAGGGCAAGAAGGGAGAAAAATTTCCCCCCAAGGTGAGATGTGACTGCTGTCCCACCCTGTCCTGAGAAGCCACTTCTTCCCCATCAGGGCAGTGTGAAACCAGAGCAGAGTCACAGTCCAGCTCCGCACTGGGGAGTATTTTGTGAATGAATTAGCCCTCGCTTGTGTTGGCTGCAAGGATCTGTCAGACAAGGGCAGCTGTTCCAGCGGGCGGGAAATCAAACGGAGACCTGGACACGAGTGAGGGAAAGGCTGCAGCGAAGGCAGTGAGCAGCAGCTCACATGAACCAGCACAACAGCTCGAGGCATGCCTGGAAAACGCACAGGAAATGGAATTTAATTTCTGGCGTAATAATTCCTTTCTTTATACATGAATTTTGCTGAAGAGAACATCAAATCCTATTTTCATTGGGGATGGCTGCATTGAATCAGAAGGCTGAATGGAGCTGTGTAATGCAGCTCAACAAAAGGGCAGGGTTTAATTCTGCAGCCCAAGGCAAGAGCAGCCCCTGCGTGGGTCAGTCCCACTGCAGGACTTCCCAGTTTGCATTTCACCAGCTCGGCTCACAACACGCTGAACTAGAAGATTCCTCAAATCCAGTTCCTTTTGGCTTTTCACCTCCATCTTCACAGAGTCTACACTACATTTCACCTGTAACTCTGGGATAATTACAGGTTCTGATAAACACTGCTGGCTTTCGGGGTATCATACAAATGTTTTCTCCTGTCCTGAGGTTCTCTGGTGAACCATCATTAGACAGCTCAGAGCTGGATGCTGCTGCACAGCAGCAATTTTGCAAAATAAAATAATCACCAATAAAGTGTCCAAGGTCAAGCGGAACAGGGATCGGAGTGACCTGGTCTAGTGGAAGGCGTCCCTGCCTACGGCACAGGGTGGAACTGGAGGATCTTTATGGTCCTTTCCAAGCTAAACCAGTCTGTGATTCTGTGAAATTGGATCAGGCACCTGCAAGCACGGCACAACTCATCACCCCCCCCAGTCTTGGGAGAGTTGGCTCTTATCAACCAGCTTTAATCCATTTCAAGAAACACACCATTATTCAGAATTTGTTGCTTTCAAACGAAAAAATTGCAGCAACAAACTTATTTGTCTAAAACCCCCAGAAATGGTAGAATTCTCTTCCAGTTTAAAACACAAATGAATCAGGTCACCTGCATCAGCTTCCCAGAGACCTGGGAAGAAATGAAGTTGAATTCCTGCCTCGCCTCTCTAACGCCCTTCAAGGCTCCTTGCTCGCAGGTAACACAAACATGCACTTCCAAAACCCAAAGCTGTAAACACATGAAAGCTTGCTGCTTTCAAGCAGGATGCTGGCCCGACCGCTCACCGCTAAATCCAAATCACGGCTGGATTTTCCATGCTGGCAGTGTTCAGAAAAACTCTCCGAAACCTGGTGTTCATCTGAAATGTTGCCATCGTGAGGCACACAGATACCAGTCCCTCTCCAGTGAAGATTTTCCTAATGCTGAGCAGGGAAGCTGAGATTAAAGGTTCGCTATTCCTTACTGAAAATTAATTTTCTACAGTTGTTAAAAAACTTGTTTCTCCAGGAAAATGACTCACTTGACTAGATAAACACTTCTATCTCCTCTAGGAAAACATGTTTCCTTGAACCTTGTGACCTTACATTATGCAGTTTAGTATCATCACAGAACAGTATTTGGCTTTTCATGCAATTTTTAGAAGGTAAAATCCCAACCACCACTGGGAAAACATTTGAAATATTTTTTTTTAACACTGCCTTAAAAGAATTAACACACTTGTTCCTCCCCCAAACCTGCTACCATCTTGTTAATTACCAGGCATGTTTCATGTGCATTTTCAAAGTGGAGAACAAAAGAATTGGGAGGAAAAGGAATTTAGTGATGCATGAAATGTCTTGCTGAAAACAGAAGGTGTTTTTCAGTTTTAAAACTGACTTGGATTTTAATTTGTACTCCACACCTCCAGCATGGACACAGATTATTGTCCTGTGCAGCAACACATTCTGCAGCGACAACCAAAGCCAAAAGGACTTTTTGATGTGAACAACTGAACTCCCAAACCCCTGGGACTCAGGGTTTGGGGATGGCCGTGCTCAGAGCATCTTCCTGGGCGCCCTTCAGTGCTCAATCAATTGATGTTTTCCCAAAGCTTGGACCGCTCTGTCAGGACAGGAGCTTTGCTTTTGCTAAGCATTGCTGTGGGTCTGAGTGCTCTGTGCAAACCCAAGCCCCAGCCCTGGCTGCAAAAGCAGGGGCTGAGGGCTCCGTGTGAGCTGGAGCCATGCAGCAGCAAACCAGGTGCCTCTGTTTCAATATTTGGCTGATAGATCCATACCCAGCAGGGACAGAAAAGTCCTTTAGAAAACACAATATTCAATTTCCTTTTCATCTCAGGGACACAAGCCAGGCTTAGTACCTTAAACACCTGGTGCTGCAATAATCTTTTCTTTTTTCTTCTTTTTTTTTTTTTTTTTTTTTTTTTTTTTTTTTTAAATGAGGAAATGCTGTTTTCATTCCCCTCTGGAAGGGCTGATCTGAGCGAACAGGCACTGATGACACCAGTGCTGCAAAGATTTTTTTGAAGGAAGCCAAAACCAAAGTGTAAGAGATTAAAGAGACAACTCCCTCACAAGCCAAATGATTAAAGCCTCCGCTCTTTGAAACAAGCATTTCCTTGGAATAATAAAAAACAAAAGGAAGACGAACACTGCTCCAGGTCTCCACCAGTTTACGCTGCCAGGCTTTTCTTGGAGTTCTCCACACACACTGGACGCCCCATAGAAATCGCTTATGGGTGCAGCAGGAGCTGAAGCGAGGCCACAGCTGTGATGTGTTCTTTGGCATTTCCTTCACATGCAGAACAGATTAACAGGAGTTTTCTTTGGGATCTGGATTATGCCCCAGAGAAGCAGAACAATCGAGAGCCTGCAAGAGCCAGGACTTAGCTCTTGTGGTTCCGAGGGAAAGTTCCTGGGGATTCAGGATTTTCCCGTGTGCAAGGAGTGACGTGGCTGCAGCAGCACGCTGAAGATACCCATAATCGACCTCCCTGCTCCAAGGTGGAAAAGATCTTCTGTTTGATATGCTGACCAAATGAGTGCCTGTTTGCCACAGGACAATTCGTGGCAGTCTATAAAGGTACGATTAACATCCTCCAAGTGCGTATTTTCAAGCAAAGGATCTGCTCCTTTGCTCCCCAAAATGCAGGAAATGCAAAGCCAACATGCATTGTCTCACAAGAAGTCTTAATTACATTACCATTTGGATTTTTCTTCTTTGTAAAACTGCAGTTTTCAGGAAAAAAAAAGGTGTTTATTGTGAAAACACCTCACAAACAGGTACAGTTTAAGGGAGGAAAATAAAAAAGAAAAAAGAGGCTAACCTCTATTTTGTAATAAAACCAGATGACAGTCCTCTCTTCTGCAAAGTGCATTGCCTGGTGAGAACAATTCTGTTCTTCTCTTGGTAACATTACTCTGTCTTTTTTAATCCGCTCTTCATCCATTAACTTTGACTCCCTATGTGTCTAATTCACAGCTACACACCAAACAAATTATCTGGAATTAAAAACATCTCACTCATTTCCTCTTTTCCCCACCTCCACGCCACGTCTTACAAAATCATTTTGCCATGAGATGTCATAAGGAATTACTAATTTCTTTGCAGGGGGCTGGTGGGAAAGGCAGATTCCCTTTGCATGACACACCGGTCCCACGGTCAAGGTTCTCATTTGGAGGATTTGATTCAGCTCAGCCCCTCCAGCCAAGAGGCTGCCCCCATTTTGTGCCTACGTGATCAGCAGGGAAATGCTGATGATTCCTGAGCTCTGGTGTTTTTCCTCCTCCCCCGTCAGCGCAGCCTCCCACATCGAGCATAAGAAATGACGGTAGAAAAGTCCACTTAATCACCTCCAAGCTTCATTTACATTTCATATCCATAGCTCATCTACCTAGCTCCTCCCTCTTCTACAGCAGCTTCTCAATCCATCACCTGTTTTTTTTTTGTTTGTTTTTTTTTCCTCTGCAACCATCACTTCTGTTTTTAATTTACTCTGTGTTCTCCCCTCAGGAATTCTGCTCAAGGAGGGCACGTGCAGGATGAATAGCACTGATGCACCCCTGGGACCTGCTCCACTTTCTGTGGACCTCCCACCATCGCTCTGCAGCCTTTTCTGCCCAGCCACCACCTGTGCCCACGACCATTCAGGTACCTCTTGAACTCTGATGTATTTCTCCTTGTCTTGCCCATATGAGCACGCCAGAATTACTTCATTGGCTTCCTGCAGCTCCAGCCTGAGCTCTTCCCTGGCTCCTCCAACTCTTTCGCTTCACAACCACCAGTTTTATGTGGCAATTTCCTTTAATTGGTTTCCATCCAACCAGCATCGCTTTCCCTACGGAAGGATGTGATTTTTCTCTCCCGTAACTCCAGCACTGCTATGAAAGAGCAGATCTGTCCTGTGGCTTGGGATCAGCCCCACCGGCACAGACCCCATGGCTGGATAACACTCGCGATGGACTGAAACCATCGCAGCTGAGCCACGACACACACACTGACACAACCTCTCTGTTCAGGGCTTCAACCCTGACCCAGCCCGGAGAAACCTTCATCGCCTTTGCCAACTCACACAAATTTTAGTGCAGGTTTCAGAAGGACGGGCTGGAGAGCCCAAAATAAGCTGCCCTTTCCCCCTGGCTCTGCAGCAGCCCACGTGTGGTTGCTACTCAGATGGGAACAGCACACACCAGTGCAGGAGGTGGAACGGGACCACAAGTGACAAAATTCATTCCTGGCTCCCGCCTCGCTCACTGCACAGCCTTAAAAAAGTCATCTGAGCTCTCAAGACAAAGTGCAGAGCGGATAGCAGGGCCAGCAGATCCAGCAAGGAGCCTGCTGGTCGTTGCACAAATGTTGAGGTCCTCTACTCCCACTGAAAGACTTTGACACCAATGGAGCATAAAACCAAAAAAAAAGGGGAGAAAAATCAAAACAAAACAGAGCACATTATGCCATTTCAGCTAAAATGATGTTCCAGTTCCCTGAGCTATGTTAAGATCTCTGAATCTGAACAAGGTAGCCTGAACTCCACAGAGAGCCTGGTCTTGTTCAAAACGTCTCCACTCTAACGTGGAGCCAAAGACAGCAACCTTCAGAGCAGCCCGTCCCGAGGGAAGGAGGGCTGTGCGTGGAATCACAATGCAGGACTCGCACGTCATGCCTGGAGAGCAGGGAAATGGAACAGCTTCCCCAGGCTGAAATATAACTGACCCTGCAAAAAGAAGGGGAATGAATGACTCAACATCGCCTGCCAGGCGAGAAAAAGCCACTTCTGAGAGGCGACGTTCTGGGTGGGCAGCTGCTTTAAGGAAAGCAAACTGGTGATGGTATTTTTAGGTCTTTGTTTTTCATTTTGGACACAACCTCAGCGGCAAACATTCCTGTTTTAAGAGGATAACCTTTCCATGGCTTATTTTCAGCCCATGGATCCAGCCTGTCCAGATCCCTCTGCAGAGCTTCCTGCCCTCCAGCAGACCAAGGTTTCAACCCAACCTGGTGAGTGATTGAAGGTGCCCTCGATGGCCTCATCCAGACCATTGCTAAGGATGTTAAACTGGGCTGGCTCCATTCCTGAGCCCAGGGAACACACGTGTGGCCGGCTCTGGCTGGGTGTAGCCTCACCGTCCACCACACTCCAGGCCTCACCATCTGCCAGCGTTTAACCAGGAAACAGTGCACCCTCCAAGCCGGGGGCTGACAGTGCCCCCAGGAGAAGGCTTCACTAAACTCCAGCTGGAACACATCCCCAGCCCTTGCCTCAGCCACCCAGAGGGTCACCTCGTGCTAAAAGACAGGTTAGTCAAGCAGGGCCTGCCTGAGCCCCTGCCTGATGCCCTGGGTGCACTGTACCGGCCACGTGATGGCACTGAAGGGATCTGCTCCATGACCTTCCCCAGCACTTGGCTCAGGCTGCCAGGATTGTCCTGCTGACCCTTCATGTGGACAGGAGTCACCTGGGACCTCGCTGTCAGCCAGGACTGGTGATAAATGATGGCTCAGGGGGCACTTCCAGCAGCTCCATCAGCCCCCTTGGGTGGATCTAGTGTGTGTGTGTCTCTGTGGTGCAGCAGCTCCCTGATCATTTCCCCTTGGATTATGGGGCTTTATTCTGCTCCCTGTCTCTGTATTCCAGCTCAGGGGCTGGGTCCTCTGAGGACAATGAGTCCTGCTACTAAAGACCGAGGCAGAGAAGGCATTAAGTACCTCAGCCTTTTTCTCATCCTTTGTCACTGTGTTTCCTCCTGCACCAAATAAAGCATGGAGAGTCTCCTTGGTTCTCCTTTTGCTGCCAATGTTTTTATAGAAACATTTCTTCTTGTCTTTTATGGCAGTAGCCAGATTAGGTTCTAGTTGGGCTTTGGCCCTTCTGATTTTCTCCCTGCATAACCTCTCGACATCCTTGTACCCGCCTGAGCTGGCTGCCCCTTCTTCCAAAGGTCTAACGCAGAGCATTAGAGGAGATTTATGTTTACTGCTGAGTTAAAGGTCAGGAATGGAGGCTTCCTCCCTTCCCCACCTCTCCCCTCCTCTCTTCCATGAAGAGACTAAGGCTGCATAATCTGCTGCGTTTGTTTTCATACAAGAGCTGCTTTTAAGCACTGCCCTGATGATCGCACAAGGGTAAGCAGATGAAATCCAATAAGTGGCTCTACAGGACAAGACACATGACGAGACAGCCTGCCAGACTCCTGCTCTAATGTACACGCTGAAAAGAAGCTTATGCAGAGCCTGGGTAAAGAATGCTTTGTTAGGGAACACAGGCAGCTCACACTGCAGTGTCTGTTCTCCATTAGCCATCCATTTAAAAACACTTCTGATTATTTTGGAAGTACTTGCGCTGCCCTTTCTCGAACTCAATATTTGCAGTTAATTGCATAACTAGTGCACTTGCCTCCAATTTAAAAGCACATTAAACCCAATTTTTATTTAAAACAGCCGTGTTTCCACTCAAGCGCTGAAAATAAGGGCAGATCCAGAAGACTGTTTTAAAGAAGACACCTCTGCTTCTGAGAGTACGCACGTGCCCTTCCCTGTGCCTGAGTGACTGAAATATGACACAGGGCATGGCATGCAGACCAGCACCTCCAGGGTTAAAGAGGGAACCAGCCATCACGTGCTTTTCCTGCAAAAATCTAATCTAAGAATGCAGTGCACAACGACAATGGGCAAGGGACTGCTTGCTGGATGGAGCTGTCCCTGTGCTCATCTAAGCACCCTCTCACACCTTCTAGGGAAGGCTGTCTCCATTCCGGTCATTTATCCTGCTGGAGGCTGGACAGCAGCCACAGTGAAAAGCAGAGCATGGGAAAACAAATCCTTTTTTTTTATTATTTTTTATGTGTCCATTTATATAAAACATAACTATCAAACCTATCACCAGGATTTATGGGGTTTATTCTTTGCTTTTATGGGAGTGTTTAACACGGGCAAGGCATAACCCTGACTCTGACAGGCACCACGGCCTCTGCCTGGCACCCACCCCTGCCACCTCTGGGTGTGGGGCATTCACCGCTCCGGGTTTTCTGGAAGCTCAAACCCCTGTTGTGCCAGTGCCCTCTCCTCTCTCCAGCCTCGCCTCCCACCCAGCTCCTCAGCATTCTGCACACACAATCAGCCACCCCAGCAGTTCCTCCATGCTGCAGCTTTTGAAAATCACAGCCAAACAAGTTTTATACAAGCATCATCTCAGGAGTCATAAATCTCCCCCTGGAAACTTGACTGAAGTGCTGACGTTACTGGCTCGGTAGAGTGATAAGTTTTGTTTTTACTGGTGCCCTGGTCTTTTTCCCTTTAAATAAAAAGTGCCCAAAATCATCAGCTTTCTGCATCTATATCAAGAATTATTTGTTCAGCCAATTCGAGCTCCCCCAGCCTGTCTAGAAGACACAGAATGGCACCAAATCTCACAAATTCATGCAGGGAGGGCCTGCATCGATGTCAACTGGCACGGCCTCACCAATGGCACTGCTGCCACCACCCCTGGGACCTCAAGGCCACCACCTGACCCCCCAAAATAGGAACAGCAGCAACACCCACCTTCTGTTCCCCTGTAATATCAGTATATTGATTTTGCTCTCTTTAAATACTCTTCAAAAAGTTCTACCCAAAATGAGTAGAAACGCTTAGTGATGATACTGGATATTTTAATTCCTTTCAGGAAAAAAAAAAGAATAGCCTAGAGAAAGTCCAAGTGTTGCATTTCAAAAGGATGCACTCCCATGAACTAATTAAGATTTAAACCATGACAAGCTGCAAGTATCTCAGCGTGCTCTCTCCAAATGCAAGCACCAGACAGGCAAAGGACCTAAGAACAATTTGGAAATTACTTCTGGGAATTAAGAGAGTTGCATAATCTGATTTAGCTGTTGCTTTTGTCAATAGAAAGATATGAAATGTCTTGAATTTTCATGAGAGTCTGAGAGTAAGTGGGAGGGGGGGAAAAAAAGGAAAAATAATCAATAACCTAATCTATAATTTCATTGATGGTGAGGGTGACAGTTTGTGCAGAGCAGGGGAGGGTTTGTTGTCAGAAGAATGATTTGCTCTTGAGACCCAAGGCAGTCTCAATCTAAGTATATAAAGCTTTCAGTCAATGGAGAGAGGCTACGTGTGCCTTACCAGGGCTCAGGCTGATCTCTAATGTCCTGAAAGGATAGATTTGCAATAAAAATATGTGAAAACATTTAGAGACATTAAGTTTACAAGATGACTCTGATCCTGTGGATTAGTGTCGAGTCTGCAAGTGTGCTGAAGCCTGCCAGGGAGAATAAAGCACTGTACTGTCCTTACACTAAGAGCAATTTAATTTGTATGTCCAGATGTTCATTTCAAGATTTTTATCCGTTTTGAAGGGTTATATCTCCATTGCCTTGGAATAAAAACATAATTATGTGCAAGCCATTTACAAGATTCCTGTGGCAAATATTCCTAACCCTGCTGGGTTATTTTAGGGCAGTGAAGCCATCGTTAATACAAGGGAGGAGGAGTGTTTGACAGAACTATTGAAATAAATAAAAGGTCTCACTCAAAATGCATGTCAAAGCATGTGAAAACCTGAAGGTTACTGAAGCCCAGGAGATCCCTCCATCTCTTGCCAGGCCCCGAACTGTTGGGAAATGTTTCGAGCAGCAAACTGTCCCACTTTGCATTTCTAAGAGGCTGAATCCCAAGAATAATAATGCACAGAAAATTGCAGCCCTTGGCTTTCCAGCCAGACAGTAATTCAATGAACAATGCGGCCAGCCCATCGAAACATCCTTGCCAAGTTACACAAGTACCACTTGTAGGAAGAGCTTTCTACTAGAAAAAGAGACAGCAGAGGAGAATGTGCTGGCAGAGAGGGAGCTGATGGGAAGGGCTGCGGTGGTTGATTGCAGACCTCTCCCATCAGGGGAGCGGTGGGGCCCAGGAGCGCTGCTCACACCAGGGCTGGAGAGGGATGGAGGGTCCAGGGTGCCCCAGAGCCCGCTCCTGCCAGGATCCCTTTGTCTGCATTCCAGGAGAGCCCCAGCCAAGCCAAGGCCTGCAAAGCACAGAGTAAAAACCACCCGAAACAAGCTGCAAATTACAGTCCTTTGCTGAAAGTAGAAGGGCTTTGAATAGGCAGGGCACTGATCCAAAGGCTGATAAGAAGCCTCCCAAGGATACTGGACATATTTCAAAAGGAAACAAAGATAAGTGTTTGCTATTTAAAGTGTCACCTGCCCCGCTGAGTCAAGTCACTAAACCTTTTGGGTTTGGGTTTTTTTTTTTTATCTGAAGGCCTTCACCCAGCTTTCTTAGAGTCTCTCCTCATTTTTGGCTACACAAACGCTTGGCAGAGCAAAATGCCTTTGTAATTCTGTGACATTGCATCCCACTGCACCAGAGCTCCTGAACCACACCTGCAAGGGGTTCCCTGCTGGATCCAGAGCACTGGGATGGCAATGTCTGCCCTGCATCTCCTCCGAGGAGATCCACAGCATCCAGCCCATGCGAGGGCATTACCAAGGCAACGCGGCCAGAGCTGGGACAAGGCTGCTCCCATGGGGCTTCCTCCCCTGATCCCAGCTCTGTGCGTGATCCAGGATCACAGAGGGGAGCACGAACAGGGCTGGGATCTCCTGGCAGGGGCAGCTCTAAGCACACACCACCCCGGGCTGTAACACCAACCCCTGCCCAGGGGTGTTTATTTTGAACGATAGCTTGAAAATGTGCCGGAAACACCGATTTCTAAACCACGCAGTCACCAGGAGAAAGGCAAAGCAAAAAAGAAAGGATGTTGTGTCTGGAATTTAGGAGAGACTGAACAGCCCAAAACGCAATAAATATATTGCATTTACTTGCTGTTCCACTTGATTTTGTGCTCACTTTGGCTAAGATGAAAAGAAAATGGGCCCAAATCGCAGCAGCCTTGAGCCAGCTCTGCTGTGCTGGGCTGAATTCCCGCACTGGAGCCCTCGAGAGCAGGACATCCTCAATCCCTCTGCTCCTCCCCCTGGAAAATCCATGCTCTGAGGCAATGCTGAGTGTCCAAAGGGCTAGGAGCAAGGGAATTTTTTGATCTTGCATTCAAAACCAAGCACGCTCGGTGCAGCAGATGTAATGCTGTGTCGACTTGCCACCAAGCCGTCGGTATTGTGAAGATTTAAATTGGAATCTCAACAAAAGGGAAATCATCACTCAGATGTCAAATAGAAGGGGTTTTTTCAGGGCAACCATCCTTTTGACATGATAAGGCCGATTCCCAAGCAAAGGTGTTCAAAAGGAGTTTCTGGGAAATTCTCTTTCAGAAACATCAGCTGAAAGTGGCACTGCTTTGATTTCAGGGTCAAATCTGCTTGGATCAAAACAATAAATTAACTCTTGTGCCACGTCCAACATCTGAAACACAAAATACACCCCAAAATGAGCACAGCCTCCTTTAAAGAAAACACAATTGTGCCAACACAGAAATAAAAATATCTTGGGAAACTGTCAAAGGAGCCATCTGGAGACTCCCACCACAGCAGCAGCAGAACGCAGAAGGCACCAAAAGGTGCACAACCACCCCCATCTCTAATGCCCTTCTCAAACACAGCGGGGTGAGAACAAACATCAGCACGTTTCTCACGTGGAGGAGGAGAATCTGTGCAGCCACAGAGCATCCAGATGAACCCCCCTGCACAGGAAAAAGGCACCACCAGCCAGGCTTTGATCTCCCAGAAGAGCTGGATGCTCCTTCCACTGCTGAGCACCAAACCACCCCAAAGCAGCACGGCCGTGGCTCCCTCGCGGCTCAGCTCCTTCTTTCCCCAGCACTGGGCTGTAAGGGATACAATTAAGCTCAACAGCTGCAGTTTACAGCTGTTCCTTTCTAAAATGCAGAGGTCTTTTTTTTTTTTTTCTTCGCCTGTCTTTAAAAGTGGGATTGTGGGATTTTCTTAATAAATATTCAGCATCCTCACCAGAATGAAATGGGAGTGAAAGCAAGGCCGCTTGCTTTTGGATCTGCTGCGTGCCTCTATTTTTCTGTGTAACCTTCTCTAAAAGTATAATGATCAGCATTAAATCCAAGCTTGAAGGCACAGTGCTAAAGCCCAGGACAACAGTTACATTTCTGCGAGGGTGAAGCATGAAAATTCAGTGACAAATCCATTTTTCTTATGCAGAGTTGTGGCTTCAGAGCATTTGTAAAGACAGAAGAGGCCAGCACTGGGAGGATAATAAAACTATTGGCTACACTTCTCAATCTCTTATAGGTAGAACTCCATCCCCTTTTAAGGAAACAAAACAAAAAAAGTCCCCCAAAACAGGAAAAAAAAAAGATGTAAAATACTCCAGCATATTTTCTGTAGAAACACACACAAAGTAACCAAGTAATCCACTGCAGTCTGTAATCAGCCAAACATTAAATCACGACAGAAAATGCCCTGTTGCACAGGAGTTTGGTGGATTCTCACCAACCAGCTGCCAGGACAAATGGCTCAATGTGTGGGTGACATTATTGCAAACAGGAGGAACCTCAGTCCAGAGACCATCTCAAGGCTCCTCCAAGAAACAATAAAGCTCCTTTGTTGAAATCTAACAAGGATTGCAGTTTCCTCCTTTCTTCTGTTTCCCCGGATGCGCAGGATTCCCCCCTGAGCACTGCACTGGGCTGTGCACCTTTGGTGAACCTGCAGCGTGTTAAAAGTACAAGGGAGTGTTCACAGCACATCAGCTCAATGGACCAAATAATTCAATGGCTCTTCTGCTCCTCGAACTGCAGAGGGTTTAACAAACCCAGAAACACCATGGGCAAGCAAATCCCCACACTCCTCAAACCCACCCATTTTTTGTAGGTGAGACCCCAGCTGCCCGTTCCTGCACAATGCAGGTGCTCCTGACTCCTCTCTGCTGCACCAAAGCAGATTTTAGGGAGCACGGCTTCTGCGCTGGGCAACCAAGAGCCCGACATGGAGCCTGACGCCACCACAAGACTCACTTGGGCAGTCTAAGTGATGCCTGATGATTTATGTCTTTTTATACCCTTTTTAAACCTTTTTTATACCCTTTTACACATTTTACGCCCTTTCCCTTCCCTTGTACCCTTCACACGCACTCTGTGCCTCAGCCCCACTCTCCTGTAACTCTTGCAGGCTGATATTCAGCTCAGTCTGGGGTTTTGCAAAGCGGGA
This sequence comes from Dasyornis broadbenti, assembly GCA_013397935.1. Lineage (NCBI taxonomy): Eukaryota > Metazoa > Chordata > Aves > Passeriformes > Dasyornithidae > Dasyornis > Dasyornis broadbenti. The sequence goes on from VZRN01001252.1 coordinate 887,132, forward strand.
AAACCAAACATTCACAGCGGGAGGCCAAGAGCTCCGCACTATCCCAGAACTGGAGGCCCCAGCCTCAGATGGAGTCTCTCTCTCTGGAACAGATTCTGTAAACTGGGCTGGAATCTCATTTAGGGGGTAATTAGAATAGGGGGACAATTACCTCATCTATTCAGTTTCTCATTGGGGGATTTTAGGCAGATCTGCTCGTTTGTGAGCTCCATCAAAATTGTATCCGCGATATCCGGGGGGTGCTCGGGTGCTTTCGCCGTGTTTCCACCTGTGATGAACCATGCACCCAGGACCCTATTAAAACCGAGGTAAATATCCTTTTTCCCTTTACTGCTGGGCCTGCCTCATATTTTTACCAGCCGAAAAGGCAACATAAGAGCCCCCTAAAACCCCTCTGGAATGCCGGGGTGCCACCTGGAGACATCAGGGCTGTCCATCTCTTGGGTCAGGAAAAGGATGCTCTGGCAGTGGAGGGGTCAGGCTTTACAGAGATACAGAGGATGGTCTAGGAACAAAGGCAGACTCAGGAGGTGAGGAAGTCATTTCTCAGCTCTCTCACAGGCTGGCTCTGAGCTCTGACAGAAGTTGCATCCTCCTCATTTCTGCAAGGGGGAGAACTGCACCGCTCTGGACGCCCTGGACTACGAGAGGTTGTGAGTGTGGAGGGAAGGGAGCGTCTCTAATGGGGAATTTATCGACAGCGCAACAACACAAACACGGCAGCGTGCGCCGGGCGCGCCCCGAGCGGGGCCTGGGTGCTCATTAGCGGGCACATCTGAGAGCCTGGCCCAGCGTCTTCCACCAAATCAAGCAGCAAATCAACAGCAATTAGAGCCGTGCTATGGAGGCAGGGTTTTAATGTGCTCTTCATTACCATTTATAGCTGTCTACAAACTGCAAAGCTGCACGGATCCCACTGTCTGTGAAAGAACCGAAGCCATACGTTCTTTTAGAAATTTCTGATTACTCATTAATGGATAATAAAAAAAGCATTTAGTGGGAGGAGGAGGAGGAGGAGGGAGTACCCCTAAATCTTACACGAGCCTGAGCCCCACTAGTGTCAATGGAAAAACAGTGAATATCATTCAAGGTCAGGAGCTACCTGGGAAAAAAAAATAATCCCAAGAGAGTCTGGAGAGCATTTTTTTCCTTTCTCTTTTCAAGACTTGCGTTGTGCATAGAAAAGCAACCTTTGTGCAGACCACAATGAACATTTGTCCAGCCTGAAACACATCCCACAGCCAGGAGCGGCAGCACACTCGCTGCAGGTTTGGCATCCAAAGCAAAGCAGAAAGCTGGGGCGGGAGCCAGCACAAATGGACACCACTCCTTCCTCACAGATCAACAAGAGGCTTGGTCTAGTCCTTCATCTATTCTGAAGCACTTCGCTACTCCCTACTTCAGGCATCCAAACACGCAGTTTAATATTTAGAGGAAGATCCTACTACAAGATAAGACGGAAGGAAGACTCTCTAGATATGAATTTACTCTGAAGATTTGTTTATAAATAATTCCACATGTGGGTATTGCTCGTTGCAGAGAAAAACCAGCTTGTTCTGGTTTAGTTTAACCCATCTTGGAGGTGCGAGACCCAATTCTCCTCTTTCTTACGTTCATTTTATACTGACATCACTTCAGTGACTTCAAAGTGACTCCTTAAACCAACCCCAGCCCCACTGGCCCATCTCTAGCTGTAGCAGAGCAGGCAGCAGTGCAGTTTGGCCTCCCCAGCACAGTCTGCTCCATTTAAATCACTGCTGCTTTTAGCTTGATAGAAATAATCCCCCAACAGAGCTGACCTCACCCCTCGGTCAGCCCAGCCTCAGCCCATGGCGCTGAGCTGATTCCAGCAGAGTCACTCCACATTTCCAGTCACAGCACCAGGAGGGATTGTGCCTGGGAGCAGGAGAGAGCCCAGTCAGTGCCAGGAGAGCCCCATGGACCTCCAGGACAGCCCAGACCAAGGCACAGGGGCTGCTCCTGCCACCCAGGTGTATTTTTGCAGCTCGCTTAATCCCTGCTGAAACAAGATCCCTGTTAAGGCTGGTGAAACAAGGACATCCTAAAGACACGTAAAGCACCTCTGCAGCCTGTCTTAGAGCCTTAATCAGCACACTGAGATCAGGAGGCTCTGTTTAAGAGTTGCTGCGTTCCATGGAAATGTCTGCTCCGCTCTGGAGGGCAGCAAAGGCACCACAACCCCTCCTGGCAGAAAGTTCTATTTACTTCATGAATTTTTGAAGCTGCCTCATGAATTAATGCACAAAAATAACTTTCATAGAGTCCTCGTTTACAAATGCTCCCTGGAAATGTTGGTAGTATTTAAAATATACACCTAAAAATAAAGCAAGTGAACATTTAAAACTCTCTTTTGGCAAGGGCCTGGGGGAGGAGGAAGCCTGTGCTCAGGGTGGGGTTCAGAACAGCAAGGAGAGATGTGAGGGGTGAACAGGGACCCCAAGAGATGCTCACAGAGCAGGAGCACGGGAGACAAACTCCACAGACCCCAGCTCTGCCACAGGAGTATCGCCCCAAAGGACAAATCCCATCCTCATCTCATCCCCGTGGATCCTTGCCTCCCTCTGGAAAGGGTCTGGAGATGTACTGGGCAAAGGCTGCACCTCAGACCTAGGGACCACTAATGGAAACTTCCCTTCTGGGCAGAAAAAGCACTTTTCTGGTTAGGAACAGCCTTCCTCGGTCACCCAGCCTTCTGTGAGACACTTGGAAAACACCAGGAGGTCACCTCAGTCCCTCCTGCTGCAGGAACAGATAAAGCACGAGACCACCAAGCTCTCCACATCTGCTCCTTCAGACTGGATCTCGAGTACAAGGTCCAGCCAGGTCAATTACGTATTTGACCAGTTTGCCCAAAACACCTCTTGCTCAAGGTAAAGCAGTGTTCAGGTGCATTTGTCCTGCCTGGCTGGCTCACACCAAACCCAGCTCACATTGCTGCGATGAAGCGCCGGGTATTTCAGTCTGTGAGGCACTCTGAGATCCATCGGGATGAAAGGAGCTATATAAATGTAAATCATCCTCATTAATGTAAATTGTGGGACAATGCAATGTTTACAGCGAACAGTCCCAGGGCTGAGCTGCAGAGTGCCTATGTTTATGTATAATTTTTCCAGTGAAGAACACAGCTCTCAGTGCCTGGTAGCTGGACACCAGAAAGACCTCCTTGGAGGATCCAGTTGGGAATTATCACACGCAGTGACCGGGTCAGGCTCCGAGGGCAGCACTGTCTCCACAGAACATTCATCTCCCTTGCACGCTCCTGAAAGGCTTTCAAAACCCCTGAAATCCTTCTCTTGCACAGTTGTCCACAGTTGGAGTTTCTCTGTAACTACTTCTAAAAACCAAGGTGACTCCAGTTCAAACAACTCGGTTGCTAAAGAGGGAGGAATTCACAATCAGGCCTGAAATGCGCAGCTACAATTCAAACTATGATACACACTGATCAGACCCTACCCAGGATCCATGAGATCTTTCAGGAATTATTTTGCTGATTTGGGGTAAACTTTGAACCAGGCCCTTCTCTGCACCCACCTCCCCGCCTGTCCATGTTGAGAGATAACTCCAGCTCTTGTGCACGTTATGCTCATCCCAAGAGGACACAGTCTTTCCTCCTAGAGAGCCACCGGCACCCATGGATCAAACCAAAACATCAAATATTTGAAGAGCCACCTCAACGCACAACTTAACTGCGTTCACAGAAACACGACTTGAAGGTCCAGCTGAACCTTTGCTCAGCAAGAGTGCAAATCTGCAAGCCATGATGAAGCTGGGGGAGCAGGGCTGACTCTGGGGAGTCTGCAGGAGCACAGACACTCACACAGAGATGAACCAAAATGCCTGCACAGACTGAACCACAACAGCTCCAGCTTAATCCCAAACTGAGAAACAACGGCAACTCATCAAATTTAAATTTCAGCCTCTTTCTTTTCTGTGCTTTTGTTTCAGTATTTAGAGCTCCAACTAACAAAGCAACAGACACAATGCCACCTCCTTGGGAAACACACACTCAGCTCCTTCCATCTGCTCCCTCCCCGAGCCCCTTGAATTCTGCAAAGCAGATTGTGCTGTGAAATATTAATACTTTGCTCTTCTATCATTATTTCCAACCCTGAACCTCAAGGCTTGCTCCCAGCTCCTCTCCCCCTTCCATTTTTTCCAGGGATCACGGCACTCCATGGGTTATGTTACTGCACACTGTACCACGTCTGAGTGGAGCTTTCATAAAAAGGTGGAAGCAGTCCAGAAGCAGCTTCCAGGGAGCCTTCCATCTGCAGCAGCATTTTATTTAGACAGCAGAGGGGAAATTAGATCCCCATGTTGCTGATTGGCTTTGGGAGTTGAATCTTCAGTTCTGTAGGAGGAGTTCATTTACACCACAGGAACGATCCCGGTGCCGAACTCCCGGCGGGGCGCCCGGGGAACGTGGGGAACAATGATTGTTCAGTTCAGGGCAGCGCCGAGTCGCCTTCAACTCACGCTCTGCTTTCGCTCTGCATTTCTTTGAATCTGACTCTGTTCTATTTAATCTGGATTTCTGCTCCATCTGGCTTCTGACTAACCATGCCAATTTATTCCATGTGCTCGCTGAAGAAGCTTTTCTTGAGCATGGGAGAGCGGTTACGCCAGAGCCCCGTTCAACAAGTTCTATTTCAGTCCAGCTCTGAACCTCCTTGCTCCGAATGTTCCAGCAAACAGATCTGCGAGCAGGAATTCCTGTGATTGCAGATAATTTGGATAAAGAGGAGCGCACAGAAAAGGCAACCCTGAGCCAGGGTGTCACCTAACCCAGAGCAGCTTTGGCAGCGGTGGTTGCTGTACTGAAGTGCACAGGCTGACACACAGACGTTTGTGCCCGGCAGTGGGGACAGCCTGCTCTTCTCCAAGACCCAAGGACAGAGGACATTTCTTCCCCTGAGGCCCTACCTGGAGCAGAGAGATGGCTATCCAAGCCCAAACCTACTATGGTTTTTTAAGGCCACATCTAAACAGAGCTGCAAGGATGATTTCTCAGTGCCATTTCCATGTTTCTTTGGATCAGGGGCTAAATTAGCAACAGGCTTGCTCTCCTTCCAGGAAAAGAACATTTTGGCTACCAAGCCCTTAATCAAACCTCACACCAGACAGTTATGCTTCAGCTGGCTAAGACAGGCAGGATCTCAAAGGTAACCCCCACACGAAAATAAACTTTTCCCTTCTCAGACTGTTGAGAAAAAGAGCAGCAAACACCAAGCACAAGGGCCACAGCTACAGAAACCCTTCCATTCCTGTCCTCCCTGGGGACAGGGAGTCCTGAGGCAGAGCTGGAGAGGTTCCCTGGAGCGATGAGAACTCCACACTCAGCCAGGCACCCTGCAGCCTGGCCAGGCTCCACATCAAACACGTGCTCTGGAACCAAGGCTGAGAGCACAGCTCAGCCTGGAACCTGCACAGGACTGGCCTGGGTACCCCTGTGGAGCCAGCACTGGCATCCCCAGCGAGATGATGCCACAGGAGCTCCTCTGCCACCGCTCCTGTTTACCAACCCAGGCACAGGCATGTGGCAAACCCGCTCCTGGCCTGCAGCAGAGCCACAGTTATGGATGTTTATGTTTTTGCAGCACCATAAGTCACCTTGGAGTGTCTGGAGTTAAGCAGGATAATTTAGCAGGCTTTTCCAACGCCTCGGATTCCTCACTGCTGAGGCGTAATGGCCTGAGTCCCTCCATAACTGTATTTTTTCCTATTCACCTAAGGTCAGAGAGGGCCACTTAACCTTATTATTTCAGAAGGCTCAAGCCTTTGACAATTATAAAAACAGGAGAGTAAAAACAAGAGCCAAATTTGTGTAATACATTACTTATCATTCCCAGTCTCTGAATCCAGGCAAGAAAGGTGAAGATGGCTCTGACACCAACTTCCTCATCTCGGGTCTGGTTTGAATGGGAGCTGCAGAGCTCACGTGGCAACAATTATCCCATAACAGACACTTGCTGCTGCAGCCTCTTCAGATATTTCCTTGCACAGGAAAGTCCCGGTCACTTGGCAACACTTGCACTGCAATTAAAACCTGAGCAGGCGGTTGGACACCCCTCCTGAGCATCCTTGCACCTGTGCCCTGCCAGCTTTCCTCTCCAGGAAAAGGGGTCCTGCACAGCCCCTCACTTGCTGAGGGAGAAACAGCAGAAATCCCTTTTCCAAAACGATCAGTGATAAACGATCGTGGACTGGACCATGCCCAGCTTGTACAAAGGTAAATAGGAAGAAAAAAAATCACTGCTTGATCTACATGATGAGGAATTTTTAAGATTGGTAATGACAATTCCGAACCTCCAGCTGCAGGGAGACACCACTCGGCTGCATCACCACTGCCTGGGCACAACGTCCTGAGCTTCCTTTGCACTAAAGAGACAGGCAGAACAAATCCCTTCTTAAATGCAATCCTGCAACCCATTTCAATACCTAGTGCTGGAAGATGAAGCTTCCGTCAAGCCAGTCAGGGCTGAAATATTGTTTATTGTACCTGAAAATTAATTTCATACCTTTTGGGGCATCACCGGATTGTTCAATCACTCACTGTGCACACGAACCTGCAAGTTTAGTGGCCAATTTTCTTCAGGCGTGCACTAAAGTGCACCCACGTAGTTAAGATCAAATTCAGCCCATGGTGTTGGAATATCATGGTACATAACTCAACAGAAATGTCAGAGCTGTGACTGTTAAAGCATAATATTTACTGTGCACCACCACAAATTTACACAGCACAACACCACAACCCTTCGTGGGGATACAACGGTCCAGGAAGCCAGAAGAATTAATTTTTCATACATTGGATGAGAAGCTGGTGTGAAGTTTTCCCTCTGTATCAGCCGTGGGCTGTCAGCGCAAGGAAGATACACCAGGGTGTACATCTGCTGTTCACAAATACTGAATTCAGATGTTGGAAGCGAGGGCATCCTGACCAGACAGCTATGGCAACCCAGGAATGCAGTACCCTAGAGGACATCACACAGACTTGGCCAAAGCCTCCCGTATTTATTTGTCAGGAGCAGACCTGGACTGTCTCCAGTGGTTATAGTGGCAGGTAACCAGGAGGTCACGGTGATTTTGCTGGGTTACAAAGGTCTAGGGAAGAGAGGAGGTCCAACCCTCAGCCATAAATCTGTGGCAAACTTACTGACTCCCCGCTGTTTCTTCTGGGCAAACATCTTTAAAAGCAGGTGCAAAACTGAGTTTTAAAAATAAATATCAACTATCAAAGTTCACAGACCACAAATTTACCCTGTTTCTTTTAAAGTAAGTATAAACACTGAAAGTGTTTATTCAGGCTTGCTTGCTCATGTCCATCATGGGAATCATTGGGATGTGAGAAATATCCATGCTGAGGAAAGACGAATCTGTGTTTCCTGGGACAACAGACCTGCTGCTTTTCTGCCAAAGCCTTCTACAAAGCCAGTGGGGTCAAGGCAGTGAAGCCCTTGGTGAAAACTTCAGGGGACCACTGAAAGCCACCAGCTCCAGACACAAGCACGACTCAATGCTACCCCTGAAATCACCCCAGCACTGCCAAGATGAGGCTCAGCTTCCCCACGGTGAGGCCTTGTGATCCAACAGCCCACCTGGAAAGGAGCCACTGCCTGGCCTGAGCAGGCTGATGTACAAACATCTGGTGGCAACAGCTTTGGGTCACTGCAACCCACCAACAGTGAGAGTGTACATAAATAACACCTGCCCAAACGTGTATTTATACAGAGCAAAGTAATAGCTCCATGAGACCTTTACATTCTATCAGCCAAATAATGTGAGTTTTTAAAAACATTTAATACCTTAACAGGCATTTTAACAGCTCTCATAACTCAACTGCATCTTTGCTGTAAATCACTTGACAGTTGAATACTCCACTATATGATCTAATCCCCTTCAGCGTTTCAGAAAGGAAGAAAAAACCTTCCTAGGGTTGCTTAGGAAGGCAAACAACTTTGCTAGGTGCCTGTAACGGGATAAAAATCAGTCAGGCAGAGCCCAGTTAAACTCGACACGTGCCCTGCTTTGTCTGAGCACAGAGGCCAGACCTGAAAGGAGCTGGTGCAAAATCACAGAGGACAGTCCTGCCAAAGAACCCAGCCTGGCTCCCAGCGACACCCAGCCCAGCAGGGGTAACTCTGAAGGCAGCAGAGAAGAAACAGCTCCTGTTCTTCTGCCCCCACTCCAGTAGCACCATAAGAGGGGCCTTCTTCCCCCTGGATTTGCACAGAACGCAGGAGCTGCTCAGTCACACTGAGCTCAACCCACACCATAACCAACAGGACAGCAGATCCTGACCCAGCAGCTCTTCCCTGCTGCCAGCCTGGATCAGGGCATTTATCTTCAACTTGGCACGTGCTGAGGGAGCAGGAACCCACACCCCTCCACGGCAAACTGGAATCATCACCTCCCAGCTCGAGAAGGACAGAGACCTAACCCCAACCCTAACCCTGCCGTGTTAGACACAGGGAGCAGAGGGAGGGAGAACATAGACCTGCTGGGGAGCAGGGCTGTCCATACATGTTCGCATACGTGGGCATGAAACCACATCTGGAGCAGCCAGCCTGCATTCGCCCTCACCTGCCCCAGAGGTGGTGGCTTAGATCCTGACAGTCCCCATCCTGCCCCCAGAACCAAGGCCCCGTTCTTGCATTCTCTTATCTATATCAAAGTGCCCAGACAGAAGCCGGAGAGGCAATTAAATTTAGATGCAGGTAGAGAGGAGGTGTGCAACAAACCAGTGTTTAATAAACACTGTCTCAAATCAGACATTTCAGTCTATTTCACTCTGGCTTTATGATCTACTCTGATGAGCTCTTTAAGAAAACAAATACACACAGGCTCTTGCTACATACATACATCTCCATCCAGATGAATGCTTTGGTTCACTTAGCAGAAGTTTTTCTTGGCTGTGGAAGATGGCAGGCTGGGGAGACTAAATGAGAGTGGGGAAGAGCCGAGGCAGCTGGATCCCAGTCGTGTGGAGCCTGGACCAGCTCTGTCAAAAACAAGGACGGAGCCAGAGACAACCCAGAGAGACTGACATCATGCAGGGCCCTGCACGGACAACACGATGACATAGTGGGTGTACCACACTGGCCAAATTCCCCTAAATAAATGCTTGATGAAGTTCCTGCAGGCTTGGAGTAAAGATTTATTCCTCCCCCTCCAAAGCACGTAATGCCTAAGAGACAAAGATCTCAGCTGCCTCATTTGTTCATAGCTTGCAGCCGTAAACGCTTCCCCAGCCCTGCAGAACTGCACAGAGCTGAATTTTCTGGGATGGGACCTCGGCCTGCCATGAGCCTGGATGGCAGAGCAGGCACGAGCCTGGCAGTGAGGGGGGATGACCACGCTGTGTCCCCACGCCTGGCACTGCTCCTGGACACCCCACCATGACATCCTCCACGCACAGCTTTGGTTCACCATGTGCCAAAATAACACAGCCAGCTCCGTGCTTGCTGAAGAATAAACACCCCTGAAGCCACTGACAAATCCTCCTTGCAAACCTTTCCTCTGGGCAACTTCTGCCCCAATTCTCCCTGCATATCTGAATAGAACGTGGGCAGAACCTCTCAGGCTGGAGAGCATCCCTCAGCCTGACCCCAAACCCCAGTAAACCAGATCATCACATCCTGGTGAACCACAGAGGAAAACAACAGAAAAACAAGCAAGAGAATCTGCTGGGAGATAACAAGACCCTGCAGAAAATCTTCCCCAGCAGGCTTTTTCAGGCAAAGGAAGGAGGTGAAATACTAAAGGGTGGAAGAAGGTAAATTATCGGAGTTGAGACATTTCAAATGACTGTTCCCTGCTGCGTTCAGCAGCTTTTCTTGATGGAGTCACTAATCACTGTAGTTTACTGAATGACCTTGTTGTGGCCATCTCATCTTCAGGGGACCACAAGCTGCCACAATCCCTGGTGCAGGGAAATGCCTTTTGGGCTGTGCTAAATCACAGCCATTGAATGCTGACCGCAGACTGTCACGACAGAGCAGAGGAACAGCCCAGTTTGGGGTAAAATATCTCCACAGAGGTGTTCATCCTGTCCAGCACATACAGCAAGCTTTGTACTCCAGGCAGAGGTGGAGAGATTGGGGCAGAAATTCTCCTGTACATACATTTAAAATACTGGCTGCCACAAGCTGGAAAAATGCTATAGAAAAATTAAATATTTACTTCTTCTGTTTGTTAATATCTTTCATTAGTACTCAGCTGTAACAGTCATTAAAATGCTGAAAGGGAACTTCATGTAAATTCATCACTAGCCTGGGAATACTCCTGCATTTGTGAGCAGGCTGCATGCTGCAGCAGAGCTTGGAGCCTCAATTTCCCTACAGGAAAGGCCAAACGTCTGGTTCACTCACAATTTACAAATGATTATTTTTCTAATTAATCATTCATCAAAAAACACAAATAGCAACAGGGCATGAAAGGCAGTGCTGGTGTTAACAGAAGGCAGAGTCAATCCATCACCGTGTCACCCTCAGCCGCTCACGGGGGAGACCCTCCAGTGCTGTAGCTCCAGTGGCTGCAGGGAGGGAGCTGGGGAAACACCCTCTGCTCTCCCCTGCTGCCGTGAGGAAAGGGATGATGTATGCTTCTGTTGTGCCAAACCTCATCGGTGTAAATTGGAGCTGCAACAGGTCTGTGAAACACATCGGGAGCTGAACACCATGATGGTCTCCAAAGAGGCGGGTTGGGATGGAGGGATGAGGGAAGGAGGGGCAAGGCAGCAGAGTGGGAGGAGAGAAACCTCAGCAACACAAGGCACCGAGGCTGGAGAGACACACAAAAACAATCCTGGAGGAAAGAGGCCACAAGAGAGATGGCAGAACAAGGAGCAGGGACTTGCTAAACACCTTCCGTGGCTCTCTGCAGTGCTGGCTTGGCTGCAACTGATCCAGCAGCTCCTGGGGCCATCTGGACCCACAGCAGGTTGGTCCTCTGAGCCCTCGTGCTCCCAGACCACTGAGCTGTGACTGCAATTCCAGCACACCGACCCCTCTTTTGCCTTACTTTGGATTAAGGATCTCTGGAAGCACAAGCAAATCCTCTGACTCTCTAATGTGTCTGGGTATCATCTCTGCCAGTTCTCAGGGTTTGACCCTGCAGCCTCTCTGTGCTGCTCGCTCACCGAGTGGCTGGCAGAGGGAGACAACGTATCCACACACCTGGAGTGTGAAAACAAACCGTAAATGCTCATGATTTTCACCTTTCCCCACCAATTCTCTGTTCTCATCGTGATTAATCCAGGTTAGATATTTCCTGTACTCCAAGGACAGCTGTTTGAAAGGTGTAAATATTTCCAGGACTCCAGACCTCTCCTTGCTTTGGCTCTGCCTTGCTCAGGCTGCTGGCCAAGCTCTTGCCAGGACAACAACTCTTCAAAAGGCAGTATGAACTGGTAAAAGCAGGCAGCAGCATGATATTTCAGCCTTGCTATAGTCTCCTGCTGCTTTTTATTACACTTCACAGGGCTAGGCTTGAACCATATAATCACATTTCAAAGAGACTGGAGTATTGTTGGCAGTTTGCTTCATTCTTGACCACTGAGATTGTGAGATCTGTCCTCGCTGCTCTGAGAAAGAGGAGATTTCCTTCTTCCAGCTATTAATTAAACAAACTTAAACTCTACAACACAACAACAAAGGACATCCAAGATAACCACAGCTTTTGCAGGATTGGCTTTTCCTGAAGCTCTGCCAGGGCAGCCTCTCCACTTGCACAGGGGTGGCAAAGCAAAATTAGCCCAAAACAGGGAATTATCCTGGAGAGCAGAATACCCCATGCATCCTAATAGATACTACACCCCAGCATCCTCAGACCAAGCAGTGATCTGTCCTGTGAAGAGAGAATCTTGAGGACACACATAATGCTAATGAGGCAAGTGAAGAAGAGCCTACAGCCAGTCTCCTGGAGTTCTAGAGGATCTGTCCTGAATGGAGTTATCTGAGTATTTCCTGCCATTATTTCCTTGTGTTTATGTTCTCTCCAGTGCATCCTGTTGTAGCAAACCTGTTTGGAAGGGTTCCGTTCCTAAAGATGACACAAGCTCCAACAACGTCTTCTGCCCAACCAATATTCCTGAAGAAACCAGTCGTACTCCTCGTGTGCTTCATGATAATCACATGCACAAGGGCACTACACAAGCAAACCCAGAGCACCAACACACTCCTGACTGCACTATAAATACCCAATTATTTCGTTTTTTGAAAATACTGCTTTTTCTAGCCCATTTAGCAAGATCAGTTTCTGACCCAAGGTCTGCATTTACCTAAGGGACACCCCCATGCAAACTCCATGCTCAGGGACCGAGTGCTGAAAACCAAGATGAGTTCTCTCTGAACATCGCCAGTGCTCATTCCAGTTCTCCAAAAACACAGCTAACCCACTCCCTGAAGGAGGACATGGTAATAACTCATACCCTTTATTTTTAGCCTTGCTCTTCCTTCAAAGCCCAGCGAGATATGTGGAGTTTTGCCGCGTGCAAAGAATCCCTGCTCATGATTAACATCTATGTGAATAATAGAGCTTTAATCTGGTTTCAGTCAGTTACCTGCTGCTGCAGCGGTTTAACCTCATGTGGGAGCAAGAGCAGCGAGGGTATCCAGCCAGCCTGCATGTAACTCAAAGCAGTACTACAAGGCTTAATTAATTGAGATCATCGGATGAAAAAATCTCATCAGATAGATATATAAATGGTAAAACATCTGCTGATGCTCAGGCAGTCCTGAGATGGGATTCTGCGTGGAAATCTCAGATAAAATTCCAAAGAGAAGGGACTGAGAACCATCTGCCTATAAGAATTGTGCTCCTCCTGCTCCCAACCTCAGCTGGGTGATGGGTCTGAAATAAAATAGCAGGAACACAAGCAAAGCTCCATGTTTTAATCAGACACCTATCTTCCAGCCAAATCTTCCAGAAAGCCCAATGTGGGCTGGGCTGCTCCTTTTCAAACAGCACAAGTGTGAAGGCAGCTCAGGCTGCAGATCCACCTCTCGGGCCATGCACATGCTTTGTGTCACTGCACAGGTGGTGCCACCAGCTCTGGCTGAACAGAAGCAGAGAGGGGAATTCGATTCATGCAGGCCACACTGTGGTATGGCTGCAACCCATTCTCCTTCCATATGCACGCGTCCCACGTTCAGAGAGGGGCTGGTCTGAAGCCAGCCAGAGTCCCTGGGAGAGCAAAGTACCAAACCTGGCATCTCAAAGGAAATCAAACCCGGCTGCACTGGCTCCTGCTCTCAGCGTAAATCAAGTGGGAGAAACAGCCAACCATCTGAAGATGCTTTGAAAGGGCAGCTTGGTATTTTCCAGGCCTCCTTGGACATAACTGACCCAGAGAAAAACCCTGGCTGCACCACCCAGTCACCCTTTGAGCAGTGGCCATCTATCATCCCAAGTCATTCAGCCGTGAGTCACAGCTGTGCTCAGACCCTGCTCACACATCTGCTCTCCTGCTGTGCACGTACTGATCCTGCAAAGGATCCAGGTTCTGCTGGAGCGCTGGGCAGACGGCAAAAATCATTTTCAACTCGCCCTCCTCATCACGTAAGCCAAGCTCTCCTCTCCACTAACTTCTTACTCATCACCTTTTCTCCTCCTCTACAGCCACATCCTCAGGTGCTTAGAGACACTGATGGCTCTCTCTGAGGCCACTCTGATCCATTTCTGTAAGCCCTGCACAGAATCCTGGCCCTCCAGCAGACGCCCAGAGCTCCTGCAGCTCTCACTCCATGCTCACACAGAAATGCCGCAACTCCAACTGCATTAATGACCCACAGGGACACAGTGGCAACCTGGGGCACAGCCCTGCAGGCTGGCAGTGCCTCTCTGTGCCACCACAGAAACACCTGGGTTGGAAAAGCCCTTTGAGAACATCAACTCCAACCAGCTCCCCAGCACTGCCAAGGCCACCACAATTAGCCCATGTTCACAGGTGCCACATCGACACATCTGTTAAATCCCTCCAGAGATGGTGACTCCATCACTGTCCTGGGCAGCTGTGCCAGGGCTGGACAACCTTCTTGGACCACCTTGGCACCTTTTTGGAGCACCTTGACCCCTCACTCACCTGCCAGCTGACAGCACCACTTCCCCAACTGGAGGGATGCAGCTCCCGATTAAATCCAGGCCAACCTTTCTAGAGGCTGGGCTGGGTGACTCTATCTACTCTCCAGTTCACCACATAAATGTGATACTGATTTCTCTTTCCCCCAAGTATATATTTAGGCATAATATATTTTAATGGCAAAAAGATGCTTTGTTCCATAGGGGATGTGTGTGTGTGTATTTGATTCCTGTGCTTCAAACAGATCCAGGAATGGAATTTCATACTTTTATAAAATTAAGAACAGATGCTGTGGACTGTTTAAACCAGCAGAGAAAATAATAAGAGGAACACTCCAAGGAAGGTGACATGAAAAAAACACTGAACATTGCAGGAAAATGGAAATACAATAATGACTGTGGGACTTCTGGAACACACTGGTCCATGCCACAAATCCCTCAGGAAAGACAGCTCCCAGCTCGGGCACATTGAAGTTTCTTCTGCACGAGCTAGCGAGAGAAAAGTAATAGATAACAGCAGCTGAATATAGAGCCCATTTATCTTCTAGTACAACAGAGATGCAGCTCACCTCAAAATATAAATCACAGCACATGCAAACAGAAATCCCTTCCTTTTCTATCAGGTTTACCTCAAAATATTAAAGCCAATGAAAGGTTGAGCTACACTTGCCTGCTGCTTCCCTCTTTTACTCCTTTCAGTGGGGTTTCCTGGGAAGCCAAGGCACCACCAGGCTGCCAATGCTATGCCAGGCATTTACGTATTTGTTTGGTGTTCCATAGTTCCATTCCAGCTTCCAAAAGTGATGGAAACCTCTCCCATCGGCTTTGGGTGCCCTGTTGGTTGTCACAACAAGGTTTGTGCCTGGGGCTGAACCCAAGCCAGCATCCTTTTGGAAATGAACAGGTTTGGAATGAATGCCTGCATCTCTCTCCCTCTCCCACATGGACTCAGGGGCCGCCTCACCTGGAAGGAAAGGCACCACGTGTCCATAAGGAAACTCCTCAGAGCGTCAGGAGGGGTTCCAGCCTCTCTGTTCAGCTCCACTGGCACTGTCACCCCCATTTTGCAGAGTGTTATGCTCGGGTATGGAGGATGTGAAGCAATTTTTGCCTCTGGTCACAGAAATAAGGGCAAGAACGGGACTGGAATTCAGAGCCCGAGCTCAGATCCTGCCTCACACTTCCTGCACACAGAAGAACCCGTATTGGACTTGCAGATCACACATTTGCATTGCAAAGTGAGGAGCAGAGCATAAATGCCTGTATGTACAAGCAGATGTGTATTCAGTAGGCAGATCTTTGGAAATTCACCACATAACATTCTGTCTACAAGTCAAAAGCCATCTCCAATTGCTAAAACTTAAATCAAAACACAAGTTGCTACAATTCATAAGGAGCTTAATATTTATTACCATGTATTGCAAGCATGCAGCTATGTAGAAAGACTCCCCTACTGTCTCCAGTGATTATTCAGGGGACCGGGAAAAGAAAGAATAGCCTTTGATAGTAACAAAAAAAAACAAGTGTGGAGAAAGCAATGTATTAAATCCTTTTCACAGCCAAGAGGCCAACGAAAATGCTATATATTTATAAAGGAAATGAAAACCTGTCAGGAACAAAATGAACTGAATAACAGAGCTTGGGCTGAATAAAGATAAGCAAGAACTCAAGGACCAAAAACACCACCAGGGTGGAAAATGCAACATGTTCTGCATCCCTGGGGAGAGGGCTCTGAATGGATGAGCAGCCCATTTGGGCACAAGTCAGAGAGAAATCCCCAGCTACTTCCTCCTTCTGATAATCTGCTGGCAAAGTGAGGTCCCAATCTTGATAGAAACAAGGCTTTTTAGTGTGCAGATGACTTGGATTCAGTTCCTGATATTAAATAATTTAGCTTTATGTGTCTAATTGCAGGAAGTTTGTGTGATTTCGAAAATAAACAACATAAGTATTTCATAATTCAGATACTTAATTACTATTAACATATTGATTGCAGGAAATAGGATTAACCACACATTATATATTGTCAGAGGATAATGTCAACAAGCTTGAAGTGAAGGCTACCAGTGAATTAGCTGGCTGTTTAAAAACATTAAAAACAAAGTACAAACCACGGCCATCAGGAAGGGGAATTCATGTTCATCATTCCACCTGGACTGCCCAGTAAATCCCAGGGGGGAGCAGAAACTGTGTAAACATGCAAAGTTAGACTCATGCTCAGGAGGAAGAAAGCTGGAAGGTCTTTATCTCTTGAAAGTTCCCTTTCTTAGATGATCCATCAGATCAGTCATTGAATAGGACCCAAAATGAGTCCAGACACAAAGACAGAAGTCCCTCAGCATTTACACTGAACTCGCCCAGGGCTGTGCCCTTGCTCCATCTTCCAGCACCCACGTGCCATGGGCATGCCTCAGGAAAGTTTCATCAAACACCAACAAGCATTTCCTACCAAATAAAGCTCTCCAGAGCAGCTCCAGTCCCTGCACAGCCAGGAAGCCTGTGCTGTGCTAAACCCCCACACGGTGCCAAGGAGAAGAGGCTGGAGAGCCCATTCAGCTCTCTCAGCACAGACACTGCCATCTCAGAGGCGAGCAGCACAGGTTAAGTTGTGCATTAATGAGAAGTGCTGGTCTCAAATGTGAAAAGATGCTTTCAAAACCAAAAAAACACAACAATGCACTGGGTTTGCATCTTCGTCACCACAGACTGCGGTTACCTCTCCTTACAGCAACAGAAGGGAAAGGACACAATAGGAAAGCAGCAGAGGCCTTTCCCTTGTACATGAAAAGCAGGTTGAGAATCTCCACAGAGGCACTTAAGCATCTCTTGCTGTATAGAACACAATGCTCTGACACTCCTGTTGTTTGCTTTTCATCATCTCGAGGATTCCACAAATCCCCGCGTACGCTGGGAGCTGTTGGACAGATCCTGCCCGGGAAGGTGGCAGTGCTGGAGGGAGGGAGCCTGGCAGCATTCCAGTGTTCTGCACAGGCAGGGATGGCCACTCTGACCAGTGCAAAGTGCATCACAAAGGCAGCTTTCAGCAGCCCTGCCTCTCTTTTCTCCTCACCAGAGGAGCAGGGAAACACAAACCCTCCGATTCAGGCACAAACCCACTGCAGTCACCCACCCACAGACAAGTGAGTCCCCTCAGGGCAGCTCTGCGAGCCGGGCAACGCTTTGCAAAGGAAATTTCTCAATGCCTTTTAGCCTTGAGAGCAGAGCAAATCCCTTCAACCCTAACTAGCATCCAAATTAGCAACCGAGGGAATGCCAGTGGATGTCCCCAGAGAAACCGGCTGTAGCAGAAGGAATTAGCACTTTGATCCTCCTCTCCGGACACTCGAGCAGCACTGGTTTGCCCTCACAGCTGTCACAGTGCAGGACCCAACACACGAGCTGTTCCTCTAGGGGACAGCCCCTGACCCTGTGTTAAGGCCTCCCGCCTCTGGCATGGCGAATGTTGGATTTCCCTGGGCTTTGTCCAGGGTTTCCCACCACGGTTTCACACCTGGCTTCAGCCCCTACATGAGTACTGGTGCATTCAGAGCTCACCCTGACCGAAATCAGCACTTATTACACCTACACGTTTTTGCTTGGGCTCTTTCTATGGCAAGGTGGGGCTACAGGCAAGTGGCTTTCATCCTTCAAATGCAGAAAAGCCCACCTGGTTCGCAAGGCTGGCATCACTGGTACAGCACACCCAGCCTGAGACTGCTGCTGGGCATTTCCCACAGCCTAAAGCAGCTGGACACTCCAGAGAACAGTGCTCCACAGCAGCCTTACACAAGGATTTAGGAGCTAGGACACCAGGATTTGCATCCTCATCTCCCCCAGAGACAGGACAGGGAAGCAGAGCTGGACTCGTGTGGGGCTGGCGAATGTCATTGAATCCCCCATGTGCACGCTGAAAGGTGGATTACTGCAACATTTTTACACGCAAATACCTCAGAGCTTGTTCCTCAGATCGACTTTTACCAGATTGATCCAGGGCCCAAAGGCAATAAACTCAGGCTTTAGCAAGCCAGAGCTGTGGCCCGATTTCCAGCCATGCCTGGTGTGTACAGCAGCGGGGAACAACAGACAATTCCTGGCACTGCCACAGAAAACTCTGCTCATTATCTTTATCATTCTGTATGACATGATTCAGCTACGCAAAATCTCTCATCAGATGTGACAGAAAGAGAAACTGCTGTATTTACACAGAGCAGCACATAGCACATGTTTGTGTGTGTGCCTGTGTACACACCCTCCTTATGTTTTTCCAGGAAGCTACAAGAATCAAAATCCATCTCCATTTGAGCTAGATAACCCTCACAGACTTTCTTGAAAATACTTCCATATTTCTTTTCCTCAGCCTTGCAAGCTTAACCAGATATGCTAAAACTGAAACACAAATGAGCACCAGTGATTCTGCCCTGACTCCACCTAATCTAGACATTAAGGAGCATTAATAAATTAATTATCAACACCAGGAGGATTTCCTTGCCCTCTCTGAAACCCAGCAAACCGTGGCCAGCTGCTCAAAGTCCCACAGATCTTGGTAACTTTAAGCCATATGAAGTTTTAATAGCAATGCCAGGAGTAGGTGCAGAAGGCGAACAGAGCGAGCCCTCTGTAGCCACCCTCCCCACACAGAAAAATTCTCATGTTCTGAAGTGAAGGCAGACACTCCTCATGCTCCCACTTTGGAAAGCACAAAGACCCTCGATGAGAATCGGAAAGTGAAATACTTTATGGGACATTCAAAGCCCAGATGATATTGTTGAACTGGAGGTAACTGCATTTGAACAAAAGTACTTCCAAGAAGACCCAACAGCAGATTTTGTGGCAGTGCACAACATTTCCAGCAAACTCAGCTGAGGTTTTGGGCCTTGCACAGCCAGCACTTCACTTAAGTCTATTTTTTGGTGTACTGTGTGACCATGGAGGCCACCAACATACAGACTGTTCTTCCAAATGCCAGTTCATAAAGCAGCAGCAGCAACAAAATGCACGAGGCACCACCAAGAATATGAGGAGCTCTCCCACATCAGGCAAGGAGCCTTTTCCCTCACAGAAATCCCGCAGACTCGGGGCCTGATACCCCATTGCCCATGCTGGCAGCACCAGCCACCTCAAAAGCAGGTCCCTAAGGAGTTAAATTTAGATATGAACTCTCAGTCCCACTTAAGTGACACTTTTGTGATGACTCAAACAGGGCTGCGAGTTTTGATCATGACTGGGCTGGTTTTTGAAAGGAGGACACCAAGGTGCAGCCCAGCTCTGCAGTCGCTTCAGCCAGCACACACGTCTGCCTGCAACATCAGATGTGAAAATACTCCCAGTGAAACAGGGAAACTATCAGGACATGATCACATCCACACCCTGAAGCCACAGTGCCTCATCAGTCAGCAGCAGCAGGAGGCCAGGCCTGGGCAGAGCGAGCTGCAGATCTCCCCAGCACATCCCAACCCTGCAGGACACGGCTCGTTGCACCCCTAGCCCCACTTCTCCGCTAATAGAACACCCCAGAAAGGCATGGCGAATTGTAAACATGGACAGTTCCGATTTCCTGAAAAGACAAGGAAAACCACAGTTTGTGACATCCGGCGTTTCCAAAAATCCCATGGCAGGTTTCCTTGTTGGAGGTGACCTGACTCCCATCAGGCTCCAGCACAGGGAATCAGCTTTTCTTGTGCCTAGACCAAACAGCCCCAAGTGCTCCATCCCCACAGGAGTCTGGCACTTTGGAGATTTAACACCTTCCAGCTTTGCAGAAGAGCCGTCATGGGGTGAACTTGCCACAGCTTCAGGAGGTGCCCACAGCAGCTGGCCCCAAACCTTCATTTTGCTTGCGGCATTTGATGCCCATTATGCAACAAAATCCCAGTCAGCCTGTAAGAAAAACTGGGTGATTGAATAACAGCAAAAGCTCACAATTATCAGTCTCCAGCAGCCAGGCAGCATCCCTGATTAGAGAAGAGGAAAGAGAGGCTGCAGGAGACCCTGAGTCGAGCAGCACAGTAAAGGTGCCCTTTACACCTTCGGTACCTCCTGGCTGCAGCTGCTGTGCAGCCAGCACTCCTTCGCTGGGTCTGTCACTGTGTCCATCACCTCTCCTCTGTGTCCATCCCTGCTACAGGGGCGCCTCAGGGTGTGGCAGATGTGGGTTTGTAAATCCTGTGTGCTCCTCTGGCACAGCCGAGGCAGGAGAGGCACCCGCAGGACAAACCCATCCCTGCTACCTCTGCTGCACGGCCACCCTCCCTGAGGGACAATCCACAGCGCTGGCCCTCAGCAGAAGCAGAGCACCAGGAGTGTTCTGTGCTGCCCTGTCCTCACAATGGAGGGAGGTGTGGAAACTTCTGGAACGTGCTGCCCAATTATGAACCTCTCGCCCAAACCGGGGCACCTGGGGCCACCACCCCACGAGGCCACTCGCCTCAAGTTTACAGTGAGCTGCTCAGAGAACCACAGCACACTCTCCACGGTTAATGTAAAATATTAATGTCTCATTTGTTCAACAATTTTGTGGAAATTAAAACTTTTAGGTTAATCATATACTGAACAATTTTAATTAAAGCAGTTATAAAACAATTAATCCACGAGAGCAGGCTTGGATCCTTGCCAGCCTTATTGGTTTAATACATGTAGGCAAAGCTTATTTCTCCCCGTGTTTGACTTAATGAATGCTAATAAGTGACACAAAATATGCATGCAGCGCTCCTAATATAGTTAGTCCATCTGGTTTCACTTGCATTTTGTATTTGTCATTTTGCTTTGATAGAGGAATTGAAAATGAATTCTCCGTGCTAGAAATTAGAAGAACTTTGTACCCTGCTTAATTTAAAACAATTTTTTGCAAACCTTTGGGGGGAAAAGAGACAGCAATTGAGTACAGCACATTAACCAGTTATCTTTTTGGTTGTTCCAGGGTTGGAAAAGAGCATAAGACAGAAATACAAGACTGTGCCACAGCACGAAGGAATGAACAACATTCACTCAGCATTTTTTTTTAAACCGGGATTTCAAAAGATGTTTTTTGCTTGAATAGATGGTAATATAAAGGCAGGGGATAAAATATGATTTTAAGCATCTGAGACAAATCCTCTACTATTCCAATTTGTTCTGCATTACAACTTGTTTGATCCATTTGGGGATGTACTTGTTTGCCAAAGCAAGCAGAGCTCAACCTCTTTGTTGAATATTTAATCTATGCCAAAATTTTTCACCTTTTTAGCACTTATGTTTGAGTTATGCAGTCACGTTACTCCCAGTAATGCTCCAGACCATCACTGCTGGGTGCAACCACCCAGCCTTGCTACGTAAAAGCCACGGGTAAGGGCCCTGCAGAGCTGAATCCCTTTGCCTGCAGCTCAAACCACCCTGGGAAGAGCCTGCTCTCTCCCAAGGACCTGCCAAAAATGAAAAATGGGCTCTTCTTTGCCTGAAATCCAGATAACACAACTCATGTCACTCTGAGATCACGCGTGGTGTGATCTGTCACTATGGGAAGTGGCCTCTATGGAGCTTCTAGCTCCCCACACACCACCAGCAGCTCTCTGCAGTCCCTTCAGAGCACCCCAAGTGCCCCTGAGCAGCCCACGAGGGTCCTTCTATCAACACCACCAGGGTCTCAAACCCAAACCCTCAGAACCAGGGTGACGCAGCAGCAGGCCCAGCTGCCCCGGCTTAAACTGGGCACATTTTCCTTCTTCCCTGCCTAAAGTCACTTCCCATTTCTGCTGCTGAGATGTCCCAAATGGTGATGACGGTGAGCCTGTTAGAGCTTAAAATCTGGCTCTGTTCCCAGGGGACCAGTGTCCCAAATTCAGTCACATCGGGACAGGCAGGAGGAAGGGAATCATGGGTGTGTCCTGAAAAGTGCATGGAAGACAGGAGGGCAGAAGGGGAGAGCACCATCAACCACCCAGTGACCACCACGACCCTCACTGCACCCTCAAGGTGATGAAAACTTCCTTTCTCCCAGTGCTTCAGAACTGCAAAAGTGGCAATAAATCCGTGCACCAACCACTGGCATTATCTGCTTAACCCAGTAATTGGTTTATGGGCCACCCTTGGGCTCACCTTGAGCTGCAATTTCTGAGTCCTCACTGATGTCTCCCGGTACTTCCCTCAGGAAAGGTGCTCTGACCACTGCAGGAAGGAAATGTGGGCACACAGCCTGTGCTCCACACTCATCCCACGGCTGACCTGCCCTGTCCTGCGGCATTTAGCCATGGATCACCCGAAGGCAGCAAGACCTGGACACCTCCATGGCACAAGGTGGGGCCTCAGCCCAGGTTAAATTTCCAGCTGCTCATTAAAAGCGCCAGCTCAGCGAGGCACAAGAGGAAGATGGGAGTGTAGGGAGAGCGAGGAAAAGACAAGGAGGAGGTCAAACAAATGGGAACAGCTTCAGGCAGATGAATAACTGCCTTGCCATGAACTTGCTCACTGTTCCTGAGCAAAATTTGGAAACTGGTGTGCGAAATGCAGCCCTCTGAGAGCCCAGGGGGAGGGCAGCACGGAGCTGCACCTTGACCAGGGCTCAGAGCCCATGAATTTGTCAGCCTGGTTAACCCCTCCTGCAGCGTGACAGGAGGGGCTGAGTCTCCCTGCGCCTCCACCCCACTGCAGATCCCACGCCTGGGAGCTCTCTGCACATTTTGCCAGCTCAGATCTTAGTCACAGTTTGTCCCACAGGAGTCTCTTCAGCGATGATATTGCACTTTTCTGCCAGAAAGGTCCCAAAATAGCTCCCCAATCACACACAGGCTGCTGGAGCCCATGGGGCAGCAGCTCCTGGTGCAGCAGGCTGGGGAGCCGGGGCTCCTGCTGAGGTGATGGCCCAGCAGAACCTTGGGGTGATGCCCCAGGAGGTGCCACAGAACCCCGAGGTGGAGCTGCCCCACAGCAGCACCTCCTGTGCACATCCTGCCCCACACCACGGGGCTGATGTTCCTGGTGGGGACACCAGGCTGATGGGCCGGTCCTGTGCAAAGTCTGAACAGAAAGGGAGACCCAGCACCAGAAATGAAATTAAAATGGGAGCGCCTGGGTCACCTCTGTGTCCCTAGAACTGAGAGCTTGCCAACAAGCTCTTTGTAAGTGCTAAATACCTTCTCTGCGTGCCACTTAGAAAAAAAGAGATGTGAACCCGGCAGAGCAGCTTTTCTTTCTTTTTTTTTTTTTTTTTTTTTTTTTTTTTTTTTTTTTTTTTTTTTTTTTTTTGTTTTTTTTTTTAAGTGTTTAAACATCCTACAAACACTGTTTAGGGAAGTCAGCAGGAGGTCAAATAGAAGCCTTGTGTCTCAGTGGATAACAATCCTTCTGTGAAATCATTCCAGCACGAATCGAGTCACTCTTACATCTCCCTCTCCACCTTTCTTTTCTTTTATTTTAAAGGCATTTTAGCAAAGCTCACTTTGAAGTTTAAACCTTCTGCAACAACACCGCTTGCCAACAAGATAAAATATTTAGTACTGCTATATACTAAAATCATATCTCTAACAATACCTTCCACGCCTGACATAGCACAAAAGTTAATTCAGCCAACAAAGCAACGCTTGCATTTTGTGTCTGGAGAAGCAGCAATTTATCTTTTTTGTATATATAAATTACATACACTATTGTGCCATTTAAACCTAAACCCTCCCGTTGTTTAATAGAGAATAGAAAGATCTTTAAATACAGACAAAAAGATCAGAGTTCCAGAAAGAGCTGTGACAAATGCAGGAGAATGTTACTAGCCTGGCAAAATAAATGTGAAAACCATGATGCTCCCCAGCAAATGTTCCCTGCTTGAGCTGACTCCTTCATCTCCTCGGGTTGGTTGGGGTCCCTGAGCAGCTGATGGGAAGCACTCACCATCATGGATTATGGGCTTTAATGGGAAAACAAAACAACCCCAGGTGAGAACTGGCAATGCCTGGGGGTGACACCAGCCTGTGTCACACCTCCTGCACCCAAAACCTCGGAGCAGGCACACGCAGCAGGGTTAGCAGGAGAGGCTCCCCCTCTGCAAACAGATGTGCTCTCAGGAAAGGCAGGAATGGCACAAGGGTTAGGGAGGAGAAGGGAAATTCATCCCTCAAGCTGACCTTCTGCGTTTGTTGTCTGAGAAAACAATGGAAGTGTTGCAATGTCTGCAATGCTTTGTTGGCAAGGCTGTGTCTCAGTTTTGTCTCCATTAGTGGTCTTGTCTTCTTTAGTCACCTCTCAAAAACAAACTGAAAGAAGCAATAACTGCTGTCCCCCAACAAAAACGGGAGCATCTGTTCCCGTTTCTGCCCTTGCTTTTCTAAGCTGCTCTTTACCATGCGAAGAGGCATCACCTCAGTGCCTCACGTATCACACCCCACTCCCAGCATAACTCAATGCATTTTACTCTTCCACATAAAATTAGCAGAAACAGTCCCAAAACGTCTGTCTTTTCTCATCTCTTTGCAGTACCTAGAGCTCACAAGCTTCTCCCCAAGCAATTCAATTCCCCTCTCACACATGCTCAGCGCTCGTGCACTCAGTAATGCCATCTCCACAGAACAGGCTCAGGGCTCCCGAACACAAAAAAAAAGGCAAACTAATTTAAAACGAACACATAAATGCCTTTTCTATCCCTTTTGCCTCCACAGGATACAAACCACAGCAGTGCCAGTGTGAATCAGCCCCCAGCTCCCCAGACCATCTCTGGAGGTCCCCAAACACAGCTCCCTCCCCTGGTCCATGACGCCAGTTGGGATCAGATTTGCCTTCCCATCCTTGTGCTCCCCGACCTGGCCCTACCTTACTCTTGTTCTACTCAAATATCGTCCTCAACCTCCATGTTCATCTCTCAAACCCTCCCAACCAGCAGTTTTAAACATATTTCACATCTTTCCCTGCACTCTGGTGTCTCTCCCACTGCTGCCAAAGCTTCCCCAGCAGCCCCACAGCAGCAGACTGGAGGAGGCCCCACTGGCGGAAAACATCACAGCTGGGGGCTTTTTACAATGTGAGCCAAACAAAACCCAGACACTGCCAAATGACTGTTACCTGCAGCTTAAATAACTGCTGTTTGTAGGTTTATTATTTCTTAAACAATAGTTTGTGTGTGTACATCCATATACGTGCTTTTTTAAGGTACAGACAGGATTTTCACGTCAGTGATTTTTATTTTCGCTTTTCTTTGAAATTAAGAGCATAATTCACCAAGTGCGAACTTCTGCTAGGAACAAGCGTTTCTAAAAATTCATCCTCTGCTTTCTCGTTCAGAATTACACCACAGCAAGAGCCTCAATCTCTATCTCACTTACCCGTGATGTAATTCTACAGGCAGAAGCAGAAATACTACTGATTTACTCCAGAGTAAATGTTGCGTTTGCACCCACGACATGAAGATCAATGGCACAGGATCAAGCGCTCCCAGCTCGAGTCCAACACCAGGACAGCAGCAGCCGTCACAAGCTGGTCTAGGCAAGTATTTAGGCAGAGCCTCCAGGTTATTGTTCCCTCCCTGCCGTGTGCCACTGCTGCTGCAATGTGTTTGTGAGAAACCTGGCTCAGGGATGTGAGTGCTGACAGAGCGACCTGATGGGCAAGGCAAGAAGCAAGATTCTGCCACCACAGGAGGCAGAGGAAGGTGGAGAGAAATTTGCCCACCTTGTAGTAAACCCCACTGAGAGATTGTCCCTGGGAGAGCACCCCAAAGCCCTGGGGGGCACTGCTGCCCACGGCAGCGACCTCCTGCATCCCCCAGGGCAGCCGGGAAACGTGACTGAGAGATGGAGCTCTGCAGAATGATCTATGAGAAGGAATCAAATAACAGTAATAAAAAAGCACTCCACCTGTGGGTGATCATACTTTTTAAGATGGATTAACAAAATGACTGCTTATTTATTGAAAATAATGAATAGCCTAGTGCTTTTAGTTCGGAAAGGGATTCGGCGGGGGGAAGCCTGCTGCAGCGGGGTTTTAAATAAACTGAAAACTTACGGCGATGGCATGCATCACAGCCAGGAGGGAAACGGCGACTCTGGGGAGCATGAGTAATGGCAGCTCCTGGAAAGCACACCAGGGCTATAAGCAAAGCCAGTAAAAGAGTCAAATGGAGAGAAAGGGAAACGTAGAGAGAAAATGTAGGTTTTGCTCAGCCTGGCTCAAGATTGATGCCTCAAAGCGGGATTTTAAAGAATTCTGAAACAAAGGGAAGGAAATGCCGCCTCTGAAGTAATCCTTGCATCGGGTTCTGCCTCGTGTGTCTGGACTCTGGCCAAGCCCACATGCACAAGCATCTCTATTAACACACGAGCTAGAGCAGACTCTGTATTAAAGGAACAGCAAAACTCTCAGCCTGGGCTCCAGGGTCTGTCAGTCAGACTTCCAACAGGTCAACACTAAGCCCTCCGAGCAGATTTCCAATTCTGGGTATTTTCCCTCTTACCAGACTCTTTAAACACCTAAATCTTAAAAGCATCTTTCATCAGCACGTATGAGCGAAGCAGGGAAGGGCTCTTTGTTTTACAGAGCGGTGCAGAGCAAGCAAGGGATCAGATTTCTGGGTCTAAATTCCCCTCCCTACACCACGTGCTGTCTTTAGTGCACCTTGTCTAGAGATCTTCGGAGGTGCTTTGCCACAGGGAACCTCAGGAGTGAGGATTTAGCCCAGATTCAGCTGCTCTTCACGTGACTGCACAGAGCCGAGTCCCCAAGAGAAACTGAACCCAAGTTCCCCCATTGTTCGTGCCCATCGCACATCCTCGTCCACCAAAAAACCATTACATCCACCCCTGATATTTCACAAGTGGTTGAAAGCAGGTATCAGCAAAGGCATCGCTGAGGTTTTAACCCCGATAACCAGAAACGCAGCTCAACACCACGAAAGTAAAAACATCTTTTAGAGATGAATTCTGTGAACTCAAATTTAACTTCGCTCTTTTCTTGGGATTTCATGAAGCAGCAGCCAGAAACGGGCAAAGTGAGCGTGACGCTTTGCCAGGACTTTCATGCCAATGGGATTAGGAACACCCCAAAGGTAACACAGCAGCACCACAGACTCATTTTTCCCAGCACTTTGTAACACTGCAGTGCAAGAGGGAAGTGGGGTCACTCAGGACAATGTGATCTCCAGTACACATGGGGGGAAAGGGAAAATGCTTCCCTCTGGATTAGCTTTCTTCCCAACTGTACCCAGCGAATCATGGAAGCAGATTAGTTCTGGATGTTCATTCAAACCATAATCCTCTCACCCCAGTGCTGTTGCCTTCATGGTGCTAATTCAGTGAAACAGAAGATCCCCTCCGAAAGCTCTTACGGCTCATCTCGATTCCCAAGTGATGGCTGATAAAACACAGGACCTTATTCAAATTTCAGCTCCCACAGTGCAGAACCACTGAGCACTTCACTTTGACACCAACACTGCTAAACAGAAACTATCTCAAGAACTTACTAATTCCTTTTAAACTAAAAAAATGCACATTCTTGCTTCTTCTGCCCATCACATTCCTATTTGGACATCCAGGATTTGCACAGCACTGAACAAAAAAATATAGTGCTCCTGACAGCTCATTCCTATATGGGGGAAGAGTTAGATGAAAACTGAAACTCAGCATCCAAGCTTTTAAGGAACTAACCTGGCAGATTGCATGCAAACTTCCTTGGCAAAAAGAAACAACAGGAGCTGAATAATACATAAAAACATATATTGACAGAATTGCTTCTGTGCACACCACTTTCAGTGTATATGATGGAAGCACCAGAGAATCTTTATGGAAAGCCAGCACTGACTCGGCTTGAAAGGCACCTTAACAAACAAAGGAAGTACATTAAAAAAATGCAGTGCTAAGACATTATCAAAACATGCATTATAGCTTGTGAAAGCCCTCTGCCAGTGAGTGTGTCTGCAGAGGACTGTGCAGAGCATTGATCTGTCTGTGTTCTGGGCGCTTTTCGGGTGATGCCTGACCGGAGTTTACAAGGGCAGGCTCAGAGGTCCCCGTTGTTTATTTCTCTGCAGTCTTTTACCTGTCACTGATAATAGTTTTCAAGCCATCCACCCTGGGAGGATGCAGACAGGGGTTTGCCAGGGGTGAGAGGTCAAAGCAATAATGTGCTGACCAGGGTCAGAAATATTTATCTGCACCAAAATGGTTCTGGATAATCAAATAGTTGAAAATTAGTTTAGTGACAGGGCTCGTATTATTTGGCTCTTGTCCTTACACAACACAAGTCAGGAGCAAGGGAGGACACTCCTGCCCGTGTCTGTCTCACCTGCTGCACGCAGAGTTTGACAATCCTGCTGTGCCACTCATCAACCTGCTCCTGCCACCTCGGGAAGAGCCCCAGCCCTCCCGAGCTCGCTGTGGGCACGGGGGTGCGGCCAGGAGCTTCAGGGGAACAGGGAGCAGCTCTTCCCAGGCTTCGAACATCCCGACGGTGAAGCCACCGAGCTCCCACACCTCTGGAAAGGGTACAGGGTGGAGGTCAGACACCCAGCTAACAACAAATACTGAAAACAAGATTGCTTCGGAGCTGGCCGAGAGCTAAAATCTTCTGGACAGATAAAATCACTGACGAAAATAAACCTGAGTGTGGGCCCTTCTGCAGATCAGCAGGCCCACCAGCACTCGGTATTTCCATCTCCTTTCCACTCTGCCAGCTGTTTTTCACTTCATGTTTGCTGGTAATGCAGCAGAGCATCAGCCCCCTGGATTTCAGTAAAGTATTTACTCACTCTGAAATGGGAAAACATTGCTCTTGTTAAAAATTTCCATCAGACCAGACTGAAGCAGATCTGCTCCTCAGATAATATAATGACACTGAGGTCCTCAGGAGAACTCCCTCCAAAGCCAATAACGTGAAAACAAATCCGGTTACGTCAGGTTAATTTAAAGAACTTTTTTAAATGTACGTGGAGAGAAAATGGAGGAAACCTTCTAAATTAATTCCAGCATTATAAATTTGATTTAGCGAGTGCAGTGTGCACCACTGTGAGAGCAATAACAATATAGGAATGCTTTAAGCAGAGAACATAAATTATTTCAAAAGGGAGTGGTGAGGGAAGAAACAACAAACGTGTGAGAGAGAGCCCACTCCTATATTAATTAGAGATCTGCAGTTCTGTTTGCATTTGGCTTCTCTAAATGAGGAACTGGAATTAGTAGAGGCTCCAGACTCAATGGAGAGAAACAGCTGGAAACTCAGCCAAAGCCCTCCAGATGTGCCTGGTTCTCACTCCCAGCCGCAGGAGAGCCCTGGCTGACCAGCTCATGTTCCTGCTCATGTTCCTGCTCCCATTCCTTGCACACCCAAGTGCAAATCATGAACCTCCCATCTCTGGGGAGCAGCTGCAGTCCCAGCCACTACAAAGGAGCAAGGGAGACTTCATGCTTCAAATCAATGACTCTGTCCGAGCTGCAGCTCCCAAAGCGGTTTTGAAACCCATCTCAAGTGAACAGTGACCAAGAAAGTGAAGAGCTTTGGCAAGAAAGCAAATGAACTGTGGGAAATATGAACTAAATGTGCGAGCACATCCCTGTGCTCCCCATGTCTGGTTCCCTGGGAGCCAGAACGAAGCTGATGTTGGGATGTTCTGGGCACCTCCTCTGGGACTGAGCCTTGGGCAGACTCTGTCCTGTTTGAAGGAAAAATGTTTGAAGGATCTGAGCACAGCAAGCAAGGACAGGCTCCCTGCTCCCAGGGTAACACAACTGCACTGGTGCATTTTCCCGGCACAGTCCCCAGGTAACTCACGCTGCAGATTCCTTCATTTTCACAAGAAATGGCATTTGTTCTCCCACCCCTGGTGATACTGACCCAAAACACATTCCCTCAAAGCAACCCCGTGTCTCCTTGCAAAGCACTTGGCATGTTTTCCTTTGGCTTGGTATCAATCACACGCCGGCTTCTCAAACCCTGCTAGCTGGCAAGCAACTGCTGTGGCTCCAAAACCTCCCCACGAACCAGTGGGAGACTTGAAAGGACAACGGAGCCTTGCCCATCCGTGTGCGTGGAATTGCTGCCGCTCCTGGAGAAGCCTCACTGCTGTGGAGGCAACACTGGGGCCCTGCTCCGTGTGGGGGGGGACCAGCTCATCCGTATGGAGAAAGGGAAAGCGAACGTAGCAGCAATTTAATCCAAAGCAGATAACACCAACTGTGGATGTATTCAATGAAAAAAAACCCCAAAAGACAACACAAGGAACAGCAAATTAATACACAAGCTGAGCTCTTTTTTATATATTGCATCTGTCAAAATACTGAAGTGTTTGCTTTTTTTGTGTACAGGGAGGAGGTTATGATTTTGCAGACAGTCATAAAGCAGGGCAGTATTACAAAAATTAGGGATTTCCTTCATTGTCTCTACTAGCTTGCAGTTGCTAATTATGAGACTGCTAAGTGCCAAATGGTCAACAAGCAAATCTAATTGTTATTTAAGTGCAGCCAGGCAGGTTGTAGATACACTCACAATACACATGTGTACATTTAGTTCATTGCCGGCTGCATGTGGAGTCGGGTCTAGCACAGGGAAGGCAGCACCACGTGTTTGGACACACTCTGCCAGAAGGCACATCAAGGCAGCTGAGAAAGAGCCTCATTTTTTCTGACTCGGGCTCCTTATTGCAGGAACCGAGTAGCAGGAGGCAGAATATGGAGCCAGCAGATCAAAGAACGGTTTGGGCTGGAAGGGACCGTGAAAGGTCACAAAGTCCAACCCTGCCTTGCCATGGCCAGGGACACTTCAACAAGATCAGGCTGCTCAGAGCCCCGTCCAGCCTGACCCTGAGAGTGTCCAGGGATGGGGCATCCACCCCCTCTCTGGGCAACCTGTGCCAGTGTTTTGTCACCCTCACTGTAAAAACTTCTCCCTTATATTTAATTTGATTCAAGTGTCTTAGATTAAAACTGATTCCCCTCGTCCCACAGGCTCTACTAAAAAGTTTCCCCATCTTTCTTACAAGCCCCCTTACAGTACTGAAGGGCTGCAAGGAGGTCTCCCTGGAACACTCTGAATTTCTTTAAAAGTCACAGGAGACATCCACACAATGCAGAATAGTGACCACAACTGAGGCTTTCATCCCTTGTAATGCCAAAACCTGGCCCTGTTCTGCAGCAGGGTATGGGAACTGGCTTCTTACTTCCACGGGCTGGGAAGGGTGGGAGAGATGCCAATGGGACAGAGATAACTGGGCAACAAACTGAAATCAGTGATGCCACAGGGCCGCATCAGTCACTTGCAAGCCTCCAGAGGTGCAGCAGAGTGAGGATCAGTGCATCACCTTGGGGGTGGGAGATGGGGGGGCAACCACTGCCGACTTCTGAGTTATTTTAGAGTTTGGGTCAGGTTTTTCTGTTTGAATTTTTTTTTTTTTTTTTTTTATTTGCATTGTTCTCCCGAACTTTCCTGGGGCACTGCATTACAATGCACTCCACAGAGCTAGTCTGTGACAGTTCACCTTTAAAGGATTAGGCAACCACAGAAAGTATTATAGCAATGCAGTTTATGTAGACCTGGAATGTATTCTCCAACGAGATTAACCTATCTAATAGGATTTGGGGAAGCTTTCAGGGCCATTAGGATGCCCCCTACATGCTGAAGGCTCCACATGCCGTAACCATTTGATTTAATCTAATCAAGACTGCCTAGGTGTATTTTGTCAGTGGATGTTTCTGTCATTTTCATATTACATCTCAACAGACAACTTCCATCCAAGTTCCACTGTGTACAAACAGGCAGACACGTTTGAGGCCGATCTTCAATTACAAGAGACACTAATTATTAAAGCCTGGGTTTACAGCTGGTTACAGTCTAATCCTGCATGGTAGGGAGCATTCCCCTAACACTGCTGAAGGGACACTCCATGGACCCACTCTCCTTTCTTTTACCTTAAAAACCATTCTACCCTGCCTTTATTTGTCACTCATCCTTAGGAGGAGCCCTCGGTGCCCCTGGGTGCCGGGTGCTGTGCAGATCAGCAGTGCTGAGGATCAAAAAGAAATAAAAGCCTTCCCCTGCCGGAGCTCTGGCTGTGCAAACACACACAGCCGGACAGAGCCGCGGGCCAGCACAGAATGGGAGCGTGGCTGGGAAGGGAGATGGAGGAGCCTCCCCAGACATCTCCTTTGATGAGCAAAGGCCATGCCATAAATCGCTCTGATGAGCACTTACGCTCTGAGAGTGAGCAGGGCCCTGGGAGGGATGAGTGAGTGCAGGAGTTACCATCTCCTCAGGGGCTTTGAGCCCTAACAAAAACATTTCCTTTCTCCACAGGTTCAGCACAGATCCTCAGCACACATTCTTTAAATCCCAGCAAAGGCCAGCTGCCAGGCTGGTGGAAATTCCTGGCTGACAGAGAGACAGAGAAGTGTCCTGCATCCCCAGAGCACCTCCACACATCAGCTGAAGCCAGCGATGCGCACACAGCTCCCACCAAGCAAGGAAAGCACCCATGAGTGAGAGGGGCTGGAGCAACATCTGGAGCACCCAGGTGTGACTTTGGCAGGTATCTGCTCACCTGTCAGCCTCGCAGGTCTGAGGCAAACAGAGATCTTTAGGATTCACGTGGCACTGGAGAAAGTCCTGAGCACCAGATTCAGCTGAGGGGTGCCTGTGACTGTCACACATCCACGTGTGGCATTTTAAGCACACAAGGGGCAGCTGCAGTGCCAGGTGACTTTAACCTGAATCAGGCAGGCTCGGCAATGCTGCGGATCTGTTCAAGCCCTCCTTTATGTTTATTTTCTAAGGACTAGTTCAGGCATCTCTTCCTCAGCGATATTCATCAGAGGAAAGGAGCAAAGATGAAAGCCTGCAGCAGCCTCTGGGCAGGATTTGTCCAACCCTGTAATTCAGCCCTCCCAACAGACCAAAATTCGAGAGGTTTGGGCACACCAGGAAACATGAACCGTTTGAGCTGATCCTGCCTTACCAGGCAGCGAGGAAGGGATTCCTCATTCCCCAAACACCTTCTCATGACTTTCTTCTTAAATGAGCATTTTTCCCCCATTATTTTTCCAGTGGAAACAATTATTTTTAGAATCAAGGGTGGCCCACTGTATGTTACTGACAACTCAGAAACACGATGTTCCTCCAAAAGCCTTCAACCCTGCCCCTACAGAAATCCCAGTGTCAGCAGCTTGGCCCTCTTGGACTACAGAACGAACGCCATCACTCATCCTATCGAGCCTGTGTAAAATCAAAATACAC
The DNA here is from genome assembly GCA_013397935.1 of Dasyornis broadbenti. NCBI lineage: Eukaryota > Metazoa > Chordata > Aves > Passeriformes > Dasyornithidae > Dasyornis > Dasyornis broadbenti. The sequence continues at coordinate 920,393 of VZRN01001252.1, forward strand.
CACAGGCACAGCACAGGGTGTATTTTTGTTTTAGGGACTGGCTCACACATAGCAATTTGTGGTTGTGAACAGCGAGCGGAGGTTACAGAACCAGCATTTCAGGAGACACCCAAACGAAGTCGAGACGGATGGAAGGCAGCAGATGCTGAGCTCTGTGGTGCAGAGGATCTCCATTGATTCCAACAGCTTTATATTCAGGTGCAACCATCACCAGTCTCTGGCCTGGTGCACGCTGCCAAATGCTAAGTGTTCTCCAATCCCATGCCAAGGCACAGGAGACCTCTGAGCAAGTCAAGTGAAATCTAACACTGGCATACACTAATAACTTCACATGCAAATTCACTGACTCATTCCAAATCTTTTCCCCGTGGCATTCATGAGAGAAGCCAGGTTTAGCTCTCAAATTCCCTCAAAATGCTTAAACACTGCACTTGTTTTAAAATGAGAATTAAATCTGCATTCAGGAAGCTACTTTGGACGTAGGCTGGTGCTAACTCAAATTAAATTATAGTTCTATTTTTCTTCAACAAAAAGTTCTGCCGCTTCCAGAAGCCCTGCCAGAAACAAGTGGCCCCACTGCTTAATTAAATCCACGGAGTCAAGAGGTGAGGCTGGCTCTGCCACAGATGCTGCAGGTGACCTAAAGCAAGTCACTCAATAATCCCAGGAGTGCCCTGTCCCACAGGAGAGCACTCCAAGATACTTCATTTGTGCTCAGCAAATACTGTTAAGTCTTTGGGAAGAAAAAACTGAAGAAATGCAAACAATTTCATGCTCATTCACATTGCTGCACTCCAATATTCCCTTCTGCCTTGGTGTTTTTATAATGCTATTTTATTTCCTTTGCCCTTCCTGTGCACAGGGTGTTTGTACAAACAAAGCAGCACAAGCTGCTCTAGGTTATGCCTCCATTCCTTTGGGCTCTCTCCTGTTTAACATTTCTCTGTTCCACAGAGCTGCTCTGGCTTGGGCAGGAGGGAGCTGGAAGGGAGGGAGGCTCAGGACAGAGCCTGCATTTTGGTGGAGACTAATGCACAATTCCTTGACCCACCATTTGGCCACAAATTGAAAGCCATCCCAAAACAGTCTGTAATACTTTGGGAAAATCGCCTAAATGCAGCAAAAGCTGAATGCAACTCCTGTATCAAATCCAGCTGCTGCTATAGAAAAAAAATAAAATGGTAATAACAAAAAAATCTTACAAGCCTTCCACCGCCCCATCAGTGACTACAGAAGGACCAAGTACAAGCCCAGCACAACAGGAAATAACCTCTGAAAATTAGTGAAAATAGGCATAAACTGATTGAATGACCACCACTGGTTTAGACATTAAAAATCTTCATTTTCTCCTTTTATGTCAACTTTGCAGATTGTCCTCTTTAACAAAGCTGAGATTAAAAAAAAAGACGCTATATCTGATCTCATCAGCCATTCTGTCTTTAAAGCATTTGACTACAATTCGCACCAGACATACTTAGCAAACTTTAAAATACAGCCTCTCAACATTGTTACAATTAAGTCACTCTGAAATGTCATGAAAAGCAATCTAGTCCCATTAAAATCTTCACACTCATTAAAAAAGCACTTACAGACTCGAAAATGTTCCTAATACATTATTTAAAGACACAAGATGTACAGTGACTAAAAACCTTGTACAGAAAGAGAATAGCAACAGTCTGCTTTAAAAGAGCCTGTGTGCAAATGTGTGTTATAATTAGCTAATTGGGAAACTGCAGGTAGAAGGCAGTTTGTCATCTACCGGGTTTTGTCTGGGGGTTTTATTTATTTCATTCTCTTTTTATTAAAGGAAGAAGGAAAAGGGTGCTTTTCTTTTTATGGAAGGAGAAAAAAAAAAAAAAAAAGCCCATTGTAGGCAATTTATGATCATTATGCAGATGACATGTGCCAAAGCCACCTCTTTTCCTGGAAAGCCACAGACATCCTCCGACACCAGGCAGACAAACAAAGAAGGGGTCACTGGAAGTTGTGCCTGTGAGGACCAGAATCGCAGAACAAAGACAAACGAGCTCGGGCTGCAACACAGCCACTGTCCTCCGATAGGGCTGCGTCCTTTTTTTTTGATGTTAATAGAAGATGAAGGTGTAAAATTTGCATCTTTATTGAAGCCACTGCTGGATGAGCCACGTTCCTGCAGAGCCCCAGAACGATGGAACTGCACTGGATGCTTTTTCCACAGGGAAGGCTCTCACTTCTGCCTGCACCTCACCCTGTTTAAATACTTGGATTTGAGTGAGGTTTTTTCCACCATTTTGACCAGTGCAAGGCTGCAGAGAGGCATTCAGGCATCATTTGAGGGAGTTGGAAGAACAAGAAAGAATCTGGAAAAATGGATCATTGTGAGAGGGATCTCCCCGTTTCCAGCAACACCAGCACAATGCAGTTATTTAGAAACAAATTTGGAGAAGAGGACAAAGAAAAAGAGTATTTACTTGCAGAGAATGAGGGGCTAGAGCACCTTGGCATCCTACAGAAGCTTCCAATCAATCAACAACAACAAAAAAAAAAGAATAAAGAATCCAATCTAAGTCAACTTCCTGAACAGGTTCCTTCTCCCCAAACCAGGACCCCTCTGCAGAGCAGCATGGTTCAGGCAGAGCACGAGGGCTCAGCCCAGCCTGCCAGATGTCTGCAGGTACTTCTGTGCCTCTTCCCCAGGAAAAGATGAGGTGTCACACTGACCCCACGGGAGCAGCCACCTCGCCGGGGGCTCGGCCAACAGCCTGTGCTGAAGGGAGATCAAAACCAGCTCAGAGCATAATGAGTCTGCCCAGAAAAACCAGCCACCTGCACAAGCTGTGACTGGGGATCTCCTGAGTCACGCTCTTTAGCAGCCTTGCTCTGTATCTCTTCCACAAATGCCTCCAGCACATTTCCAACCCCACATCAGTTTCTCACACCCACCCAGAGGTGATGATTTCCACAGCTCGCTGCCTGCTCGCAGGAAGAAATATCCTCTTCTGCCTGTTCTGAGCCTCCACACTTCATCTGCCACCTCTAGGTCTGGTATGAAGAAGAACTTGAACAGTCACTCTCCATCTACTTTATTCATGGCTGTATCAGTGTTTATCACACTCCTGCTTAATCATCCCTTCTCCAGCGAAGAGCTCTCCTCTGTTCACCCACTCTGTTCACGGAAAGTGTTTTCTCTCTCTCATCACCACCTTCACAGTCCCTCTCCGCACCTCTTCCAGTTTTATTACACCCATTAGAGATAGGGAGCACATTTGCAGATACAGCAATCCATGGATGTCTTCTTTTCCTCCTGTATTTCTGCTCAACAAGTCCTGATATTCCATTTGTTCTGTGGATGCTCTTGAGCATCCTGAACTGGTTATTTCTCTAGGATTGTCCTTGGAGGGCAGGGGAAGAGATGTGTGCAGGTTGTGTATCAACCAAGGGAGTGCCCTTCCTCTGCTCACCTGCAGTGTGTGAATTCTCAGACTCACGGCCCGAAGCCTGGGGCCAGAGCAGGTGTGGGTGGGACAGAGCAGCACGTACCCAGACAGAACACACCCAAGGGACAGCCAAAAACTTCACGACTGTAGGCACTGAAAAAGTGTCTGGTTCAGGCTGCAAACCCCAGAACTATAATGCTCATTATAATGCTATTAACACATAGCTGAAGTGTCAGAGTAAGATTCTCTGTTTGATACTCTCAGGAGGGGGCTACAGAAGTGATGAGCAGGCTACGTGGATGAGTTTATCTTGGAGAATAATGAGTTTATCTTTAAAGAAAAGCCCATTGTAGGCAACTGATGACAGTTATGCAGGTTAGAGAAGGGGGGATGCATGGGAGAAAAGGAGAAGAAAGAGAGAAGCAGGAGCATCTTTTACAAATGCCAAAGACCTGAAATAATGTCACTTTAACTGCCAAATGCACTTCAGCTTTCAGGCAAATCAGTCATGAGGACGAGCTGCTTCTCAAAAAAGCTTTCCTTAGCTCCACTCTTCACCCGGCAAAATCTGCTCCTGCTCTCAAACGCGTCCCAGACCCCTTCTGAACAAAGGTCACCAATTAAAACCGTGATCCCACTGCGACCTAGACCATTTCTCAGTAGGGACCCAGCACCGACTGGTTTTCACCTGTGAAATGGCTGTCTGTGAATTTGGGCCTCTGGAAGCAAAAGTCTCACAGATCTTCACCTGTGAATGCTCCAGCCCCTGCAAAGCTCCTGGAACTGTTCTCCCTGGAAAGCCAAAGGACAATTTCTGTCAGAAGGACTGTCCTTGTGTAAGGTTTGTCTTCTGACAATGTCCTTCCCAGCCATGCTGCCGGTAGAAAATCCTGTCTGCACAATCCCATCCTCCCTCACACTGCCCCATTCAGGTCTGGTTCTTTTGGTAGACCTCAACAGTTGATGCAAATAGAAAAATGTCACAGGGCATAAAATAGCAAGAACACTCTGGACATATTTTATTACAGTGCTTTATCATTTAACACACAATGGGGGCATGTATTATGAAACACCACGCCACTGAAGGTGAGATATTCTATTTTAATACAACCCTACAGCTTCCACAGGAGAACAGATTGTTTTAACCTCAGCTGCAGTAATTTCCAAATATGCAAAGATAAATGCTGGTCCTCGTACAGAATGTGCTGTTGTGAGTATTGAACAAATTCAATGCTCAGTGAGAATGCAGGCAAGAAACTCCAGTTCTCACAGGGCTCCAGTACCTGAGTGTGACTCTCCAAACAAAAAGGCAGGGGTTGGTAAATACCAGCTGTTTCTGCTTCTCTTCTACACCCCTCCAGTGCTGGGGAATTCCCACAGCTCTGAGATTAATGCTGTGAAAATGGCTCTAAAGCCAAGGTTTAGCCAGTCAAGGCAAGGGATCACCCCACCAGCGTGTGAAAACACAGACTGCATCCATCAGCAAACCCCACACTCACCCACTGCTCCGTGCCTGTGGATTCCGGTGCTCAGAGAGTGCAGGGACCCACAGTGGGCTCAGGCTGGACCTAAGAACCACGGGAACTGAGCATCGAGGGGCCACTCCAGGGAAACTCCCAGCCAGGAGTCACCTGGGACAGTTCTGCACACCTCCAGGGAGGTTCAAACCTGCCTGCTACAGGCAGACTCCCTGCAGGGTGAAATCAGACACACACTTCTGAAAACATCAATTAATTAACAAGCACTGTCAACAGAACTTGGACTTTCTTGCCTTCTGCTTTCGCAGCCACTTGCACTGAGCCTGTCCTGTACGTGCAGGACAAAATCACAAATTCTCTACAAATCAGATAACTACAAAACAGAAGGGAAAAAACCCCCTAAACAGCACGCCAGGAATGTTTGGTCTCATTCCACTTGCCATTTCCCCTTCTCCCGACACATTTAGTCTCTTGCTTCCTTTCTGCTCCTCTCTACTAGAATTAAAAGAATATTCATCTTTAGTGCCCAGAAGAGGACAAATCAGGCTGTCCACAGCAGGAGACAGCCTGCAGCCTCTTCCAGAGACAGCAGGAAATGGCTCTGCTGTCTAAACAGGCCATTGCAATCAGACTTGATCAAAAACATCAAAAAAAACCCCCACAAAATCTGAGGAGAGATCCTACCTGAGCTGGCTGTGAGCAAACAACACATGGGAACACCTGCACTGAAAGGGAAGAGCTCCCATTGCTGCACAGAAACATCTGGGCTGAAGAGGCTGGGAGTGGAGGTGAGACATGGACACCCTGGGGCTCCATTCCACCACCTCACAGAGCCCTGCTGGGCCTGATGTGCAGCCACAGGGCTCACCCAGGCTCACCCAGGGCCTGCAGCACCCCTCCTTCCCTCTCAAAGCACCTCCTCAGCCCAAAAGCACCATCCTCTCCCTCTGCTTCCTTCACCTGGGGACTCACTGTTCTGAGCTGGGGAAATCCCTTCAAAACCGCAGCAGGGATGAGCCCAGACCTCAATCTGTGTTTTCCTCCAGCCCATAAAAAAGTGATTTGTTACATTTATTATTATTATTCCATAAATCCCTTCAATGTTAAGCACTCCTAGAGCCTCCCCATCCTCCTGGGACCCTCTGCCAAGCACCCAGCACACAAGCTGGGCTCACAGCAGCTCCACATCCCCCTGGGCTCTCAGCTCATCCAAGGGGATGTGGACGAGAAGGACAAAGGGGTCTGATCACACAGCGGTGAAGGCAGCACAAACCCCGTGCGCAAAGGCAGGGAGCAGGGCTGGCCACAAACATCACAAAGGACTGGCCTTTAGCCCTAAAGCAGCACCAAAGGCACCCCAGCGAAGGGAAGCCTCGCTCCAAAGGGAGCACCTGTGCGCAGAGGAATCCTCACTCCCTGAGACGGGCAGTGCCCTGCACCCTCGGAAAACACACTGAGGGCAGCGAGTGCCTGCGTGTGCTCACGCCCAGGGGTGGATCCTAGCACGGGAGGCTTTGCTGAGGTGAAACCAGAGAGAAAAGCAAACACAGCAGAGTCCTAGACTGAACAGCTCAGGAGGAAATGCTGGAGGGTAGCATTTACACCTGTGTGGAGGTGGAAGTGCGGCTCTCCCATTCCTACTGCCACCCATGTCCATCTCCTCCACCCCCAGTCGTTCCTGATTCTCCCATTCAGGAGGATCGTTTGTTCCTTCTACTCCCATTTACACCAACAGATTAATTTGCATTCTGTCTCAATTAATTTATTTTTATGCGTTTTTAAATCTCTCATGCTATTAAAATATTTGCTTTGCACAGCGGTGCCTTTTCCAGGAAAGCAAGGTGAGGAGCAGGTCCACATGCCCCTGAGGGCACAGTGAGCAGCATCTCCCCCTCAGCACGAGTCCCACCAGAGCAGGGGTTTCTCCAAGAGCTGGCTGGCACATCCAGAGGGCAGATATCTGCCGTGGGAGATCCTGCTCCACGGCAAAACAATTGCTCATAAAAATTCCATTTAAGTTACTATAACTTAACATCGTCCAAATGAAAACCCAGAGGCTACAGCTGAACCCCGGGTGACTCCATTGAGTTGAAGGGCATTTTTTGTATTTTTTTTTTTTTATTTGTCTTGCCTTTTTTTTTAATATTCATTGATCTGAACAAACATAATAATCACCATCTGTTGTGAACACAGTTGGAATGGGAAAAAAAAACAAAATACAAAACAAAGGGGGAAAAAAATGGAGGATCACATACAAGGCTGGTGTAAACCAGCATAATTCCTCTGACCCCGGCAGATCCATCAACACTCAGGTAAAGTGTTTCATTCAATTTCTGTCTGAAATTGCTCATAACATTAAAAATATACTTTAGCCGGAGGGCTTTTGGTTTGGTTTCTTTTGTGATGCAGGGCTGCTTTCTGTTTCCTTTTGTTCTAATGCTCTTGTACACTAAGTGGAAAAGGATCTCAGATCTTGACATTCCACTTCACGAGAAAGATGTCACAGGCAGCAGCATCCCTGCCTCTGCCTGCCGAGTCAAGCACCTCCTCAGCCCCTGCATTACCGGACTGAGATGCTGAATAAATTCCCTCTGCTCCTACACAGAGTAAAAACAACAAAACACGGGCAGAAATGTTTAATGACTCAGTGCCACGGAAAATAAATGGCTTAAAAACGTGAGTGCTTTTCGGGAAAGCAAGCTCTCCAGTGCTGGAGAGGAGCTGAAGCTGACTGGATCCTTTCATCACCGCAGGTGCCCTCAGCACCGCGTGGCCAGCACCTCCACCACGGAGATGTCCCAAGTGTTTGTGGTCCCAATCCCTTCCCCAGGCACTTGCTGGGGTCCTCTTGCTGAGCTGGGGTTATTTTTGGGGTTATTTTTGCAGGCAGCTGGAGGCAGGCTGGCCTCATGGATGGAGGGGGAGCAGGACACACCGTGCTCATGGTCACTGTCAGCATCCTAAAACCAGCGTCACCGGAACCACAGGTTCACCCAAAATCCAGACACTCCTGACTCATGGGCACAGTCTTATGGGAGGCATGGACCAACTCCCAGCACTCAGGGATAAATCAGGGAAACAGGCTTTGAAAAAAAAGAAGCCCTGTCCCCATGTATTATCTATTCTTCAACTGCTTGACATCCTGAAAAACACTTGGATAACTCCAGCCCTGCTCACGTGAGCAGTGAGGCTGGAGACAGAGAGGACAGGCTCTGAGGACACTGTGAAACACCACAGATCTCAACACACCCGAGAAAACACACGGGGAAAAAGCAGCAAAAACACAGGTGAGATTTTCCAACGCTCACATTCAATGGCAACGGATTGACAAGAGATATTTAGCAGTCACCAGGACTTTTTAAAAAAAAAACAACATAAAACACACAACACCTCTAGTCTCCCAAGTGCCACATTACTTCCATTCCCATTTCAAAGTAACTTTAGCAGCCAGAATCCTGATGGCACCAGAGAATGGTACGGACCACCAAGATCCGGGATGAAACTCTTCAAATGGTTAGAGGAATTGATTCTGAGCAGTAAGGGAATTTTTGCTGGATTTGGAGTATTTTTCTGGGTTCTGGTGAAAGCCAGCACTGAAATGATACTAGACTTGAAGTGGAAAGGGATCTCTCACATCACTGGAGCAGGAAACAAACCGTGGAAAAGCTCAGATGTGATGTATGATGAATAGCAATTGGCTTCTATCTCTGGTGACTGGCGAATTTATTATTATATTCCTCCTAAAGCGTATCACAGTGATCTCAAACCTTCATGTTGTCACGAGTTTCCTGGACAAGCAGGATTATTTTGGTGTTAATCCTTCGCTAGATTTAGCAGTGCCTCAGACACTGAAACTCCTCTTGAGAGCCAATCTCCCTGATTTCTCCACCTGACTTCTCTTGGCTCCCTCCATGAGCACTGGTAAGTATTTCTGAGCCCCTGGCATCACTCAGCCCAGGACAATTAGCATTATTTTGTCAAAAAGGGCTTTAAGTGCATGCAACTGTACCTGCATCACCATTTACATCGCACTTCTCAGGCTGACAGACAGGGGTTACGTTACTACTACTTTATAATACAACTGTTATACACATTTTTCCTGGATAACGCTAAGCCTGAGTCTTTTGCAGTCCTCAGGGAGCCTTCTCGCTGATGAGGTGGATCTGGCTGTAAAAGGCAGAGTGACCTAAAATGGGAGGCTTAAAGAGTTGCATAACCTTTGAAAGAAAAAAAAAAAAAAATTACAAATTAAATTTCCAAATAAACCAGAACCTCAAGGGAAGAGTCTCAGTTTAGTATCTGGGAGCCGTTAGCCGCGTGTTTCCAGCTAACATTTAATGTAGCTGGAAGGGTAAATCCCTCTCTCAAGGAAGAATATGGCCTTTAGGTTTCCCATCCCAAGGGATTAAAAATGGAGAAGTGGGTTATTTGCATTTACATTTGAAAAATGTGTATTGCCAGATATTGAAAGAAAAAAAAAAACCCTAAATAGTAACGTCTGTCCTCAATTGTACCCTGCAAAATCAAGAAAGCGGACAAACAAAACAAAAAGATAAATCATTAAATCATTCAACACTTAAAAAAAAAAATCAACCGCAAAACCAACCCTAAATTTCCTTCTTTGATGTTTTCACACAGGATGTAACAGCAGGTACAACAATGCTTCCTGCAACCCAACAACATCAGCCACGTGGGGAAAGCCTCCAAATTTTCCATTTGGTGGGCCTGGGTCCTTCCTGGCACCCAGCAGCAATGCCAGAGCAGACGTTTCCACACCTGTCCACAACCCAACAAAACCCCAAACATCGGCAGGTCAGGAGAGCATCTCAGCCTGGTTTGGGGTTGATTTGAGGGAGTGGAAGATTTAGCTTATTTGCTCTCTGCAGAGAAGGGGCAGAGGAATCCACAATGCTTTGTCGTCTTTGTGCACCAGGAAGATTAAAATCCCCAGTGTATCTGAAACACGAGTTTGCCTATGTCTCTGCATGGTAACCAAGTGTGAACTTCATCCTGTACAAAAGATGAGCACAAAGGCAAAATTCACTTCAAGCTCTCTGTTTTCATGGGGATATTGAGAATAAAAAGTACAAACAACCCAGAAAGGAATGGGGCTGACCTGTCCCTTACTGCCTTTACAAACACAAACTTCATCCAAGCTCTTGGCACTACAAACCTTTATCAGCAGCAGATCTGCCTCATCCAGGGAACCACCCAGATACTATGTCTAATTCCGGGGGCAGATTAAAAACAAGTTCTTGAAAACTCTGCTCCCCTTCTGCATCCATGGGCTGAAGAAGACAGCGAGCCCAGCCCTGGGGAGCCACCGGAGGGTTCCCCTCGGTTCAAGGCAACGGTGCAACAACACAAAAGCCGAAAATGAGACTTTGCGTACACGTACACCCATCCACAGACACACAGGGAAAATTGCTATCAATTATGCTAGTTAATTATACATTATAATAGAATTAGAGTAAACCCTCCTCATTATCTCCTGGTTCAGCCCCTGCTCCGCAGCGAGCTGACCACACGCTGCACTAATGCCAATAGCCCTTCACATTAACCTTTATCTGCGCCTCGCAGCTTCGCTGTTTGCTCCGTGTATCGCGCTTGTTTTGACCTTGTTTCTGGCTGACCTTTCACTGAAATATAACATTTGTAGCAGTCCTGGAGACTGGCTCATCTCCCACGGCCTTGCAGCCACGGTACATTTTTGTACAGGATCTACAACACAGGACTCCTTGTTTTCGCCGTGTTCTGGGATCCTCGCCTGCCCTTCACCTTTCTCAGAGAGGCTGTGACATTACCGAGACGATTTACAACGGCTGCCGTGTGTTCTGTTATTAAAAGGAAATCCTGAGGGATATTTTATTATTATTATTATTATTATTATTATTTTGCACAGAGGCTGTCGAAGAGGGATAATCACAGCCGTGCCTGTGAGCAGAGCACCGAGCGCCCTGGCTGAGCATCTCGTGGCCGCAGCAGCCAGGGCACAGAGCCCCCCAAAACCAGCCTGCAACCCCCAAACTGTGACTGCAGCAGGTTGAAGGGGCCTTTCACCGCTGATTCCCTGCTGGAGGAAGCAGCTCGCTGCTGGATATTCACAGTGGTGGTGTTTAAGGCAGAGCCTGTGTGGGACCGTGGGCTCCTGCGAGCGACACATCCTTAAGCACCGCTGCCAAGTCCTGACTCCACAGACTTGCACTGCGGAGACAAAAATCATCTTCATGCACGGGAGGAAGCTGTGACCTGCATAATATCTGCTCTGCAAAGTAAACCCGCTCTATTTTAATTTTTTTAAAAAGAAAAATAGGGACATGAACCCGGAATAAAGTCCTCCTTTGAAGGATTATAGAAAAATCCATCAGGAGGAGGAAGGGTCTTTCCAAAAAGGGCAAAGTCCCAACTGCCACATAACTGATTTGACACAGCAGTGTGGAGAAGACAGTAATTTATACTCCCAGGAGCACAGGGAGCACGATTTAACAGAGTTTCCTCCTTTTTCCCAATAGTAATAACATAAATCTGCAAACAGCTTCCTGGTTTCAATCTCTGCTGTGCATTCCCTACGACCTTCCCCACTGACTTTCACAGGGGCTTGGGTGTCAGAGATAAAACCTGAAAATCACATTCGTGCGGGAAGGTCCAGGTAGGATTATGCTAGGGAAAAAAAAAAGGAAAAAAAAAAAGAATAAAAAAGATTCACTGAAGATTTAGCTCAAAAATGGTTGAAGCTTCCAGCTTGGCAAAGGGAGGTATTAATAAAAAACTAATAATCCCCTAAGGAAGAGCATAAAAATGATTAAGCTAAATTCACAAATAAAGGGCATGGCAAAATTTGGTTCCTGAGAACTTCCTCTACAAGCACACTGTACATGGGATGGAGCCATGGCTGTGGAGAGGTGGTGGTGTTGGCAGCTGAGGATGACGTTCTCCAAGTGCTTCAGGAACAGAGGAAGAGATTTGCTTTTTTATTTTTTTTTTTTTTTCCCCCTGACCCTTACTTCTCCCGAGATATGAAGCTTAAACAACTCAACATTTAAGGATCATCAACGAAAGTCACAAATAGCTGTATTTTTAAAAATTGCTTTAACATTTTAAACCCTCAAATGTCATCCAAAATAACTGCGTTCAGCTTGAAAAGATGGTATTTTTCACTTTGCGGACGTCCAGTGCAGGGTTTATGTCTCACTTTCAAACAGCATCAGTTCAGCCTTGCAATGGAAACTTCTGTTTTAAGAGAGGGTTCGTGACTGGAGAGGAAGAGATGCTCTGAGCCCGAGGAAACGGCAGGCCATAGCAGGCACTCTGTCCTCAGGGAACCAGGGAGCCCTAGAAAGAGCCTCTGGGTGATGGAGGGACACAAAAGCCACCAACCACTGCCAGCAGGAGCAGAAGGAATGAACCCAACCCCACGTGGAAGGGCAGGGAACCTGCTGATGTCGTGTAGCCTGTTCCTCCTGCTGCTACACCCCCCTTCCTAGAAGAGAGAAAATCTGGATTTTAATAGGGTTCACAGCACCAGACCCCAAATCTGCCAAGCAAGGGAAAGCAGGGCGAGCAGGACGGCGTGTCAGGTGTTGGGGTGAGGTGTCCTCTCAAGACCTGCTGGGTTTTGAAAAGCTTTTTATGCGTTAGATCCGCCCCCTTTTTAATACTGCGAGGGCAAAACTGCACTTACGAGGGAAAAGAGCATAAAAAAGGTAATAAACATTTAATGATCCAATAATTGGTTATATCAGAGTAATCACTGTTCAGTAATTAACTCCCATTCCTGCTTGCTCATTTGATATCTTCTGTACCCTTTGATAGGTTCCTGTGAATATCAGCATTCCTTAGAAACTCTTACACTGAAACCTTTTGATGAAGCTAAAAAGCAACGACACCATTAATCACTGCACACGTCCCAGTGGCTTCCAGACTCCACCTGAGACGGGGCCTTTCCTCCCTGCACATCTCTCCTTGTCTGCCTGTAGCACAGCCCCTTGGCCCCAGCATTTGAGATTTTTCCTCCCTTGTTCCTTCATGTTCCCAGGAAAATGAATTAGCTGTACATTTTCTGTGCCAAAGGGTTAGCGGGAAAGCACACCAACATAAAATTGCATCTTGAAAGATAACGAAAAAAATAATTACATTGCAGTGTCACGGAAGAATCCAGGGAACAGCTGGCATGTTGTTGCGATGTAAAACTAGAATTAAATGCAGGTTAGTGTCACTTCCAACTAACTGGCTGTGGTAAGCAAGAGCAGGCAGGCACTGGGCTTGTGCCACAGCCTGCCACAGCCACACAAAGCTCTGTGTCCCTGGGGAGAGCAGAGTTTGCTGGCACAGCTTCATCTCTACCCCGGCAATCCCAGCTCAGCTTAGGCAAGAGGGCGAGGGCTCTCCCTGACAGAGTGCCCAGACTGATCGGATTTATCCAGACTTCTCCAACCCTGATCCTAAATCTAACCAACTGTGGCAAGTATTTTAAGACAAACTCGTATAATGAAAGGAGGCTTCATTTATGGTCTTTAAACTTTAAAGACTATATTACACAATTTACTTCTCTGGAGTAGGAGCTCTGTGATTTAACTGCTCTAAATTTGTATAAGAAAAATGATGATATAGAAATGCTGACTCCAGGTTTTTTTCCCAAAGTAATAGATATCATTGCCTGGGGGGAAAAAAAAAAAAAAAAAAAAAAAAAAAGAAAAGAAGCTAAATTTGAGTTACTCTCTTTGGCGTGGATTTTTATCTCCATCACATCAATGTAGAGCCAAAGTAAATCCATGGTATTTCCTTATAGTCCACATTTATTGCAGCCAGACATTTGTTCAATCAAAAGTTCTTTCTTGAAACAAATATCTGCTGAACTTAAAACTATTAAAGCTCTTTTCCCCCTGTATGAATCCTTTACCCTGTATTTATTTTCAGATGCCACCATTTTATACCAAATCAGGTCTGCTGCTTGCAGTGGAGCTGCCTTTGGCTGCCAGGCTCTGAGTGTGAGGTGCTTTTCTTCCAAAACATACACACACCTCCATCAGCACAAACCACAGAGCACTAACTTCTGCCTCGAAGGTTTTAAAAATCAGGGGTCACAGAAGAGCACAGAAGAAAAAAGACATTCTTCAGAAGTCAAATATTCTGCCCCAATTGTCAATATTATGCAAAATGCTGGTATTGCAAAATTGTATTTTTAACTGCTGCTATATAAATTAATGGAGGTGAGTTAGCTCAAGGAATGCTGATACTGAACGTGAAATATCAAGTTAAACAAAACCACATGCATGGAGCAGTCAATTCTGCCCTGCGCGGGCCAGGGGGATTTCCCAAAGCACAGTGAGTTGGAGCTACAGCATTTGCAGATCTGCACCGAAGGGATTGTGAGCTCTTTGTATGTTCCTCATGCACTTGAAGGCATTAGCAGTGATGGGAAGGGAGGGAGACAGGGAAACAGATTGAAAGGGGCAGCAAAATTAGAGAGAGCTCCTTGCCATTAATGGAAAAATAACTACAGAGTGTTGTAACAGATTTCTCCTCTTTTGTATGCATAGGAATATTTATTTAATCAATGTTCTGTAACAAAACAGGCCTCTGGTGAGCTATTGTGGAGAGCGAGCTCCGTTCAGAGAGTGGTGATTTGAATCTTGCCACCTGTTTAGCTGCTCCTGGAGAAGGCAACAATATGTGGCTGGATGGGAAGGTGTCAGCCCCGGGGAGAGGGGGAGGCACCCCACAGCAGCTTTCCACGGTAATTACCCAGTGGAATGCCACTTGCCAGGGAAATCTTGATGACTCCTCATCACCAGGACCTCTGCAAGCAAAGTTCACCGTTTCTCTTAGGGAGGGATAAAAAATTCAATCCCATCCAGCAGAGACGGTGCTGTGTGCTGCTTCCAGACCTGAACCTGTGCTTGAATTCAAACTCATCCGACATCCTCAGCCAGCTAAGGGACAGAAAAAAGCTTTTGACAAACACAGGCTCATGCCAGTGAGTTATTTCAGCCCCACTGTTACCTGTGCTCCCCCAGCCAAGTTGCCTGTGGGGGATTTTCCTGTCCTGTATCCCACAGAGGATGCTGAGCTGCAGCAGGAGGCAGAGTTTGGAACACGCCTTGGCCCTGCAGCTCCAGGAGTTGTCACACCACCAAACTCGAATTCCTGAAGGCCCCAAACAAAAAAAATCCCAAGCCACTCTCCCAAGTTTCCCCTCAAAATAAACTATTATTTAAAAACTGTTGGAAAGCTTCATATTAAAGGCGTATTTCTGTATATGCCTTATGATGTCCCTCTCCTAACTGTACTGATTTTAAGCACGCAGTGTTCTGGTTTTTAACAACACACTCAAGCACTTTCTTAAAGAGGAACTGATTTAAACATCTGCATAAATGAGTCCTTAAATAAAGCCCTGACAAAGGCCCCCAGCAAAAGCTGGGGATACCAGTGGGAGTTTCTCTCTGCACTATTTCTTTCTCCCTCCTGCACTATTTGCTGCAAAAACACATCATACACATGAGCTTTGTGTTCACCTTACACAAACCTCATCATAAAGCAGCTTTGCTCTTAAATTTGTTACAGCAGGATTAAAAACCCCTGTATTTATTTATTTTTATAGGCCAGCTAGAACCAGAGATACACCAGTTTCATGACACATTACACCTACAGACCCTGGCATTAATGACAGACCTAATTTGCTTATCACCATCACGGCTGCCAGGGTTAGTAATACATCCTTTAACATTTCTTGTAGGCAGAATGAGAGTTTCTTCCCTACTCTGCAATGGATTTAAGGAAAGATATTACCATAAACAGCCATGACACCCACCACAGCTGGGACATACAATGTTGTACGTGATTTAAAACTGAAGCAAGCCATAACTAAGCAACACCAACTTTTACACACTTAATAATCGTAACAGGATAAAGAAAGATAAAGCATTAATCAGAATTTCACTGTTGCCCTTCACATCAGATTTCCTTAATGAAGTTAGCTGTTGTCAGCAATTTTAAGGCAAAATTATAGCTTTATTTTAAAAGGTGGTTGACAATAAAACAAATGCTTTGTTACTTAAATAAGTGTTCTAGGCAGGCTCCTGCTAGATGAGTACAGGCACTGGTGCTTTATTGTCCTACAGTAAAATTATGTCGACATTTTATGTTAACCACTTACTATTTGAGCATCCTGCAGATGCTAATGAAGTAGCCAGGCAAACTCTGAAGCAGGACAGTATAATTAAACCTGTTTTGTGGACAGAAGAACTCAGCGACAGCAAAACTAACACTCCAGCTCAAGGTGATCCCTATTCTGACTTCACACTAAATACAACCTCACACATCAGCATTGTCCCCACATGGCTGCTCTTCTCAGTCAAGAAACCCAAATCTACAGCCCAGATGCAGCAGCTCCCCTGAGACACACACGGAGCCAAATCCCAAATCCATCCCTACTCAGCACAACCCCAGAGCAGGTGCTCGCACGGGCGTGCTGAACTGGGAAGGGAGCGACAGCTTCAAGGTTACCAAAGATGACTCTGCTTGCACAGAAACCAGCCCATGTCTCCCAAGGACTGGCTCAGCACCTTCACTGAGAGTGTGCTTGAAGGAAAAATGTCAAAGAGTTGTTTTGAAAGAGAAGAGACCTGAGCAAACCCAAATGCAACAGCGAGTGCACATGGTGGCCACGGGCCAAGCCCATGCAAGGAACTGAGCAGGCTGCAAAAAGTAAAACAAAACCAGTAATAAAACTAAAAAAGAAGGATTTTCTTTATGTGCATTATCCCTCCCTCTCTCTGGCTTTCCTCTTTAGATGGCGGAAAGAGCATGAGCATCACTCCAGGCTGGGGACAGGCTGTGAGCCACATCTGTGCCATGTGTGTCCCATGATGAGAATGCTGCAGCGGCCCTCGCTGGGAGAGGCACTGCAGACCTCCAGCCACCCCAGGAAAGCCACACCTCAAACTGCAAAGGCAGGAAAATAGGTAAAAGCTGAACGGATCGCCCTGTCCTCCAAAATGTGTGGAGCTGTGCAGTGTGAAATGAATACAAACCAAATACACAAAATGTTCAGAGTAGCAGCCCAACATGGAGGATATATAAAAAAAAACCCTTAGATTTTCAAAGCAAATTTTGTGGTGTTTACATTCTGTGTATTTTTCCATGTTGTGAATGGCATTTCCTGATGAGACTTCTTGAAAGTCTCATCAGTGTGGATGGTGAACCCTGACCAAGCCCTGCAGGCGATGCAGGGTGAGGTGGGGCCACGGCCCTGGACAGAGCTGCAGCTCATCCCAGGTACGGTGGCACAAGAAACACCTCCTTCCCCCTGGATTTGAAAGCGCTTCATACCAGATATTTCCAATAAACAAACAAACCCTTCCCTAACCTACAACACAAACCAACACAGTCCAGTGCAGCCTATCCCCACGAAAACGTGGTGACCCACACGCTCACACTGTAATCTAATCCTTGATCTAAAGACAGTTTAATGCCTTTACAAATCCATATGTTTTCTAATACCACCATTGCTGTCAGCAGACTACAGGAGCGCCTCTTTGAAGATGGAAGGAAAATGACAAAGCACATCATTGTGAAGGCAATTATATGCTGCAGTAACCATTTTACAATGGCCCATATGGGCTGTATTTCAACAACGCAATTTCCAAATCTGCCTTAGCAAACATATATCTCCGTCCCAATCCCAGGTAGATTTTGCAAAACAAAATAAGACTGCAGCCAGAACAAATCGAAAATGTGGATAACAGATGTAAAAATATGCCAACAAGGACAGCAGAGCAATTTTTTGTCGGAGTACCGAACAAAGAGAGCAGCCACAGCAGACCTCACGAGGCCATTCACAGCAAAGCTGCCCATTCAAGGGACTCAGAGACCTGGGTTTATCAGAAATCTGATTATACACTCGTGTGCTCTCCTATGCAGCTGCCCAATTCACTGGTGCAGTCACCAGCCCATCCACCTCCCCAGGGGCCACAGGGCAGGGGAGCTGCAATCCGAGTTTAGAAGCTAAAATCAGACATGAACCGAGGCTGGGCACACGTGTTCCAAATCCTCTCTGACATCCAGGACCAGGGCCGAAATGAAGGGAAACAAGCGGAAAAAACCAACCAAACAAAAAAATCCCCTCAAAAAAAAAAAAAAAAAATCTTGTCTTTACCCTTGTGAGAGCAGTGTCAGGTGCCTGTTTTCTTTACCTTGCTGCTGGGCTCTGCTGTGGGAGCTGGGGCCGTGCCACCAGGCCAGCATCACCTCCAGCAGCCCCAGGGCTGCTCTCTGCCTGCTTCCTTAGGAGGCACAGAGCAGTGAAACTGCAGCTCCAGCCCAGAATCTCTCCCTCCTGTTGATGCAGGAGCAGGAGCCAGGGCTTAGGATCAGCCTTCACAGGGCAAAATTATGCAGAAGATGTGCTCTAGAGAAAAGGGTGTTTAATTGCGCTTCTTTCCAGTAGTCCTCTGCAGTGGTTCATTGCTTTTGAAAGCTCTGGGATGGATCCCTGTTTTGGGATCTCTCTGTGCCACTGGGACAATTTTCTAGGGGCTCTGGGATCACACGCTGGTCCTACAGGTGGGATCCAGGCTGCAGGACACCGCTTGGACAGTCCTGTGTATATTCGTAGCAGCACTAAAGACAGGAACAGACATGAACATCTTTCTCCCAGCAGTGAAATAGTAATAAAAAATGCCTTAAGCGGCCTATAGCAAAGACAGAAATGGTAAAGGTGAAAACTTAAAAGTTCATTGCTAGCTCATTAACAACAAACTGTCTGCATCAAATATCTCACATTTCAATGCCAAGGGCAGCAGGCAAAGGAACACATGCACAGCATGGAGCAAAAAAGCACCAGCACGAGGGAAACGTGGAACTGAGTATTGAGTAGCCAGGTCCTGCAAACTGCGTGATCCAGTTCTTATCATTGTCAGCTCCTCAAAATGATCCAGTGAAGCTGGGCAAAAGCATTTCAAAGACTTTAATCCATGTGAAATATTACTTCCTGGAACCGGAAATTCAATCCCTAGCAATGAAAACACAAGCACGCTCATAAATGCACCTTTCAACTCAGCCAATAGAGCCGTATTTAGGCTCATGCTCTCTCAAAAAAAAAATCCTTCACTCATTAATATAGAGTAAACTTGAAATGATTGCTATAATTGCAGCTAAAAAATTAATCATGTTTTGAGATAAATGCAGATAAAAGCATGTTTTACTAATTATCTTTTGAAGCTTCCGCTCATGAAAGATTAAAGGTGGAAGAAAAGTTGTTGAAATATTGAAGACAAAAATCCTACCAGTTGAAATCGCTTTGAAGCCATGTACCTCGTATGACTGATCCTTAGTGTCCAGATGTACCAAAGAAAGGAGTCTCTTTAATTCAGAAGAAGTCTGACAAAATATACCCCTTGGAGCTTTTATGCTGCCAGCTGCCTGGAAATTGGTGCATTTAGCAGCCCCTGCTCTGCAGATCTCCAGCCCACGGCGGGATTTTCTTCTGGTTCATCCCTGACTGGGACAAAAAACTTCAAGCCTGAATTCAAAACTGACTTCAAGAACTTTGGGCTTCATTGAGCCCTCCAGACCTCCCACAGTATCGACTTAATTGTAATTTGTTCTACATGCCCAAGCAACCATCTGAGGAAAAGGCACCAAAGCCACAAAAGGTAACACTTTTCCCACTCAGGGAGGAGGAGCTAGAGGCACCAACATCAGGGGTTTTTTAACAGAAGACCCACATCACCAGCCCTGGGTTTCCATCCCCAGGCCACTTACAGGAACACAGGAAGTTACCTGGGGTGCAAATTACCCAAAAGCAAGGCTGGTATTTCCATTCACAGCCCTGGAACTAACGAGGCAAAATAATTCCCTTCCTGCTCCACACCACCAGGCTATCTGACATCAGCAGTGTGCAGACTGTGCTAATTACGAGAGCAGATCTATTGAGCACAGGCTGAAATGGATGTCCACAACTCCACTGGAAATGTTTTTGGCTTCTGCATATTGAAACAAGTTGAAAAATCCTCTTAGGTAAAATTCCTGAGATACTTGATAGCCATTTCACAGACCTAGTACCGATTTCCATCAGATCTGAATGGGTGCAAATGTATAAATTGTGGAAGTTTGCACCTGCAGCAAAAGAAGCAAAGGCTGTTGTTGCAGGGCAGTTTTCAACAGCACTGAACTGCGCTCCAAAGCTACACAGCGTCAATGTCAAGGACTCTTCAGTGCTCTGGAGTTTCAAGAGTTAGGGCGGATCTGAAAGGGGGCAGCTGACACCTCTTTCCTAAGGGGAGGGTCCCACTGTAAAGAACATTATTCCCCAGCAGCCCCCTGCGCTGTGTTTCTCCTTGCTCCTTTCCCCTCACCCTGTAGCCTTTAACCTTCTCCCCATCACAAAGCACAGGCGACACCAAATTATTAAATTCTACCCTTGCTACAAACCTGAGCAGGGCTAGGTAAATGATTAAATAGTTGGGTTTTTCATAACCACACATCCAAGGAAATTTGCCAATGTCTTTTTATTTGCATATCTGGCAGACTGCCCCAGACAACTAATACATAAGTGACAGCGTACAGGTGTATTAGTTTAGAGTTTGCCTTTAATCTAGAGGTGTCAATTTGCTTCTGTTTTAATTACACCCATCTTGATACGTTATTACAACCTCATGAAACTTCTTCATTATGTGAATGGCTATAAATACATACACATGACAAACAGTTGTTATAAATTTTCTGGTTCAGCAGCGGAGGCACAATATCTTAGCCCACATATCATGTACGTTTAAAATTGCAGTTCTCCCTCTCCTCTCTACCCCACTCCATTTCCCTTCCTTCTCTTTTCTTTCATCCAATACCAAAATATTTTCCCCTCTACATTTAATGGATTCTCTAATATTTACTAGTAGCAGCATCCCAATACAAATACTCTCAGCTCAGGGAGCTGTTTCAGCCCATGTGTGTCCTGGGCTGTGCCTCTGTGAGATGTCTGTTTGTCATTAGGCAAATACAAGGAGATTGCACTGAGGCCTCATAAACATGCAAAGATCCCCTTTTGATGCTTCATAATTCACTGAGATTTTCAATACACATTCTGAGGTTGAAAATTTGGCTAATCCATCCACCAGATGTATCTTTATGATCCCAGAACTCATTCAAATTTACTTTCCCCCCCCCCTTTTTTTTTAAAGTCCAGCAGACTCAGCTGTTGAGCCACATTAATTGCATTTTTATTATTTTTTTCCATAGTTAAAATGACTAATGCTAGCACAGTCACTGCCTACAAGCACAATAGCCAGACAGTAAAAATTACTAGCACTTTTAATCGTTCAGTAATATCCAAATCCCATAAAATTAAGAGAGGCAATTTGGTCCTCTCAAAACAGACGGTTTTGATTTTTCAGTATTTATTTTGAATCTTCTTTTAAGGGGTGAAAAAAAAAGAGGAGAAAAGACACAAATTCACACCAAAAGATTCCATTCAAAGGTCAAAGTGCCCTTGACATGCATTAAGCCCCACGACACTCACGGAGTTACAACATAAATTGTCCACAGCAGCACTTCTTCCCTTGCCTTGTTACCACACGGACCCCTTCGAGGTCAGAACCACTTTCTCTGCCTCAGACCTCCATCAGTGCCCTCTCTGATGGATGTCACACCGTGCCCAGCCTTTCCACACATTCTGGAGCAGGCTTGGGCCACCTCTCCTCTATTCCCACCTCCTGCAGAAGTAGATGTCTCATTAAAAAAAAAAAAAAAAAAATTAAAAAAAAAAAAGGCAGATTCTCAGACGGAAAGGTCTCAGGTCACTTAGGACTTCCAGAGAGAAAATAAACAAAAATCAGTGCCAAGAGCAATTATCACCATGTTTGTAACTCTTCTAAGTCTCAGAAATAGGAAATGGTGTGCAAACAACAAAGCATGGGCTGTCAGGACTTGCCAGGACAGAGAGGTTTCACCACACAGGTTTCATAGCCAGGGCACTGCTCGCCTGTACCCAAGCGCCACCAAGGTGTGGTCCAGGCGAAGAGAGTGGCCAGAATTTCTGTCTCATTGGTTCCACTTCACTGGCAAAGTAAATTAAAATGCCTTTACTACAGCAGGAGGGTGATTTAGGAGCAGCTGTAGGACCCTCCAGAGCACCCTGCAAGCAGGTCCCCAAGGCTGGGTTGCCTGGGACATGGTAACCCACACCTGCACCGAGGGAAAAAGGCACAGCAGCTCTGCATTTCACCACCAGGTGAGGGGGTATCTGGATGAGGTATTATCACTGTTACACACTCTCCTCTAAAACATTGCTCCTCTCACGGCTGGCCTAGGACAGAGAAAGGTTTCTCACAAACTTTCATGAATTAGGTCTGAAACTGACCACGAGTTGATTTCATGGGAGCGTAGAACATGTTTTAAAGTCTGATACAACTGTTAGCGTTATGCCACAGCACACAAGTAGCTCTTCAGAATTTCAGCCACCCAGAAGTCAATCTAACCTATAATGAACCTCCTGGTGCCTGCCCCTATCTGCTTCTGGTGCTCACTGTCATCCTGCACCATCCGCAAACCTGCTCCAGATGGCTTCACATGAATTACGGGCTTGTCCCAAAGGTTGAAAATGTCTGGCTCTGCTCATCAGCTCATCCAAAGGACAAGTCCAAGTTTGTATCTGGATGGGGAGGATAGGTTGACAGTTTTATTCCCAAACCTTTAAGCCCTCTTTGGTACCAAATAAAAGTGTGAAAAGAGCCAATTTATAAGAGCTCTGATTCTAGAGGAGGAGCAACTTCCACTTTAGGAAGCTGGCAAACACATGTGAGACAGACTAAAGGGTGACCATTTCTGGGGAGTGGAGAGAATACCAAAATGAACTCCAGCATGGCTGTGAGTAACTGTGCCTAGGTGGATTTGGGATATTAACCGTATCAGTAATACGTGCATCAGCCAGCATCACGCCATCACAAGCTGAGCCAGCCAGCCAGGAGCTGGGGCACATCAGACATCAGCACATCTCTGCACATCTCCCGTGCCTTTGCCTCAGGACAATTTAAAAGCAGCAGGACTGAGATGCACACCAAATACCAGGTAAATCCACATGGAGCACACGCCATGAACCACGATCAAATTAAACCTTGTGGGCAAAACCTCACAAACAGGAAAATATGTGCAGGGCCAAGGGAGAGTCCACTTCTTTTGCTGGCTTATTCCACCACTCCTGCACAGAGGATGCCAGAACCAAAACTCCTGCCTATGGTATTTACCAGACTAAAGACATATCCTTTTGGTTAAAACCTTCTCCCTTCACCACATCAGTGTGTGAACTTCAGCAGCAGTGTTGCCAAGATACAAGGAGAAAAATCTCAAGACATTAAGGTAACACAGTATTTAAAGGCAAATTGTAGAGCAGAGCTGAGCCGGGGAATCTGACAAATTGCCACTGCACGTTCTGCTGTTACAGCAAAACAAATCCCTACCTGCATTAGCCATTCCTCATTACTTACAAAGTGGATTTTCATATCCATTTCACAACAAAGGAGTTTAGAGGACTACGATGTTCTGAAGTGGTCTTCACCACGGCTTGGCATCGAGTCAAAACGACAACAAACTGACTATACAAAAAATGCACGCAGCTGGTAATTTGTGGCACATACAGAGCCAAACTCCAACAAGAACACAAGATACTGAACTGATAAATTATAAGGATGATGTATAAAAAGACAGAGAAATGTTGGAAGCAGTTTTCTCTTGCAGAACCAAGGCAACTGCAATTCAAGTGCAGGAAAACTGAGAGTTAAAACATTTCCACATTTCAGCCTGCAACTTCCTAACTCCATTACCTTTCTATTAATTGCATTTGAGACTTCACTAAACTTGAGCTTGGGCTATTTTTAAAACCTATCTGACTCAACTTACTGTTGCTCAGAACAAAGATTAAACTTCTAATTTAGCTGCAGATAATTACAAGGCTGCAGGTCAGACCCATGGTGTAATGTGGTAGGGTGTCCCAGTCAAACTGATAGGAACAGTGTTCAAAAAACCCCAAAAAACAATAATAACAGAGATGGGGGAAAGAGGGGATCATCTTCAGTGGGTGAGGAATCTTCCTGCCTTCCTCCCGGCTGAAGTTACCGGGATTAATGACAATCCTTGAGCAGGGACAGATTTGGTTGAGTGTCCCCGCTGGGTACTGACAGCAGGGTTCCCACCAAGGAGCGTTTTCGTACACAGCAATGGATCTTTCCTGAAACTTCCACTTCTGGTAACAACATCCCGCTCTAGTTCTCAGTGTTCCCATCCAGTCCCTGCTATTCCTCTATTGATCTCAGTGTCGTAAGTCAATCTTTCAATTACTCAGGCCCTTGATGTCTTTCTGACGATTTTTTTTTTTTGCCTTTCCTTAATGATCATTTTCCTTCCAAGATCCTGAACCTTTACCCTTATTTTATAAATCATATAATTGTTTAGGTTGGAAAAGGCCTCTAAGATCAGAGAGCCCAACCATTAACTCAGCACTGCCAGCCCCACCGCTAACCATGTGTCCAAGTGCCACATCCACGCTTCTTTTAACTCCCTCCAGGGATGGTGACTCCACCACTGCCCTGGAATTTACACTCCTTCATCCCAGCAGAGGCCCCAGATATTTAATGAGAAACGGCTTGCTTACTCTCCCAAATAGCAGGGAAAAAAAATGCCAACATAAGGGAGGATAAGGGTGTCCTTTGTCTTTTGATATGCAGCATATTTCTCATTAATGCTAATCTTAAAGAGCAGCGCTAGTGGAGATTAATTGAATCACATCCATCTAAAAGAACTTGTCCTTATAGTTTAAACTCTTCCTTCTTCAACTCAAGGCCATTGTGCCTCCTACTACCACCTATGGGAACAGCAAAAATCCCCACCTTCATTACATGGTTACCTTCAGGAGCTTAAAAGAACATTTATGCAACAATCTCAATTCTCTCGGTCATTATCCGCCCGAAGAGACAGCTTCAGCTCTCCAACAGCTACTGAAATCAGCGGCAGTTAGGAGTGCCTCACCTCCCTGAAAGGTATCAGGCTTTTCCAAGTAATTTTAAAGTGTGTTTAAAGTATTCAGGTACCCAAATGATAGCAACCTATGTTTCAAACATCACCCTAGACATTCTTTCTGTGGAATATGCGACCTGCTGTTTTCGGTCCCACTTTCAGTTTGAGTTGCTGTTTTTTCAGGTCTGGTCAGTGAGGTTTTCATCAAGATATTCAGCTGCTCTGTCAAGGTTATCTAGAAATTTGATCTCAGGTCAGTTTACTGTTTCCTCTAAATACACAGCGAAAATAATAAATGTATCCTTTCGTATGAGATCCCCGTGTCACACAAAGCTTGACGCCTCTCCTCATCCCCAGATATCTTCGTTTAGTTACTCCCTTCTTTTCTCTGCTGGTCTAAATCTGCAGCCTTGCATGTGCAAACAGAGACTGGGACAAACACCTAAGCATCTAAGCAGTCAATAAACACAAGAAGGGCCACCAAGATTTGCTGACAGCACTAAACAAACACCTGATGTTATGATGCTGCTGTGGTAAGGCAGGGAGATCAAATTCCTTTTGAAATATGAAGGGATAGAGACAAGGCAGAACAAACTTGCTCGAAATCTCAAAGAATTTAAGCAAACAGGCTAATCAGGCCAGCTAGAAGAGAATGATTTGGGGAGGAAAAGCACACAGCAAGCCAGCCATTCTGGTGTCCAGCCCAAAGCTTCTGCTGTCACACAGCCAAGCTATTTCTATTTTCAGTGGGCCGTGCCTAGAGATGAGTATCACACACCAGTTATTAAAGCAAATTCCTGCGTTCAGATGCATACACAGAGCCACACTGGCAGTGCACACAGACGCACAACTGAGACCACAGGATCTTCAAAACCTCCCTGCTACTTGCACATTTTGTTCGTGTAGTGTCTCTATTTTAAAGCCCAGATCAGCTGTTAAGCTTTACTCCATCTAGTCTCATACTGTCTGTGCAACATGTAAAAGTGCTGTAGCCAACATCTGACCAAACCACAAAAACGCCGTGGAACAATTGCTTAAAAATTATTTACACTAGGTGGATGGAATCATCTGACACAGAATTTGAAGCTCATTAAACAGCTCCTTGACAAATATTTGTCAGCATTTCTCATTTGTAATTAATTATATTGGGCTTTACCTGATGATAATTTAGCATGGTCTCAAAACAGCCTAATGCCTGTGTGCTGAACAGAAATTAGCTCAGCAAATGCACGGTGAGAAATTGTGACAGTTTTATGAAACAAGAATCCCCATTTAAATGCAAGTCCCCCGCTTCCCACCCCACTTCTATCTGTGCTTTATAAATATCTGTGTCCCATTTCAGGCTTGTCAGATGAGCTGCCTGAGTTGAAGCTAAACAAACATCCGCAGAAAAAACTCATTACCTTATTCAGTGCTCAGAAAACCTGAAACCAACTGCTTACTCCATAGGGATGGTCAGAGCTGACTCAGGAAACATAAAGTACTTCCCAGGCTTTAAGCTATCTTAACATTCAGGTCAGATTTCCTTTCTCATCACAGCAAACCATCTTCACCACGGCACGTCAACAGCCATGGCACGTCAGGCTCCTGCCCGGACACCTCCGCACCGGGGGTAGGAGGGACACAAACATCTTCCTGAAATCTCACCTCACCAGAGAGCTCTGCAGAAACCTCCTTGCCAGCACTGCCAGAGCACATCAGGGAGGAAGTCAGTCCATCGGATTGATTTATCACATTCTGAGAAATGACCTTTCCCTGTCAAACCGGTGTCTAAAATGCCCACCTGGGTTTGGAGAACCTCATGCTATTATTGCTGGTAACAAACACAGCAGCAGTGCAGCACAGGCTACCCCAAGCTGGGAAAAGCAGTCAGCTCAACAAGCCACACACACATGGAGTGTCTATGCCTTCCTCCTTTTCCAGCCTGGGAGATTTGGGGAGCTCAGGGCAGTAACGTGTGTGTAAACTGCTCTGGAGTGAACCCCAGAGCTTGGTGCTGTCGGTCCCAGCAAGGCCACTTACGGGAGAACCTGGTGAATCAGATCAAATTGTAGGAGCACATCTCAGCTGCTTTAGTACAGATGAAGGGCTGGTTTCTGAAGGTCAAGGCTCCAAAATGCTCCTCGGTGTAGGGGACAGGCCCACATTGCACACAGCTCCGTTAAAGTCTTGCAAGGCCAGGCAAGGATCAGTCCGGCCACATCTGCAATGATGCTGGAATTGCTCAACTGTCACTCCACGAAGGAAAAAAATCCACAAGGAGATCCCACTGTCTTCATTTAACTCCCTCTTCCTCTGTATTCACCACAAAAACATGAGAGACATCAAGGTATGGGGTGCCATAAACACACAGACAGATAACCATGAGCAGATGGCCTCTATTTCAACACCAAACAATTTACACTTGAGAAGTACGAGAAGGCTGCTGACACCTGGACAGAAAAGCAGTTCCCAGAGTGGGAGCTGGTTAAAGTTTTGCTTCAAGGGATGGGAACTTTTATCAACATAACCACAGCAGATTGGAGGACTCCTCCTGAAGTTACAGCGGCATGGGATCTGTGTTCTTGTGCAGCACCGGTGTCCCTTTGCAATCAACAAGCTTCACACAACCTGGTATATCTTGGGGTGACACCTCACACCCAGCCAGCCCACACCCCTACAGCTGCAAGGACGTCCCCAGAAGCGAGCTCAGCCTTGTCCCTCCACGGTGGCTGACCCCTCCTGCATGAGCCACCATCCATCTGTGTCCTCTCTTCTGAACCGTGGGCTTGGATTCTCCAGTGGGTGAAGATGTTCTGCACTTTCCCTCTCACAGTTTTTCACACCAAGCAGACAAAACACTGTCTCTGCACCCTTTCAGCTCTGCTAAGCCTGAGAAAAAGCAGAAGTTCAAGCACAAAGCATGGGCTGGGAAAGTCTTGTCTACATTCCAGGCACGAGTGTCTTCTGGAACCTGGGGAAAATCTCCACGGCCTCCAACGAGCTGGGGGCAGACCCACAGCATGAGGTGTGTGAACACCAGGACACCTCTCCACAGCAGCCACAGCTTCTTGTCTCAACTCAAACACATTATCACCCAAACATCTCACCAAGGCTGAGGTATCTCGCTCCACCAGCCACTCACAACCTCCTCACCGACACCAGAATTACAGTAAAAACTTCAGGCTGCTCCACACAGCGTAATTCCTGCCACACTGGGCTTGTGCCTTAGACACCTTTGTCTCCCTCTGATCTCCGGAAACAAGTTTCTCAACATACATACGGAGCTGCAGGGAAAAGCACCTAACAACGATTTTGTGACATTATTTCTTAACGCAGCATGAAATCGTTAGGTCAAAATGTGCCACCTATCACATGAACATTAAAAGTATGTCAAGTCTCAGTGTGCAAGCTATTGTTTTATCTGAATGTGATATTAGCTGGCAGAACTGGGTAATGTATCTGTGCTCCTTTTTAGTGACACAGTATTATGAGAGGATGCACGCAGTAGCCATGCTTGGCTTGGCAAAGGGAAGACAGCACAGCAATTATTTGCAAGTTGAAAATAAACAAACAAGAAGTGAAACAGACTTAAAGACATTTTCTAAAATGCCCTACCAAGTTCTAAACTTGCTCTTCACTTCCTCTCCAAAAAGGGCTACAGCCAAATTCTCGAGTCCATATTCCCATAAAACCCTTAAAGACACGAACTGGGGCTTTGTTTGAGGAGAAACTGAATGTTGTTGGAAACAGAAACATACAAATGTCACTCTTGCCGATAAACATGTATTCATTCACACTTTTGATCTCTCTGGTTTGAGCAGGGCACTTGTGGATGGGCTCACCAGGTGAGAAATGATGGATAAATTGAGTCTGGACATTACCTCAGCATTTGTTCCTTATTGCTTACATGAGTCTAACACCAACCATGTGGAGGTTTGTTGGAGTGAACAAATCCTCCTTTAATTACACCAGAGTAAGTTCTGTTGGAGGCATAGTGTGGATGGATACAGGTGTAACCAAGGATAAAATCCGGCTACAAATCAAAACACGAAACAAAACAAAAATCCTGAAAATGCCACTAAGTATTCCTGGCTAAATATTTAAACAGCTTAAAAGCTACACGGATTTTTTTTTTTTTTTCGGTTAAACAATCAGTTTCACCTCCGCATTTATTTTGACAGCTCATCATCGTTCCAGTAGTGACTCCAGTGCACGTAAACCCAAATAAATCTGCTTCTCACGACAGCAAACTTCTCCTGATCAGAACTTGCAAACAACAAAGCCCTTCAAACACACGGGCAGGAGATCCCCTTCCATGGCAGCATCACCACCACGACCCCGGCTGGGCTGACAGCGGTTCCACGGCCGCGAGTGGGTGGGCGGAGGGAACACGGAGAGGCGAGGCCGGGCCGGGCGGAGGGAAGCGACGCCCGGGAA
>VZRN01001252.1:951923-1027179 GCA_013397935.1 Dasyornis broadbenti
CACACACACACACACACACACAGCCCGCTTACACTCACACACGCGCACACGCACACACACACCCCCCACCCCTTACTCACTGCCCCTTTACGAACACACACCCACCTTACACACTGCCCCTTCACACACATATAGCCCGTTTACACACACACAGCCCTCTTACACACACACACACCTTACACACAGCCCCTTTACACACACAGCCCTCTCACACACACACCCCTGACACACACACCCACCTTACACACAGCCCCTTTACACGCACACACAGAGCTCATTTACGCACACACCCCTGCTTACACACACCCGTTACACACACCCCCCTCACACACACACAGGCCCCTTACACCCTCCCGCACCCCCCCCCCCACACACACAGCCCCTTTATCCACACCCGGCCCATACACACACACACAGAGCTCCTTTATGCACACACCCCCCTTACACGCACCCATTACACACAGCCCCCTCACACACACGCACACCTTACACACCAACCCTCACACAAACACACCCCTTACAGACAGCCCCTCACTCACACACCCATTAGGAGCAGAGACCTGGAGGAATCGGGACATTTGCTGGGAAGGCAGAAGGACAGAGGAAGAGCAAGGAACAAGATGGGGAAGAAAACCAAACCTGTGGAGTCTCAATGTTCAGAACAGAGAAGAGGGGCCCTGGAAGCACAGCACTGTTTTTTCTCTATCTACTGGGTGATCATGCTATTGTGTAGTTTGAAATGTATTGGGGGAGATTGGAAGGGCAGGTAGAGAAAAAGAAATCATTTAATACTCCTTCTGTACAAAGAACCTTCTCTACAAAAACCAAATCTGCCTCCTGTAGCTGCTAATCATTCCTCCATTGAGATCCCCAGCAAGGGGAACACACACAGACTGAGTGTATTTTTCCAATATTCTCCCTCTGGGCTGCTCTGACTCTCGGGGGATGAGGCTCTGCTTGACTGTATAATACGTTGTTTACTCTGTACCCTTAGGCCACCAATCAAGTAATATTTTTAATATGTTTTCTGTGAGTGTTAAGTGATTATGTGAAATACTGGGAATTGGATACACCCTCTCTATGCAGAAGGCAAGTGACACCTTTGTCACCTCTCTGCACACCACATCTCCCGGACGGCACGCGGTGACTTTTAAGCTGGTGTGAGCCAGAAGAGGAGGAAGCACAAAGCTGTCGGTAACCCGAGAGTGTGAGAGCGTGTACCTTACAGAAGGCCACGCTGCTCATTGCAGAGGCACATGGCTGGTTTTTAAACATTCTCGAATATCAAGCTAGAGAACATCTCCTAATCTGACCTTAGATCTCCCTGTTCAGATTTCTTTGCTGTTTAACAAATGCATTTCTCTATCTTACTTTGGATTCTTCTGTCTCACAGCTGCCTGCCAGATCTATACAATCTGACTATACAGAAGCTGCGCGAGTGTTGCTGGAGCGATACAATTTGTGTGTGCAGCAAGCTCAAACATTACAAGATCTCTGTCTTCTGAGAAATATTAAACTGTGCCGTGTCAAACAACTGTTACCTGTTGGGGTTTTTTGAAAATAACTGTGTAATTTTCAGGGCAGTGTAATTGATTATACCTTCCTGCATATCCATCACCATTAAAGTGACTTAAGAGACCTGTAGTCGGATACATTTCTGCAGACATTCATTGCATGGCTGAAAGTCTGCTCAGTCTGTTTTCTTCTTGAATGCACGTATGTGGAAAACAGACGCGATACGTGATTTATTTTGCATTCTTTGTAGAAACAAATCCCCAGACTTGCATGTCTATGGAAAAAAATAAGATTAAAACCCATCCATCTAACTCATCCTCCATTGCAAAGCATTTTTGTTCTGTGTAATACTTATGTCAAGCATTAGAAATCACAGGTCACCTTCTTGGGTGCGATACAGGTGAATTATCCCTTTTTTGTGTCCGATCCAGCAGCAGCGTTTCCACCAACCTTAATTGATTTGGGAGCATCAGACAGATCCTCGGGAAGTTCTTTCTCCAGTGGGCTCTCGCCTCCAGCTGAGTATTTCAAGTCATCCTAGCAGAAAGAATACCACAGACCTCCACGCACATTTGTTCTTAGGCTGCCTGTTAGCTTTCCTCTAGAAATACATCTTGCCTGGCATCTGGTGTGAGAAAACAGCACGCTTTTTCTCCCCTCTTTTTTTTTTTCTTAGGCTCTGGTACCTTGCTGAGTCACTGTTTTTGAGGTTAATGAGCATTGTGCTCAACTGGATACTCAGTAATTAACACCCATGGAAAGGGTACTTCTCCAGCATGTACTAACAGACCTATAATCTTCTGGTTTGAGACCGATACCAAAAGATTTCTGTTCCTAAATAATGAAGACAGGAAGGTTAACACAGACCAAAAGCAACAATTGCAATCTCCATGTCACCATTACGCATTGGAACAAAATAAAATTTGCAACTGTAAAAACACCAGAAGGGGTTTTCTTAGGACTAGCCCCTGGCATACCTAAATGAAAAGGATGTTTTGAACTAACTTGAATATCAGGAGGTAATTCATTGCTTGAGGAAATGGCAAGAACCTTGCTTCTAGCAAGAGTGACTTGGCATTAAGCTGCAAAGATGGAATTTTTAAGTTCAGTCCACACAGGAATCTCAGCAGAGGCAAATGTGCCTTTCTGAGGTTAGCATCCTTTTAGGAGATGGGTAGTTTAAAATAGCAGAATGTCTGTCTTGCAGACTATTATTTTTATTTTAGAAGGAGTTGGATCTGGGAACGCCAAAAAATGAGAGAAATTGGGAAAAGAGCCTTTTTGTTGTTGTTTCCAGCCTGCTCATACAGCGCATTTTTAAGAATAGCAAATAATGAGAACCAAAATTCTAATGCAAAATAAAAGCCAGGGTGATTGTGTGGATGGCAGAGGAATTTAAAACAGTTCCATAAAACTAAACCAGTTTTCTGCAAATTGAATTGCTTATCCAAATTGTATCGCTTATCAGAGAGGATTGTCTGGCTTTGTAGCTCAGGGCTGCACCTGTTGTTCTAAAAGGTGTTTTCCCAGAAGGTGCTTTGAAACAGAAACAGTTCCAGGAGAAGGAGCATCCCAAGGGAACCAACAAGGAAGAGTAGGAACCCATGACCTTAAAAAAAACCCAAGTAGTTTAAGAATAAAGATAAAGGCAGCGCTAAAAGTAGTTTGTTGAAACCCAGGGGCAGGCAGGTTTCCAGAACGACATCAAGAGAAAATGCACAGAGAAGAGACAATTGTTCCTTTCACGAATGAAGGAACTAACCCAGTCAGTGGAACTCACTGCCACGAGGCAGCTCTGAGGTCCAGAATAATGAGAACTCTCGGAGTAACCAGAATATTGGTGACAAGGCGGTTGAAGGGGATGAACATTTTAATGCCTCAACCTAAAGCAGTTTCTAAAACCAAGCAGGAGGCAGGAGACTGAACCAGAGAAGATGGACCATCAGCCCGATCCAACCTGGCAGGCAGGGGATGGCACACATCTGAAACTGCGTTCCCTTCTCTCCTGTGTTTGGAAAAACGCTGTATCCGTCCTCACCGGTACCAGGAGATCAGGGGGCACATGAAAACCTCGGTAAATTAACTGGAAAAGCTGAAGTTTGGAATTTTGCAGGTGGTGAAAATCATGGTGTAATTGGCAGCTATGCCTTAAAAATAGCTTAGAGTTCAGGAAATCTGGGAACTGGGCAGGGTGGGGGGGAGAGAGGTAGAAAGAAAGAAAAAGCTGGATGGCATCAGCGGAACTACAGGTTTTCTCAGAAGTGATGAAAAACGAATTCATCTGCATTTCTTGTTTTTCTCCAAGGCCATCAAGTCCAGCCTTTGACCCATCAGGCCCTTGTCAACCGGCCTGGAGCACTGAGTGCCACATTCAGTCATTCCTTGGACACCTCCAGGGATGGGGACACCCTCACCTCCCTGGGCAGCCCCTGCCAATACCTGAGCACCCTTTCTGAGAAGAAATCATTTCTGAGAAAGAGAAGAGCCCAAGGTAATTAATTATATGCACTGTGGAAACAAAGCACAAATTGCAAATTACACTTCTTCAGTTAGCATCCTAAAAAGGGAACTGGTCTTCTAGGGTGAAATTCTGACCTCAATTACATGCAAATGAGAAAACCATTGTTTTCTTCAGGAAATTCAGATGGGTTTAAAATCTGATCACGGGAATTTTTTTAATGTGACCAAGAGATTTAGGGGCATACACCTGCCCTTTGGTCCCTTCAAAAACTGTTCACTGAGGCATATTGCTAAGCAGCATGTGTCTGTGCCCTGAAAACCGGTCAGCTTTTATTACCAGAAAACACCAAGTGTTTGTAACTCGGTGATGCCGAGTTCCGATTGCTCTCTCACGTGCTGTACCAGCTCTGCTGGCGTGTCACAGCAAACAAGCAATTTACATTTTTTCCTTCTCTCCTACCTTCACCAAAACCCATGTGAAGCCATCTGAAAGGAACACGAGAATGGTTTGGGTTTTTTCAGCGTTTGAAATCAATGTTTAAAAGAAACCGTGTTTTAGCCCAACACAGGTTATGATACAGGGAGAACTACATGAAATTTAATAGCCTGGGTTATCCAGAAGGTCAGACTACCTGATCCTGGTCTTTTCTGGCCTTTTAAGTCTACAAATAAATTAGAAACCCGATCTCTGAAAGTTTTAATTTCAGAGCACTCTTTGTGAAAAGGGGTGGAGTGGAATTCCTAATGAATTACATCCTCCTCCAACATTCATTTTTCTCCCTGAGAAACGGTTTCTTTTGAAAAACAGTGTTTAGTTCCACATCTTCTAAATTACAAAAAATTTATATCTCTTTATGTCTTACACTGTACTGTGTGCCAGCACAGCAATTATTAAAGCATTTTTATTGATATTACACAGCTCTCTATGAAATGTGAATTAAATTTATCACGAAAATTGATTTTTAATGACAGCTCAAGTTTACATTTCCGAAGTTCATACCTTTCCGCTATTTTTCATTGGCACTAGAGTAGTGCAGCTGCAATATCTTTATTTGTCAGAAATTGGTTAGGAAATATCCTGTAGTTTACTCACATTTATCACTGTGATTCTGCTGATGAAAACAATGACGTTTTCTTCTGGTGTCCATGTGCAGAGACCAGAATTGGGCTACCTGGTCCAATTCTGCACACCCGAGTACCCGAATCCCTCATCTGCGCTTAGGTATTTACAAGACTGTCTCGATTTTTCAAGCTGTTGAATGTGCTCAGCTTTCGTTCTAGTTTTCTGAGCATTACAGGACACCACATCCCTGGACTCCATCTCTCATCCTCTGCCTCTTTTCCCCGTATGTTTTCTTTCCTCATTGCTTCCGACATGCTGAAGGTAACTCCTGGATTAGCAGGCTGAACGTGCCACTGGATGCTAGAACAGTTAACACTGCAGGGAATGCTGCTTTTTCATCTGCCTGGTTTTTCAGCTCCTCCAGATGGAAATGGAGAGCGAATTTTCTGGGCTTTCTGTTTAACATGTTGTATTAGCGTGCTTTGATGAAAGCAGTTGTCTGCCATGGAGCGTGCAGGAGCAGAGCCTGGGCTCACAGCATGACTGGGTGTCCTCCGGCCTCAAGCAATCTCAGGACAGAAAGGTACAATGTGAAATCAAATGCAATTATTGACTGCTCCAAACAACATTACACCAACCGAGCATCAAGTGTGCTTAGTGCTCAGGTAGGTTCCAGAAGGAAATTAGGGCTGTATTAGTGTGAGTTACTGTGGATAAAACCTCCAGCTTGGCAAAAAATGTCCCTTTTGCTTCTCCAAAATCGTTGTATTTCTGTAAGACACATCTGTGCAGGAGTTGGGGGGAGGCTCGGGTTGTTTTTCATTGGCTGATGGGGGAAGGATTATTGGTTGCTGTTAAAAATGATCCCAAGCAAACTTTTACAAGGTCTTCTGTGACTAATAAAACCTGAGTCTTTGAAAATGTGCTACAACTCAAGTTGTTGTTTAGAGATAATTCTCTTCGATCCAGATGCTTCCACCTGAACTGCAGCGCAGAGAAAAGAAAAAGGGAGGCGGAAATTTGCTGGAAAGTCCCTGAAAGCAGAGGGCGAAGAAATCGGCAGTTTTCTCTCATTTCAACATTTCATGTGCTGAGGAAGTCCCCTGGCCAGTGTGCTTACCTGTGCTGAGATCCTTTCCTCCATGATTTATTTTGTGTCTTTCCAGCCATTTTTTCACCTCTTCCTGCACTCAGACAAAAGTGCCTGTTCAAGAGCAGATGAGTGAGACGAGGGATGGAGGCATTTTCTCTCAGTCCTGCAAGGTGTGGTGTGGCTCCTGCTCCTACGGTAACGCAGCATCTCCCTCCAGGAAGGAACGAGCCTATTTTCCTGGCCTCCCATCTCTTGGGTTTTTATCTCATTTTTGCCTGTCTTTCCTCCCTTCTACCTGTGCTCTCTTGCATCTGGCTCCTGACCACTGTACTTTCCACTTTAGTCTGGAGAAATGGAGATTTCAGCCGTCTCTGGTAAAGCAAGTTTGTTTGTTTGTAAACAATAAATCAGGACTAGGCAGCCTTGTGTCACTGGACACCAAATCCTTGTAATGACTGGAGATAACTGTAAAAATCACCGAATGGTTGGGCTTGGAAAGGACCATAAAACTCATCTCATTCTACCCCCAGCCATGGGCAGGGACACTCCCACTATCCCAGGTTGCTCCAAGCCCTGCCTTGGACACTTGCAGGGATCCAGAGGCAGCCACAGCTTCTGTGGGCAGCCTGTGCCCAGCCTACAGATCTGATCTATTCTGCAGACAGTGTACAAGCAGCCTCGATATTTACAGAACTTCCCTGATAATGTCTCATTGTTTACTTGCCCAAATCTAAAATATCCCATCAGCAGACACTGTATATATTCTGTTCTGAGAAGGCAATCCCTTTTTATCTTCCTTGAATTCAAAAATACACCATGCTCCTTGAACAAAAAAGTAGAAATAATAATGAGGCGGGCAGAAGCAGTATAAATCAATATAGCGCTATTGATGTCAACAGAGCTATGCAAATATATCCTCACTGAGGATGTCACATAAAATCAAGCCCTAACTTTATATGGAAAAAGATAGAAACTACAGCAGCGGTATTAACTTCACTTTTCAGCTATGCTCAAAATGGATTGTGGAATAAGTCATAGTTGTAATAAGTAATTTGAGGGGGTTGTGAATTCTTCTGTAAGCGTGTTGCGTCGGGAGACAGAAGGAAAATCAAAGCACAGCCTTGCAAGCAACATTTTCCCCTGATATTAACAATAAAACTGTAACACCTCTTGGTTTTAAATAACAATTCTAACCAGTTTTTGCAGGTTGCTGTAAATTCTGCTCTGCCCCGAAGAGTCAGGGTTGCAACAGTGCTGTAAGAAATGCCACTGCAGGTAAATGATTTGCATCAGCTTTGGTCGACTTCAGAGTTTTACTGAAAGCACCATTCTTGCAGAAATAATTAATTTAATAGACTTTAAATCCAGTCTTGATCACCCTCTTCCCAATTCTGGGATGGAGTAATGCACAGTACAGGAACCTCATGCTGACAGCATTCTGCTTTCCAGAGAATAACCTCTCCCTTGTTTTCCTGAATCCTTATGAAAATCCTGGGTCTGCTCCTCATGAATTCAGTTGCAAGGTTCTCTTTGCCTTCAATTTGTAGCAGGAGTGTAAGATCAGATGAAGAGCCACATCAGGAGATTTGTGATCTGTTTTCTGGCTCTGGTCCTGACACATGTCGTGATTAGTGGTGTGCAAATTACTCCAGTCATTTGTTCTTCACTCAGACAATCCATGGAAACAGGGATGGAATTCATTTCCCTGTTTGCAAAGTGCCTCCACACCGCTCACAAGAGCAGGGGTGAGCCAAGCCACTGCCCCAGGCTGCTCCCAGCCCTGTCCAGTCTGGCCTTGGACACTGCCAGGGATCCAGGGGCAGCCCCAGCTGCTCTGGGCACCCTGGGCCAGGGCCTCCCCATAAACCAGTGACTGGTACCACCCACAGAGTTCCTCTGGGAGTGCCACAGCAAACCAGAGTATGGAAATAGACACACTTCCACTAGGAAATACCTTTTCTAACATCCTAACTTAATAGGGCTTTATTATTTCAGCCAGCTGTAAAATCAGAACACGACTCCGTAGCCTGACAATGTTATCTTGTCAAGATCCCAATTTGTTGACTGGCAGAGGGTTTTTTCCTTCTTGTTTTCTGTCTGCTTTTGGTTTATCCCCAATTCTCTTTTCGTTTCCCTGTGTATTGATTTGCAATTTTCCTTTCTGCTTTTCACATTTCACACACTTAGATTTCAGTGATTTGGCTTCTTTTCTTTCCTCATTGGTATTTAATACGTGCATTTGTCTCCATGCTTAAACATATGGAGTCTCAGTATCTTATCAGCTTCACAGAACTCCCACCACGACTTTTCTTCTGTTGTTTTCGCTTGGGTCACGCTAATGGTGTTCTGGCAGCTAAATGTTGGGACCTCTTTTCAACTAAATTAATCAAACAGAAAAGGAGAGACAGGGGTTCCTTTGATAACTCCTCTGGTCTTTAAGCAAGTTCACAGGATCAGAGATTACAGCCATATTTATTGCATTAGGGGTTTTAGCAGAAAGTCTTATTCCTTTATTTATTATTAACATATTAACATAAAAGGAAGTACAAATGCAGGAGAGTGAAATATGGTTGTCACTGGGCTCAGCATTTCAAATGGATGCAATATTCATGGGCACAGCTCAGAAAAGGGAGGGTGTAGCTGTAATCACCCAGGCAAAGCCCTGACCTGCAGAAAAGTAACTGCAGAGACAACAGCAAGTACAGACAAATTGTCCCCACATCCCACCTGGAAGGTTTCACTCAATGAGTTTTTTACTCCCAGCTCTCAGCAAGGATGCCGTAACACTTCTAGCGAAAACAGGACAGATCTGTACCTTTTTAAAAAGAGGTTCCCTCACCCATCTTCTCCTTCCATCACCCTTTAAAGAGCTGTCAAGCAGCAGGTTTTATTTTTGCTGAATCCAAGTTTAGAGTGTGAAGAAACAAACCAACCAGGACAAGAAACAAACCAACCACACTTAAGGGAGACGCGGCATTTCCTGCAGGATGCACGGGCAAACCAATCTCCCTCTGAACACCTACATCCACCACCACCTTCTCTTGCTCCCACACCTCTCTGAGCTGAGTGTCACCTGAACAAGTCATGTTCTGGCAATAAAGCAAATAAAACAACCTTATTATTCTGTGGCACGTTAATAAAGCACCGTGTGGCTCTCTCCATTCCATGGGCCAGGATCCAGCAGAGATTCCCCTGGCGGGGATGGAGTAGGTGCCTCCATCGTGCTGCCACATCACAGCCCCATCCTGCCTCGCTCTTCACGCTCCCCTGCCTGCGTTCACTCCCTCGCTCTCATTCTTATCAGAGCAAGCTTTCCCGGGCTGCAAATGCTCTTCGCGTTTTACATGTGCGCAGTAGCAAGTACAATGCAGCTCCTGCCCTTAGGCACTCACACAACACAAATCTTTAAAGGAGTATTGCATTTTTGCCTCTCCGTATGGCTTTGTGTGGAGCGTGGCTCTGAGCTTGGCTTGGCCGCAACCTCTTCCCTGGGAAGCAAGTCCACAAGAGCTTGAGGAGTGGGGAAGGAGAAGCGCTTCAGGATGGTTGCACAGAGTTCTGGAAGGCTCCTTGCCCTGGCACGACTTGTAGAGGAATTTCAGCACCAAGGGGATGAATGAGAGCTTGGAATGTTGATCACTTCTGAGCAGTGCCAGCACCTGAACCTTGCTGGGTCCAACCCGGCGCATCAAGCACAGCTCCTGCGAAAAGCTGAGCAGAGACAGCCAGCAACCAGCGCTGCCCCAGGGCAGGAGACAGCAACAAGGCTGTCAGAGGCCACCACTCGGGTGATTTTGACAGCTGACAAATATCCTGGTGGAGAATGACCCATTCATCAAAGGCAAAATTAATTATGGATGAGATTTGAAGGAAGCGTTCAGGAGTGCTGTGTTTGGTTGTTAGGTGCTGGTGGTCCGGGCTCTCAAGGTCACCACTAAAGGGGATGTTTAATGCCCAGCTGACACTCCCCTTTGATTTCAAGCTCCTTTTAAAATTAATTTGCACAATTCCTAGCCAGCTCAGATACAGCCTGGATTAGTAACACACACCACTGCTCCTCTCAGCTCCCTCTCCTTTAGCTGCCTTTGAGTATTGCAATTTCTCCCTTTGCTCTTGCTTATCTGAGATTTTCCATCTATCTGCAGTGTTTTGTCTCTGTGCTGCTCTCATTTCCCTTCCCTGTCCCTCCACGTAATCCTTATCCTCCTCTGTGCTTCATTTAATCCTGACTGCCCAATTATGCAAATTGCACATTTACATTTTGACGGGGCTCCTCCACCCCTTTTCACATCGTTATTTGTGATACAAATCATCCCCCCTTGCTTCCCGCTGTTCCTAACCGCCTCTCAGCTCCCTCACTGGGATGTGGTGGGAAAAACGTGGGGAACCTAAATCCTTCCCTCAGCCCTGTGCTGGGAGCCACCGCCCCCGGGCTGTGCTGCACACGGCAGCTCAGGGGAGCACCCTGGCCTCCTCCTGCTGTGCTGACTGAGAGGAGAATCATGGAATCACAGAATGGTTTGGTTTGGATGGATCTCAAAGCTCAGCCCTTTCCACTCCCTGCCATGGATAGGGACACCTTCCTCTATCCCAGGCTGCTGCAAGCCCTGTCCAACCTGGCCCTGGCTTCTTTTTTTGGGGACACCAGAACCGTGCACGGGACTCCAGGTGGGGTCTGACATGAGCAGAGTAGAGGGCGAGAATCTCCTCCCTCACCTGCTGGCCACGCTCCTTTGGATGCAGCCCAGAATTCCATTGGTTTCTGGGCTGGGATCACTCAGTGCCTGCTCATGGTGAATTTTCCATCGCCCGTCACCCCCAAGGGCTGCTCTATCACCTCTCTGCCCACCCTGTGCATGTGTCTGGGATTGCCACAGCCCAGGTGTAGGAGCTTGTACTTCACTTTGCTGAACCCGCAGTATCTTTAAAAACAAAGTTCAGGCAGAGAAATTAAATGCTATTTCTTCCCCAACATAATTAGCAAAATCTCCCAAGATTTTGCAATAGCACCTTCTGGCTTAAGTTGCATTTTCCACTACTGCACTCTGAAGCAGACATATTCCTTCATCTCTATAGCATATAATTTTTTTTCCAGTAGGGTAGCATCAGTTTCTGCTTCCATTCCCTCTCTTGCTTGGAGGAGATTTGTTTCTGCAGAGTGGTGTTTTATTTGGGTAAGGCCTTATTTATCTTTATTCTAAGTACATCCTGCTCTGCGTTTACATTGGAGAAGACAAGGTCAGGGGAGTATACATCTTATTTAGACTGGAAAGTGCTGAAGTCTGAGGGCTCCCAGTGAGGAGTCTCCCAGCAGTGGGCATTACTCCTACTGCTCTCTCAGGATGACCTTCACCGGCTCCCACACCAGTTCATTACCTCATCTCCCAAAAAGCTTCACATCTGTGACGTGTTGTACAGCGGCAAAATTACATTTAAAAGTCCAAAAGCCCTCTTAGCTTCACTAGACCGGGGCCAGACACTCACAAAGCACCACTGGCATCTCCAGTTTTCACAACACTGCCAGTACAGAGCGATTATTTGCACATCACCTACAGAGGTAGCAGCAGCACAGCCCCAGGAGCTGAGCATCACCAAAGGTCAGAGAGGCAAAGGCTGCGAGTGCAGCAGCATCACCCACAGTTTACAGAGAGGCATTAAAGATGAGCCCAAGCTCAGCAGGAAGCCCTCAGCAAAGCCTGGGCACACCGAACCGCTCGCCCTGGAGTTCCCTCTGCGATTTACGCACACAGGAATTTTTATAACAGGAATGCATTTTTCTTCTTCTGTCTCTGTCAAGCTTGAGTGAGCACATGGTTACAGGACAAAATTGCCTTGGCTTCCCAGCAGTGCTGTCCCTGCCTGTTTTCCAGCGCTGCTCTCATGCCCATTCTTCTTTGTCATTTCCAGCCCTGTTCCAACACCCCATCTCTGCTCTTCTCCTCTTGGCCAAGACAACTTGGAAAACTCACATTGCTGAGGGTGAAGTGGGTACATCAGAGTGCTGTCTTCTCTCCCTACAGCTCCCCGTGTTTCTAGAACACACATCTGCCTTTGAACATTTGTTTCAATCTCTGTTTTATCAATCTCTAGATAAAGCCCCATTGCTTTTCTCTCCAGTCCAGCCCATTTTCATTCCCAGTGCATGGCTTTCTGTATTTAGATTCAACTTCCTTCCCTGTCTTATCACCCCTCTTATCTGCTACCTCCAGCTTAACATCTTGTATCTCCTCTTTTTCCTCCCTTCTCCTCATTCTGTCCATTTTTAGGTGAACTCTTCATGCACCTCCAAACCCCGTCCATCAGGGTGGTGCTGTCACCCCCAGTCCGGAGCTCCAGCTGGCCCCATCCCTCCCCCGGCTGCTGGAGCTGCATCCCCTGCATGCAGCGCTGGACAAATGGCCAGCATTAGGAGCGCTCTGGGCCACGGGAGCCTGTGGCAGTGCTAAGGTGCCACCACGAGCGCCTCTCGCTGCAGCCGTCACATCAGTCCTGGGGGAAATCACAGCGAGATGACCCACGGCGCTCGCCTCCTGCTCTAATCCAGGCTGCTTTGCGTCCTGCTGGAGAGAAGCACGGCCTCAGCAGCAGCTGGAAATGCCCGGCTTTTCATCCCAGCGCTGCCGTATCATCGCTTGTGCCACCCTGCGCTGGCTCCCATCGCCTGCTCCGCGCCCGGGGAGGATGAGGAGCCGGGCCGGGCAGCGGGGGCTGCAGGAGGGGGTGGTTAACGCTGCTGGCCGGGACTGTGGAGATGAGGCTGATAATGGCTCTGCGGTGATTCTTCGCTAGCAGAGGAGGGCAACAGCCTTGCGAGCAAGGGAAAGGTCACACACTGAGGGAAATAGAAGATATTTAAAGCTAAATGTCAGAACATCAATTTGGTGAGCTAAGGAAATGTTTCCCTCTTTGCAGAGGGCCTCCAGAACGGCTTGGGAGGGCCTAGGGTGCCATGGTGACCCTTGCTCTGCTCCCCGGCCACCACAGGGAGGGTTTGTCCAAACAGTTCCTTGGCATCACTCGGCACCGAGAGGAGAATTTAGGCAGGATTGACTGAGCCACGTCTCGGCAGGATTGCTGTCGTCATGGATCACTTGCTTATTGAGACTTAGGGGTGAAAACCTGCCTGTAATGATTCCCTGTCACGGCCACCGTCACCGCCTTTCGTGCAGCTGAAACTGCTTTTTCTTTGAGGCCTTCAGAGCTCTGGGGCCTTCAGAGTTAAAAGCTCAGCTGCAGCCTCACCTCGGGCTGCTGGGACGAGGATTCCCAGCGCAGCAGTCACGGGTCAGGCTCTGTGGTAGACACATCCCAGGAGGCTGTGTGTGCGTGGAGCCTGAGAAACCCTGGACACCGCTTTGAACTTCAATTATTAATAAATAGCCACCTC
This sequence comes from Dasyornis broadbenti, assembly GCA_013397935.1. Classification (NCBI taxonomy): domain Eukaryota; kingdom Metazoa; phylum Chordata; class Aves; order Passeriformes; family Dasyornithidae; genus Dasyornis; species Dasyornis broadbenti. Next base: position 965,442 of record VZRN01001252.1, read on the forward strand.
AAGGCTTCCTCGAGAAGATGAGCCGAAAACCACAGGCTGTGCTTCACTCTGAGGGTGCTCCACCTTTGTGTTTCTGTCAAAACAGGGGACTTTCAAAAATGACTGCGTTGCCAGGGGCTTGAATTATGTACAGGGAACTTGGTGCTCCGCTGCATCGCAGTAAACAACAGCACTTTTCTATGGATTTATTAATCGGTTTTGTGTGCTTTTTTTTTTTTTTTTTCTGTAGTGGTTTAAGCAAATAAAATGGAGTAACAAGAGGATTTTTACTGAGTTAATTAAAGAGGAGAGCAGTTCTAGGCAAGCATGACATTAAAGACTTGCCAAATACCTCTTTTCTGAAAATACTACCAGCCACTTTTAAGTCTGGTCCAAGTCTTAGGCTTTAATGGAAAGTCCTTTCCAGACCAATTTGTTTGAGTTTCAAAACAAGTTGGCTGTTGGCAAGTTTGTAAAGGCAAATGGGCAGGAGGGGGAAAAATGGGTTTTATGGGGAAAATAGGGAACAGAGTGCATCTGAGATAATAGTTTAAGAGTTCTGTGAGTATCCCCCTCCCAAAGCATTGTCACTAACTTTGTTCTGTCTTAGGCTCCCAATTCAGGGGTTGTGTGGGGAACTGGTCTCAGCCATTTCAAAACTCTGATTGAATTTGGCCCTCGATGCCTAAAATCTGTTTGATTTAACATTCTTGTGCTCTTTCCCCAGGTTTCAAAGCTCTGTCCTGCTGTGCTGGCTTTGACAGGAAGCCCGAAGCAGTCCTCAGTTTCCATAACCAAGACATTTGCCACGAACAGCTCTGTATTAGAATCAGAGATCTGACTCGTTAATTTCTGAAGTAGCCTCTGGTATATGCAGAGAGGCTCTGCAATATTGCCTGGCTCTCAGATGTGAGAAGTTGACACTTTGTGTTGCTTGTGGGGTGTTAAAAATGTAAGGATGTGAAGTAGTTTGGGAGGTCTGCCAGTACAAAGTTAATGGAAGTTCTCATAATTTCCCCAAGTGACATCGGTGACCTGGGCTTGAAGTGCAGCCAGGTCTGGTTTCACATCATCCAACATGTCCCTAAATGTTAACCCATTGAGACAGAATTTTTATTAGCTATGCCAGAATGTCATAATTTACCACAACCTCTAGATATATATTTTCCTTTCACAGCCCAGAATATGTTTATTATGGCCTTTTGAGATGCATTAAAGGGGCATTAACACAAACAAAGCTCCCTTCCTTAATCTCCAGGCAAGCTGCAAAAGCAATTTAATCTCAGCACGCTGGGGTGCTGCTTTCACACACAAGGATCCAACAAGTGCACTCCAGCACTCTCGAGGGCAGATGTTGGACGGCTTGGGAGCTGCTGCAGCGGGAGAAGGCAACACGGGGATGCCGAGGGGAGGCAGCCCCTCTCAAAGGCAGCCCACCAACGGAGTGTTATTTTTCAAAATGTACCCACTCAACCCAACGGCACCCACAGCGGGGAAACACGAGGTAAATGAGCGACCTTTCAGGCTCAGATGTTAAGAGAGTGGAGCAGCTGAGAAATCCGAGGGCTAAGGTCAAGATAAAGAGTGCTGCATAAATGCAGCAGCTGTAAGGCACTGAAAAGGCATCAGAGACAGCGAGCACCAGGAATATATAAATCACTGGGAGCAATCTGCTGCAGCAGGGCGTGCTGGGCTAGACAGGCTCTTTAAACTATTGCCAACGCTTCCCAAAAGTGCGTGGTTAAAATTAGACTTTCCGAGTCCATATTTAGAATTTGAAAGGCACCAGAAGTACTGAGCACCCATCGGAGCATATGGGCTCAGAAACCCTCTGGAAATCAGGTCACACATTTGAGGCAGAGATTTCTGTGCCGAGTTGCCCCTGAAGTGAGAATGGTCTTGGTCTGAGAGCGCTCTGACCTCCACTGCTTTTCAGAGCCAGCCTAAAGAAACAGCTAAGGCTCAGCTTCTCGATTATGAAAAGCTTTGACCTATTTAGAAAACTCAGAAGCCTGAGCAGCAGAACTAATGAAATATGATTTCCAACAGTTCTGTCCACCTGGATTTCCCAATACCCCTAAGGAGTGACTTATAACAGGGTCTGTCCCTTTTGCACTCCCCTCATTTTCATAGAACTCGCATAACTTGAGTGTCTTCATCAAGGGTGCTTAGAGTTAGCCCATGTTTTCAAACATCTGCTTGCTTATTTGGAAGTATTCTCAAGGATTTGGGGACCCTGTCGCTTGTAGCAAAGGTTATACAAACCACACAGTGACACAAACTGAAGGGCTTTGTGTTGTTGATGTGTCTGCAGCTTCCCTAATTTATTGCAGGATTTTTACAAAGCAGGGCTTTCCCAAGGCTGCACGCGTGCTTACAGACACTTGTTGGAATCTTGTTTTGTCAGTCTTTTTGCTGTTTAGGCAGTCTCTCAACTAGAGGAAGCTGATTTGTGCTAAAATCTGTACTGCATTCTCCACTTTGCTTTACTGAGAAATCTACCTGAAACATTCTAAAAGCAGAGAGGTGGGGGAAAAAGGATAAATCGCCTTTAATTGGTAAATACAGCCGAAACGACCCCCCCCCCCCCCCCCCAATAAAAACCAGTTAGTTTACAAGTCTCCTTGTTTGCTCACAGACCAGCATCAACTCACAAAGGATGTAACTCTTCCTCTCAGAAGGGACATAAACAAACATTATTCCACCGGATTAAGACACAGGGATCTGTAAACAACGCTGAGTGTTCCCTTTGGTGAATGCAATACCTGTGACCCCAGCAGCTCCCCGTGCTCTCTGCAGGCAGAGGCTGCAGCGGGAGCGTGCTGGGCTCACAGCAGCAGCAGAAACAACACTGATTAATTTGGGCACCGGAGAGCCTGAGCTTTATTGCAGAAGACACCAGGCTCCACGTGCAATGCTGACCAGCAGAAAAATCTCCTGAACCACTGGGCTTTTTCCTCCACCAGATCCCAGTTTTGTCAGGTAGAGTTCTGATTTATTTATTGCTCATTAGTTTTTAAGGCTCCGATTGCGTAAATACTCACGTGTTTGTGTTTATTACTATGGTTTCAATTTTTGCCCCAGACTGTTGCTGAAAGTACAGTTGCTGTGTTTTTCTTTCCTACGGAATCAGTCCTAGCAATACGGCCTATTTAAAATGAAAATTAGGCAGCGATTAACAACTATCTCCCAAAGCAAGAGGAAACAAAAAAGCCCTATTGAGACAGCACAAAGCTGTGTGCCTTCTGACAAATTTCTCTGTTCCCAGTCCTTGTCCCATATGGGCTTTTCTGGTAAGAAGAAAGTCATAAAAATACTCTTGTTTTCTCAGAAAGGTGTGTTTTCCCATTTAAAATAGCTTTGAGAAAATACCCCACCAGCAATTTAAAATTCGTTTTCTCAAAGCATAACAAAATGTACTACAGCTCATACATATGTACATATAAATACAAAGAGACATAAACAAAACCCTTATAGAATCCTTGATTATTTCTACGTGTGTTTTGTAACATCACAGCTTCCAGGACAAGCTGAGCCCACCTGAAGGATCTTTGCTGCCCTGACAGATGCTCAGAGCAGCTGCAGGGCCCCTGCAGAGCCCCCGGTGCTGGGCTTCTGCTCACAGGTGAGGCTGTGCAACCCCACCCTGCAGGAGGGTGCCAGAGCCCTGGAGCAGGGCAAGGAAACACCAGGAATGCCCAGCTGGAAGCAGCTGGATGGGGTTCGAGTCGTGCTCTCGTTTCAGGGTTCCCAGCCAGCCGCGAGGAGGGGAAGGGCTCTGCTGGCTCCGGCAAGGTCGGTCACTGCTGCGGCGTTCGCCGTGTGTGTCTCTCCAGCAGCTGTCAGGGCGCAGCCACGAGCTAATGAAGCTCATCTGCTGCGTTAGGAACAGGAGGGGCAACGCAGGAGATTGCATGTTCAAGCCCTGCTATTAACTCGTGCAAGAGTTGGCTGTGTGCTCTTCCTGAAGATGGAGTGGAGGCTTGCAGTGTCATTACTGGGAATAAAGATGATAAATGGCAGTTGCTTTTCCAACCATGTGCATCCTTTCCCTCCGGTGTGACTCAAGTTGCTCCTGTGATCCGCTTGGGGCAGCCACCACTCCAGGTTTATTATGCTCACGCCTTTTTCCAAGCCACTTGAAAGCATTTGCTCTTGGATGAGAGCACCCATTTCTTTGTGTGCCCGGTGGTTTGCGATTCTGCGCGTTCTCGGCTGGGGTGAGGAGCCCTGTGGTGGTTTTGTGTCGCTGTTTTATCCTCCCCTGTGCACTCACCGGGCTGTGCCTCACGGGGTGTGCAGGGCCTCTGGTTTGGGTGAAACAGGAGCACTCAGCACCTGACTCTGCTCTGCCTCTGGGCACGGAGGACTTGGGTTCAGTTTTGAGCCCAGACCCTGCGCAGAACTGACTGCCAGGGGCTCAGCTCTCGTTAAGGCAGATCCGGAGGAACTCACTCAGGAATATCCACGCTGATGAGCGAGCAGGGCTGTCTGGTCATGCACTGCACTCTCCTGAAACCATGGAAGTTCCTCCTGGTGCTTGAATCAGAGCCAAGCTCACTCTGCCATCTGTTCCTCAGGGCAGGGAAACACTGGCCTTCATCTCTCCAAATGAAATCCTCAATCCACTGAACTCAAGAAGACTTTTGCCTTCAGCTTTATTGAGCAGCAGGATTTCTCCCACTCTCCCTCATTGCCCACCAGTGACCCTGGGAATGTCATGCACCTCCCTCTGTCACATCTGGGTTCAGAGCTCTCGCAGGTGTGTGCAGTCACAGCATCTCTGCTCCCAGGTCCTCTGAGGGCTGAAAGAATGAAAAATGCTTAAAACATCCAGTAGCAAATTTAGTCTTTTCATTGGAGTTCTCAACCAGCTCATGGGATTCATATGGCAGACTGAATTTCTCTGTAAATTAATCCACAAAAATGCTGATCCCCCTGGGGTGTTAGCGATACCATTCAAAATCACAGATACCGTCTTTGCCAATGTTCTCTAGTATCAATGCTGTTGCCCATCTTATTTTCTCCCTTATAATTCCTTCTTATTGGTCTCTTACGTGGAACCAGCATTTTTGTCCTAATTAGACAATTGCACATTATGATGCACTAATTTGTTAACCTATGTTCACAAATCTTTTAATTACAGCAGTCGTCTTTGATGTGCTGTTATTATTCAGCTACAGCAGTAAACAATTCAACAGCTAACTGGAAAGGAACTCATTATTTTCTGAGAGACGTTGTCATTATTTTTCAAAGTATTTTTTTCCCCGGAATGCAGACAGTGAACAACCAGAGAAACACACAGAGAGTCACTTCAGAAACCAAACACCTCCTTTCACCACGCTGATCATTATTACTGAAAGCACAAATATTTTTAAAGCATAAATAAGTTGGGGACTTTATCCTTCACACTTGTCATCCCCAAGCTTCAAAGCAGCCAGGGTGGCCAGAAAGGCCTCTCTGGAGTCAGCACAGCAACAGGTGCTGCGACCATTCCCAGTGCTTCCAAGTTTCCAGGTAAGCACCGTGTTCGATGGGACACGCACTCAGGGCGAAGGTTTTTGCTCAGTTTTAAAGGTGAGGTAAAGATTCCACGTGCTTAACTCCCCTAGGTGCCCTTAAAGAGAGGGTTTCACCCTTGTTTGATCCTTACTTCTTGCTTAAGCAAAATGTAGCCAGATGATGCATTTTTTTTCTCTTTCAATTACTGTCCTTGAGCTGTCTTTAATCTTTTAAGGATTATATTAATATTTTCAAGCATGTTTTCCCCTCTGGAGCAGGGAGGTCTGGCTTCGGGAATCCTTACTTGTGGTGATCCTTCACCTGTTGGGACGAGGTGTTTGCCTCCCAAAGCCCTGTGCTTTTGATGGTGCTGCACAAATCCCACCACAGCAACGTTCATCCATGAGCATCGTGGAATCCCAGAACGGTTTGGGTGGGAAGGCACCTTAAAGCTCCTCTTGTTCCACCCCTTGCCGTGGGCAGGGACACCTCCCACCATCCCAGGCTGCTCCAAGCCCCATCCAACCTGGCCTTGGGCACTTCCTGGGATGAGGCTTCTGCTTGGAGTTTACCTCTGTTGTATTTTTAGTGCAAGTAAGCAAGCTGATGTCTCGCTGTGTGTCTGTGCTGTGACTGAGGGAACGGTGCTGTTCGGGGCAGCCCTGAGTGCTTTTGGGGCAGCCCTGAATGCTGTTTGGGGGAGCTCTGAGGGCTTTTGGGGCAGCCCTGAGTGTTTTTGGGGGAGCTCTGAGGGCTTTTGGGGCAGCCCTGAGTGCTTTTGGGACAGCCCTGAGTGTTTTTGGGGGAGCCCTGAGTGCTTTTGGGGCAGCCCTGAGTATTTTTGGGGGGGCCCTGAGTGCTTTTGGAGCAGCCCTGAGTGCTTTTGGGACAGTCCTGAGTGCTTTTGGGACAGTCCTGAGTGTTATTGGGGGAGCCCTGAGTGCTTTTGGAGCAGCCCTGAGTGTTTTTTGGAGGAACCCTGAGTGCTGTTTGGGGCAGCCCTGAGGGCTTTTGAGTGAGCCCTGAGTGTTTTTGGGGCAGCCCTGAGTGTTTTTGGGACAGCCCTGAGTACTTTGGGGGCAGCCCTGAGTGTTTTGGGGTGAGCCCTGAGTGCTTTTCGGGGCAGCCCCGCCGCACAGACATTTCCCTGCAGTGGGGAACCCGTGAGCCCTCACATGCCCAGGCTCCAGCCTCCCTTCGTGCTCCCCTTCCCTGCCCAGGAAGGGAGGCGTCGCGTACAGATTTGGATTTTAGCTGCAGCTATCAAACTGTGGAGGCTCGTGTTTTATCACCAAGCACAGCATGAAGACACCACACTCGCAGTGTACAGACTGCCAGGAACAGACTGTCTTTCTTGAAGATCAGATTGTCCATGTGAATATTTGCCAGCTGCGAAGGACAGGTTCAAATTTCTGCACGCTCCACTTTCCCAGACCTGGGAAAGGCTTTCCCTCAAAAAAATTTTGCATCCCTCAAAAGATCGGCAACAGCTGCTGAGACCTCTTCGAAGAGTAAGAAGGGGGAAAGAGGAACGTAACCAGGCCATCTGCTGTAAAACCACAACTCCTTATTGATTTCAATAGACTATTTCTGGTGCAAACATTTCCAGCACTCACACACCCTTTCTGCCGGCTGGAGAAAGCCGTGGCTGTTCCGGAGAACGGGAAAGGGAACGGCACAAAGCAGCCTTGGGTCTCCAAAGCAAAATCAGCCACCCCTCGCCGTTCCTGGCAGATGTTTCCCCAACCCCTTCTTAAAGCCTGCTAATGCCGGAGGTGTTTCGCCCTCTCCAGCAATCTCCTCCAGTGCTGAACCCTTCCTGCCCTCGACTGCTTTTTCTAACGTGTAATCTGTGTCACCTCTGTGGCAATTTAGGGCCATTATTTGTTGCTCTACCCACTTTCCTGGAAGAGAGGAGCAGAGCAGATGAGATAAGAGCGAGAGAAAGGGAAGGCATCCGCTGCGTTTCCCGGGAAGCGAGCCTTGCCCGACCTTTCCGTGGTTTCCAGCCTGTCTCATTTCTCCTGCTCCGGTTTCCACTCCATAAAACCCAGCAGCGAACGTGCCGTGCTGCGACTGTCGGGGAGAACTTCAAGGGCTCATTTTGTCACAGTTTTAAAATGTCAGATTAGGCTGCACAGCCCCATTAGCACCGTTAGCTTTAATATACTTGATAGCTAATCTGCCAGGGCGTCTTTATTGACAGGCCGCATCTCTATTTGAGCTTGAATAAACTTGTGCATAAAATGTTATCAGCAGTGACAGCTGAAAAGAGGTCTATTGCTCTTTAAATTTTTGATGGGAGGCAAGCATTCTGTCATTTGTGATAGCATTATGTGTAATCCAACATAACAACTTGATAGTCTGATACAACAACATTCCAGCTTCCCTGCTACCATTGTGAGGAGATGCTGGCTACAGGCTGCTCCTGCACTCAGTCGTATCAGCACCGACAGCTGGTAAAGGAGTCAAGCTCCTCTCGTTCAGTTTCTGGGAAGAAACCCTCATCTCCAGTGATATTTTTTTTTTTCCTTGGGGGTGGACAACATCTCTGCCCAAAAGCCCTGGTTTGGAAGCTCATTACAGCACGGAGTTGTTTCAAGGGATGTCTTTATGCTGCCTGCAGAGGTGGCACAGTGGCAGGGGTTCTGTCCTGAGTCACAGAACAGGAGCTCCTCAGCATCTTTGCTCCCTGTATGCCTTTCTGCAGTTCCACCTGCCAAGTTGTCTCATCGCTGTTGGTTTCCACTGCTGCCCCTGGATCCCTGGAAGTGTCCAAGGCCAGGTTGGAGAGGGCTTGGAGCACCCTGGGACAGTGGGAGGTGTCTCTGCCCAGGGCAGGGGGTGTTAGATGAACTTTAACCCTTCCAGTCCCAACCATTCTGTGAGTCTGATTCCCTGCCAACCTCTCCATTCCTGCCAGGCAGGGGCTGAGTGCTGTCACCCGGAGCCCAAATCTTCCCCTTGCTTTTTTCTCAAAACCTCAGGATAATCTCACCAGCAGCTCTCAGTACAGCACCACAAGATGTGAGCTCTGCCACCCTGCAGGGACCCTGCATCCTGCTCCTCCAGGATCTGTTCGCTGGATACTGCCTGCATTCACACTCATGTAAAAGAAGTGTAATTCATTAATCAAATATTTTGACCACTACTGGTTTATTAATGGAATCGTGACTTTTTATATTGCAATATTTTAACCGCTTGAGGTCAGGCAATTTGGAAATTAACTCGAAGTTAGTTCTCACAAGAAGATCAATACACAGGATAAAAGATACCCATTGGATTATGAACAGTTCGTGTCCTAAAGAAATATCTACTCTGCTTTTTCTTTAAGTGGGACTTGATTTTCCCTTTTTCATACCTCCTCCATGCTTGTATAATTAACTTAAGTCAATGAAAATCCAGTGGAGCAATGCAATTTAATTTTCCAGAGCGTGAAACTGGGATGGAGCAGGGATCAGTGCTGGCTGATCCAGTGGCACCAGCTTTGGCAGTCGTGCCCAGAACCAGCCCATTTTTCCGCACACTCCACTGCACACTGCAGCAACATCAGCAAGCACCCAAGTGACACCGAGAGATATCCAAAGGTGTGTCCAAATGAAGGAACACGTTTTAAAGTTACACCATGTGCTGCGGAACGAGCTGTCAGGCAACACTTCCAGGCAGGTGGGTACCAGACCCGTACGTGAAGAGCTGAGGTGTATTTTAAGGCACAGGTTTGTGGAGGGGGCTGTGCTTCACCTGATTTTGGGTTGGCAGGGAACATTGTGGTAACCTCACCTGACCCTCGACAGAACAGGAACAGAATTTCACATGGGGTGTTTTACCCTTCTGTTCTCGTTTTAATTCCCGTCTGTGCATGTTAAAGCATTTGTGGTTAAATCTTTCAGCACAGAATCACAGAATGGGTTGGGTTGGAAGGGACCTTGGAGTTCATCCAGTTCCAACCACCTTCCACCATCCCAGGCTGCTCCAAGCCCTGTCCAACCTGGCCTTGGACACTTCCAGGGACCCAGGGGCAGCCTCAGCTTCTCTGGGTAACCTGTGCCAGGTCTTCACCCCACTCATAGTCAAGAATTTCATCCTAATATCTCGTCTATCTGACCATCTGTTAGTTTAAAACCATTGTCCCTGTTCTATCAAAACAAGCCCTGCTGAAGTGTCCCCGTCTTTCTTACAGGTTTGCTTTATGTACTTGGAGGTGCTCTAAGGCCTCCCTGGAGCTTTGTCTTTTCCAAGCTGAACAATCCCAATCCCAGAGCCTTTCCTCGCAGGAGATGTGCTCCATCCCTCCGATCATCTTGTGGCCCCCTCCGGCCTCGCTCCCCCAGGTCTCTGTCATTCCTTCACTGCAAATACAAAATACCCTTCTCTTGTCCAGGAGACCATTACAGGAGTTCACCCACCACTGCCCGTGCACGTGGGATCACGGAACCAGCCAGGCTGGAAAAAAAAACCTTTAAGGTCACCAAATCCAGCAGCAAATCCAGCACTGCCTCTTCCACCACTAAACCACGTCCCTGAAAACCACACCCAGAGCAACACCAGGGTCAGGCTGAGCCTGCAGCAGGGCACACACAGCCAGGGAAGAGCCAGGCTGCCCTTCCAAAGCATCTCACACAGCAACGCTGCCTCCCTCTCCACGGGCAGGGAGGAATCGAGGCACTTCTGCAGCGTCAGCTACGAGAGCTCCTCCTGTGCCCACAGGGCTGGGCTGCCACAAAGCTGGGGAGAGCCCTGGAGTCGCTGTCTCGTCCTTGGATAGCCCGGGCTGGACCTGCTCACTCGCTGTGCCAAGGCAGAGGCTTAATGCAATTGGACGTGGTGTGGAGAAGGTGTTATTCCCTGCAGAGCTTCGCGAGAAAAAGGCCTTGAGGCAGCAGTGCTGTGCAAATGATACAGACTGCAAACCTGGGGGGTGAAGAAATATCCCAAGAGTGGGCTGTCCCAGCCCTCCAGATACTGGTCCTGCTGCCATTGAAAATCAAATGTGGTTTTTTCCTGATCAGTTCTATAGCAGGAAGCGGTGGGAAGATCAGAGCTTCTTGAATTAATTGGAGATTTTTTTATTAAAACAAGAGTTCAGATACTGTGCATATAAAGAATTTCATTTTTGTGATGCATTCAGAGCTTCCTGAGGCTGTTGCTAAGATAGGTAACTTATCACCTTTATCTTGCTTTAATTCATGGTCTCCAGACAAGCTTCCTAGGCTTAGACTATGGCAACACAAACGTGGACGTGATGCAAAGTAAATGTGCAAGTGTCAGCAGTTAATGGGGTAAATTAATAGTTAATTGGACCACACATGTACAATTAGTTCCAGGTTCTAGGATGAAAGTAAAAAACACTTCTCTTGTAACAGAAAAATTGCAGTTATTACTGTAATCCCAACGTGTTGCAACCAAACCCTGGGCTTCTCTGTCTCGCTCGCAAAGCCGAGGCCAGGAGCTGCATCCGACCAGGGGTGGCATCAGGCTCCTGGGGAGCAGGGGCAGAGCTCTCTGCTGAGCTCAGCCCACCTCATCCCCCACCCCAAAAGGGTAAAGTTCTGGGGCTTTGGCTCTTTGAAGCTCTCCAGAAAAGCTGTGACTGTGGAGGAAAGGTGTGAGGTTAGTGCTGATGGCCGTGTGTCCCGGAACGGGAATTTTGGGGAAGCTTCAGATGGAGCAGTGATCTCCTTCCCCTCTGGATCAACTTCCCGTCACACACAGGGAAATCCGTGCTGGCATTAGCCCAGCACAGCTCTCCTCACAGCGTGGCAAGTGCTCGATGGAGCCCGTGGCTCCTGCTGGCTCCCAGCTCCTTGCCCAAAAGCATTGGCCAAGCCGGTGTTCGGTGCCAGAGCTGTTTGGGCTGAGGCTGCAGAGAGTGTTTTTGTAAATCTCTATGACCTAAATTGCTTAACTGCAGCCCAGGAAGGGCCACTGCATTAAAATGATATCTCTATTTTAAATGTCAGGAACCAGGCCTTTGCTGGAAGATCAATAGAAACACAGGAGGGGAATTTCCAGTTCTGCATCCTTCATTCATCGTTATCTTCATTACTTGCCCTGCTTGTGGGGCTGCCCGCAGCCAAGCAAAAGAAACACAAAAGTCTGCCATTCATCTTTTGTCTCCTCTCTGAGGTGCAATCCATTGGTCTTTCCCTGCAGCCTGGGTGGTGTGAGGAGTGGTTTGTGCCAGGAATGATCTCCCCAGGTGGAGGAGAAGGAAGAGCTGCCCGGCAGAGCTGGGAGCGCTGGGCACGGTGCAAGCCTGCACTCGCTGGGGGAAACCAGGAGCGCTGAGACATCCACCTAGGGCACACTTCTTGCCATAATTTTGTCATCACTGTTGATATTAAAATGTAAAACAGGGAAGCAGAGTGGAGGGAGGAAGTCAGGAGAGCCGGAGCCACGCGGAGGCTCCAGGCTGGGAGCTCCCTGCCTGCTAACGAGGCGTGAAACCCCACGGAGCTTGTGTGAGGCGCAGCTCAGAAATGGATGGGGCTGGACAGCTCATCTTCTCTCAGAAAGCAAAGTGGCGACTGTGAATTAAAAACGGTGCACGAGTGGGTTAAAAAAAGGAATCAAACCAGTGTTAGAGGGGAAAAAAACCCGGTGGGTTAGGAAAACGCCTTGCTGGGGCTTAAAAGCTCTTGCTGTCCTCATCAGAGCAAATCCACCATTTGGGGGAAACTTCATTTTACAGATGGGTTGGTCCCTCCTCACCTAAAGGCCACATCTGCCCTACACTGAGCACCTCAGGGTTTTCTGTGAGCTCAGAAGATGACACTCACTCATAATCTAACTACCCATAACAGCAGCTAAGAGAGTTGGAGAGAGGACAGAGATACGTATTAAACTGCAGTCAGCTTTTAGTAGTTCATAAAATGCCTTTTCAATGAGAACTTAAATCAGAGGGTCAGAAAGATGGAGTGAATCCTGTGGTTTTGTTTCTCTCCCCGTGCACCAGCGGCAGGCTCTGAGGGGGCACCCACCGCACCTTGGCACTCACGGGTTAATTGGGCGCTGCTCCTTTAGGTCTCATTTATGCCGCATTTTTTCAGTAAACACACATCAGCTCCGAAGATCTTAATTAGAGCCTTTGGAAAAACCCAGTGTGCTGTAATTCCTCCACTCAGGTCTGTATGGAAAACCAGGAACACCTTTCAAATGCAAAGGCAACAAACAAACGAGTGTGCACAGCCCCAGCCCACAGACCCGGTACACACACACACACACACACACACACTTCCCTAATATGCTTGCTTGGGCTTTACAATCTGTTTATTAATTCGTGAGCAGACTTGATATGCCCTCTGGAAAAAATACTAAAATAATATCTCTCAATTGGCTTCACTGTTAGCACGCCTCTAATTAAGTAATGTACACCTCCACTCGCTATTAAACAGTTCCATGATTTTTAACACCAGTGTTGTTTGGTGCCAGCTACAAAAATTTTTAACAGCTCTCCTGTTACCACTCTTCTCCTAAGTACATGAAAGTGGCTTTACATATTTGACCTTTCCCTTCCCTGCTCCCACATTTTTAACCCTTCTTTCCCGCTGAAGCACTGAAGGTCTCACGGAGATGAAGATGAAACATCCCCGCAGTGCTTGGCACAGGAGCTTCTATCGGCACAGAAACTGAGGACGGAATCCTCTGGGCTTCCCCTGAGGCTGCCAGGGACTGTTTGAGGAGCAAAGTTCTGATTTTGTGAGTGAAACCAACCCACAGCAGTAAAGCTGATCCATAGCAAAGGCCAGGAGAGATGCTCTGGCACCATCTTTCATGGGTCTGCTTGCACAGGGAGGGAGGAGCTGTCAACCTGACACTAAAACATCCCTGTAACTCCAAATAACACAGAAACCCTCCAGCCACCCCACAGCCTAACACCCAGTGATCACCAGGAAGGCAAGAGCAAATCCATGGGATTATTTTCCTTTCCAAGGCAAGCAGGATAATGTACTCAGCTGGAGCTGGGCCACAGGGCTGGCAAATTTGGGGATGAGGCACACCCTGCGCTTACAGAGAGCACCGAGGTGGATCCATCCAAGGATCATTAATGCAAAGTGAGCCTCTGGCCAAGCAAAAACCTCGTTTGAGGGAAAGCTGCCATGTCTTGACCAGTTCCTCGTGGTCAGTTCACCAAGGAGGACCAAGGCAGTGCCAGCTCGGTGCGGCTGCAGAGGCTGCAGAGGCTGCAGAGGCTGCAGAGGCTGCAGGCTGGACGGACCTGGCTCTGGACACGGTCACTGTGTGTATCTTCCTCTTACAATTCACACGTAATGAAAACTCTGATTCTTACCCATAAGCTGAAGAAAGAAAAGCAGATCCATGCCCTGTCCCCAGGGAAAGCAGAAGCAGACAAGAGATTTATTCTGACCACTCCGACGCCTTGGACACACTGAGTGCTGTTAGCAATTCCAGTCTGGATCATTCTCAAAACACCCAAACGCCTGATCTCTAAACCCAGCACTGTGAGACCCCAATAAAACAGATCAAGGCAGTGATTTCCCTGTGGAGGCTGCTGAGCAGAACCAGATTCCCTGCTCAGAATCCTGCCCGGAGCATCCCGAGTGGGAGAGGCTGCCAGCAGAGCAGCAGCAGCGAGGGGAAGGTGCAGCCTGAGCCCTTCTCCTGCAGCACCAGCCCTTCTTGGGCAGTAGCTGCACTCCTGCAGCAGCTGGTGGAGCGGAGAACGGATCTTTCCTGTTTGTGACACCCTTTGTAACATCCTGGGAGCCTCACAGCTTCACGATACAAGTGTGAAAAACCCTCCCTCTGTTCGCAGCAGCGAGGAAGCCTGGCAGGAGCTGAAAGCACTTGAAATTAGATCCTGAAATCCTTTTGCCAGCAAACCAGCATCCATGCACCCCAAGGAGCAGTCCCTGGCTCTCTGGTCAAAAGGTGCAAATGGCTCATGGCAGCTCTGTGCAAAACTCCTTGTCCTGGCAGTTATCAAGCCAGGCCACGTAGGACATACACCAGATCCTGCCTCAGCCCTGTGGAGCGTCTTTGTGGCCTTAAAACAAATTTTTCCTTCATGGTTCTCATTTCTAAGGGGAGGTTGGTGTCACAGCAGCTGTCATGGCACTGGTTGCATTTGTTGCCTGCTGGCCTCACGCAGGAGAGCTCACCAGTGTCCTGGTACAGCCCTGCCCGTGCTGCTCCCTCCCCGAATTATCCCCTGAACTGCACACAGGTTTGTCTCAGCTGAGGAGCTCGTGCCTTCAGATGAGAGCAGATGATTAAGGGACCCACACTGATAAGAAAACGAGGGCCCAGAAACCCTGAGCGGCACAGACCCACGCAGATGTGTCCATCAGGATGGCTCAGAGGTCGCTGGAACAGCCAGGGGCTGCCGCAGCTGCCAGGGATGGCACTCATAAACCCCAGCCACCTGTGACAAGCTGTTTGTAGGCAATTGCATGTGAAACAGGCAGACAGGAGCCATCAATCCAGCCCAAGCCCAGGCCAAGTCACGCCGTTCAGCGCCTCGGAGGCAGAGCACGAGCACCAGCTCCAGCCTGGAAATAACTGGCATCCTCAAAAGCCGGCTCTGAATGCAGGTTTTGGCCGAAGGAATCGCTGTGTCCCTGCACTGCCACTGTCCCTCGAAGAGAAGTGTGCCTAATGGGGGAGAAGGGTAATCTCATTTGATATGAAATTATATTAGTGACAGCTCATTCCTAGGGCTGCTCAGAGGGCTGGGCAGGCCGGATGGTGCTTTCATGGTTCTTACTGATCCAAAAGCAAGTAAGCGAAGAAGCAAATGCCACTGGGGAATGGGGAGAGAGCAGCAGCAGGAGCACGTGGGGATGAAGTCAGTCACCAGCTGACGGTGTGAAGATTTTGGGAGCTGAGATTGAACGGACAAGAATCCATCTTGCACATTCAAGTGTTCCAGGGGGTGGGAAATGTCACCATTTCTGCCTTCAAGCGTCCACGGGGGCAGGGGGCCTTGTGAAGCCGCCTTGCCCCAGGCCGTGGTGCTGGTGCTGAGCTCGGCTCACGGCAGAGCAGCACATTTGGCAGGGCTGGGTTACCTGGGCTTGGCTTTGTAGAGCTCTCACGTGCAGGGCTTTGTTGCAGGAGGTGGTGAAGCAGCCAAATGGCCCAAATCACAGCCAGACCTGGCATTCACCAGGAGCAGGGGCAGTCTCTCACTTTCTTTCCCAGGCTTGTCCTTGCGGACAGCTCTGCTGTCAGAAATGTCAGAAATGTCTTGTTTTCTTCTGCTCTGAAAGGAGACCTTTGCTTCGGCCACTGTGAGGTGCCATCCTCTTCTTCCACCACTCTCCACCTCCTCCTGCTCACTGCAGGCTGACTGTGGTCAACAGAGCCCTTTTGCATCCTTACTCTGCCACAAGCACAGCAAATCAAACAAAACCAGGGTGGGTTTCTTTTGGTCAATGCCTTAAACTGGCTCAAAGAGGGGTCTGAGCTCTTCCAGAGCTGGCACAGCAGAGCATCACAGACCTGGTGTGGTTTCCACTCAGAAAGATGAGCACACACTGCAGCTTCCTTTTTTTCCCTCTGTTGAGTGGGCTGGTGGACAAAAAGCCCATTTTCCATTTCCATTTCCATTTCCATCTCCATTTCCATTTCCATTTCCAGGGTTACATCCTCTCAAAGGCACAGCTGTGAGGCAGTGGCTCACCTGCCTGCCGAGGGGACAGCTCGGTGACCGCGCTTGCTCTGTGCCGCCGCCACAAAATCTGCCAAGTCCAGCTCTGCCCGTTGAGCAGAGCTCACAGAAAGCTCAGTCCAAAGCTCACGGAGCCCTCTCTGTGCCTTCCTGCACAGCTGGAAAAGCTGGATTTGGTTTTTTCCCATGCCCCCCTGCAAGGTGACAAATCAAGCCCTGCCCCTCTCGTCAGGCATGCAGAGCTCTGCCACAGACTGAGGTTCCTGTTTGTAGAGCACGCTGAACATGTGCTGTGGAAGTGATAAGCATCAAAGAAATTATTTTTTCAAAATGTTGTTTCTTGGCGTGCCATTTCAGGACAAAGAGATTTTTTTCCTTCCTGCACGTTGTCACAGATATCACAAGAGGAACAGACCAATTAGGGCTATTCCCTGGGCCATTCCCTCAAGGGTTTTGTGCAGGGCAGTGTATTACAGGAAAGCAGAATTGTTTGTACTCTAAATCATTTGTACCTGTGTTGAAATATTACTGAATTGATTTCTGGTGCTGCTAACAGTCCCCACATGATCCATCTGGGATGCAAGGGCAGGTGGAGGGACCCTGAGGATCAGGCTTCTGGTCCTTTCCGTGGCCAATTTTTATCCCCTGCCATCCCACATCCTCGCTGCAGCGTCATGGCAAAACGCTTTATTCTGATCACATTCCTCCAACTGAGCCACGTGGGGGAATTCTTCTGCGGCACTTAGAGAGCGACACCACAATTCTACTGTAAATTAAAGCCAAAATATCTACGGAAAGTGGAATCCATCGGGGCAGAAAGAAAGGGGCAGGCTCAGGGAAGTTATTAGGAAAGACTGATTTTGCTCATTGCTAATAAATCATCTGTATGTGATGTTTCACCCCGATGGCCACGAGGTGCCCTCTGGGGTTTGCCCAACGCTGAGGGTGTGCTGGGCCATGGCCAGGTCTCAGGGCTAAGAGAAGATGGGTTCAATGTGCTGCATCCGAAAGCAGGGCTTGGTCCATGCAGGAACCTCCTCTGCTCCACCAAAACCCCATCAGCTGCCCCATCCCTTGTCCTGGGCCAAGCGGAGCAGAAAGGCAGCTCTGGCCTGGAGAGCACAAGAATTGCATGAGGAATGAAATCTGCAGGGCACAGCAGGGCTGGATTAGGGCATTTATGGTTCCTCAAGGATAATTTCACAAGCAGAGCCAGCCAGCCAGAAAGAGCCTTTAAAGCGCCACGTAACCCCAGAAGGCCCAAAGCAATTAAAAGCCGGATGGAGGGCACAGAGTTGCTGTTCAGATGGGGAAAGGAGATTGCCACGTTGGAACAGAGGTGCCGAGGAGCCAGGCCAGGCTGCAGATGTCCCTCAGCCCAGCTCAGGGTGGGGTTTTGGACTTTGCTGGATCCTTGTGGGGACACAGCGTTGAGCAGGGGAGTCCAGTGGGCGTCACAGCAGGGCCCATTGGCCACGGCACCTCCTCATCTCTTTTCACAAACAATTTGCTCACAGTTTGGGATGGAGCCATCAATCTCTGTCCTGCTCACCAGCAGCTGCCCCACGCACCCGTGGGGTCACCCCAAAACCAGCCACATTTCCCTTCCCCAGGGACCCGGCTCTCGCAGGGGGTTGTGCTGTGTTTTTAATTACAGGCTTTGATAGGAATGTGAGCTAGGGCAGCACTTTGCTCCCACCCCCTTCCAGCCTTCCTTGGTATCAAAAGGCCAAACCACAACCAGGGAAATTTTTTTGTTCCGTATCTTTACGGTGCTTCTTCCAGTAGCACATAAAACAAATTAGCCACTTAGGCCATTATTAGGCACTTATGGCCTTTTGATGTTTATGATTTATAGCAGCAATTTGCACTTACGGAGCACATTTCAGTTGAGGCTAATACGGCAATGCTGGTGCTTTGCATTGCAGTCGTGTCCTCCCTCTCCAGCTCTTGGAGAGCTCTGGGAGCCCATGCTGGGCACAGCAGCAGGGAGCTCCTCCAGGGTGCCAGGAGTCCTGTGCTGCTGGGCATCTGTCCATCTGTCCATCTGTCCATCTGTCCATCTGTCCATCTCCCCATCTCTCCATCCCTCCATCCCTCTGTCACTGAAAATCAGGAAGAAAATAGCAACCCTCTAGCGCCATATTTGAAGTGATAGAGAATCAGGCATTACTTTTTTTTCTGGCCTCTTCAGAGACAGAAAGCCAAAGTCGAGTGAAATATGGCAGGAATTCCTGGCTCTAGGCATGGTTTATATCCTGGAGCAGGCTGAGTGCTCCAGTTCAGAACCCCAACCCACTGTCACCCACAGCAATTCCTCCCTGTGGATTTACAGGTGACTTGGAAAGAGTTATCTGCCTGTCCTAGGATCCTATTTTCTCCCTCAGTTTTGGCATCTTGCTGCAGGTTAATTTAGCTCGGAGAGGAGCCCCAGGAATGCGTGTTCCCAGAGCTGGATCTGGGCTGCCTGCTCCAGGCTTGGCTGCTTTCCCCTGCAGGGGTGAGGGGGCTGATTTGTCTGGGCCTCGGTTCCCCCAGCTGAGAGATGGGTACGTCCCTGTTTCTTCGCAAGGATGCTCTCACAGCTCTTGTAGCTTCTTTGTGAGGTTAAAACCTCTCACAAGGCTCTGTCTGAAGGGCAAAGCCAGCTGGAATTCGCTGCAGAGGATGGAAGGTGGGAGGGCAGGTGGAGGGGGCTGGAGCTGGGGCTGTTTCCCGCACTGTCCCCACATGGGTTGGGAGTTGCAGGTTCCTTCACAATCCATGGAGAAATGGATTCCAGCTCTTCCCAAGCCACAGCTGCCCCTCTGCTCCCTCCTGGGCACCCCCTTGGCTGTGTTCCCTCCTTGCACAGTCACGGGGAGATGCTCAGAGGCAGCAGAAACAGAGATGTTCTGAGCCGATTCTCCAGGACACAGGTCTGACAAAAACCGCTAACGATGCAAACTCATTATCTGTGAGCATGCCCTATTTCTTGGGGATGCTTTAGAAAATCAAACACGCTGTTGACTCAAAAGTTTACCTTTATGCAAATCAAAATGTCAACATCTGGCTGGAGGACTCACGGATTTTTATTTTTCAGCCTGTCTGTAGCAAGGGGCTGCCCAGACACTCCTGATCATAATCATGCTAAGCACATCCGAAGTGATTTTCCTGGTAAAGGCAAGTGTGGAGAGCTAAACATCCAGTGCTCTTTCAAAGCCACCAGGAATATCAGTGTTTGCTTGTTTCCCGATCCGTAACAGATGCTGGCATTCAGCATTTGGAGTGCCTCCGGAAAAAAAGGGAAAAACAAAGATTGCCACGACAAGGTTAGCAAATGACAGTGATTTGTCAGTAAATCTCTTTCCCCGCAGTGAAGCTGCTGTTTGTGAATGGGAGCTCCTGGCTCCCTGCGTGCCGAGGCCACGGCGGGGATGTGGCGGCACAGAGCGAGAGGCAAAGCTCGCTCAGAGCCACCCAGACACCAAACAGCTCCACAGCACGGGCTGTGGGGCTCAGACCTGATCCCTGGCAGCCTTTGGCAGCTTTAAAAGGTGATTGGGAGGATTCAGGAGGGGTCGGTACTGCCTGGGACAGACTCTCAGCTCCCTGGCGCCGGCAAAACCACTCAGACAATAGGATTTTCAGATCAGCATAACTCTGATGGCTTGGAGGGAGCCTTAAGAGATGTTTAGGATAGGCATGTTCACCCAAACACACCTGCACATGCACACAGAGGATCCAGTGTCCACTCTGCGAGTGTGAGGCCCTTTTCTCTGTGCCCAGCCCAACCTTCGGTGCCCAGCCCGGCGCAGGAGCCGTGCAGATGTCCCCAAACATCTCCCTTGCCCGCTGTGGGTGCTCTCCTTCCACCCCAGTCCTCTGCCATCCCCTCTTCCTGGATTTCCTTCTCTCCCTCCTTTGCAAAATCAAAAATGCCAACTTTTGAACAGCTTCCTTCCCTAAAGTGGGTCTCAGCCATGGCACAGCTGCTTTTCTACTTCCTGTTAACCACCTCTTGCCTCTGGACCCCCTCTTGGGAGAGACCTGCTCTTGGCACACTGAGCACCAAACCCTTCCAATCATGTTCCAACCTGTGGGAAATGCGGGGGAAAGCAGCTCTCCTGTGCTGCTGGGCAATGTGCAATTAGCTTGAAGCACCAACGTATAAATAAAAAGCGGTGGATGTGCACATAAACAAAATCTATTGCATCTTCTGCTTTCTGGAGTCAAGTGCTATGCTGGGAAAACATTGCCTCTTCATCAAGTTTTATCTCTGGCAATCAATTCATTGAGCCAACCGAGAAGCTTCGGAGGAAAGGCTCGGATTTTCCAAGTTTTGCTTTCAGGGCTGGTCCATCCTCCCTATCACCCTGACAACGGGGCTCTGGGCAAGGCTGGGAAGATGCAAACCCAGCAGAGCCCAGGTGCTCCCTCCTTCCCATGACACATCCCAAGCTTTTCCATGGGGTCCCGGTCACATCCCTGCCACCACTGCCAGGACGGGACAACGCCAGTGTCCCCAGGCTGCAGAGAGGTCAGTGCAGAAGCACTGCAGCTCCTGCAGAAGGAAAAACACCGAGAAGGGTTCGCAGGCTGGTGTTTTGGTAGTGAGAGTGTTATTTTTTTCCCCTCATGGCTATAAATCTATAGGTTACATTCTTCTCGGTGCCAGGGGGAAAATGCTCTTTTATGAGAAAGCAGAAGAGTGGAGTGAGGAGCTGATGAGGGATATTACCCTTAAAGGAGGCTGGGACGCACCGGCGCAGTCAGGAAGCCGTTGGGCCAGCTGCAGAATTGATTTTGCTTTTCTCAGACACAAAACATGCTCCAGGCACCGGCTGGATGTTGGCTGGGCACACACCGGTCTCTCCAGGAGAAACGGGGCAGTTTGCTGTGAGCAGAGCGTGCAGCGATGTGCCACGGCCACGAGCACGGCCTCTTTCGCCCGCTCCTCTCCAGATGCTGGATGCCAGCCCCAGGTATAGTGGCCTGGCCTGAACAGCCCCTGTGGTGACTTCTCACAGGGCATTTTTGGGTGGGTTTAGACCAGAGGAAGGCAGAACTGGCCACACATCCCTGTCAGCTTCGCCGGAGAGAAGCCTGTGAGAAATGAAGTTTGCAGTTGTGCTGGGCTGATGGGGTTCAAATGCAACTGGTTGGGCCAGCACTCCAAAAGGAAAGCCGTGCGAGGGAGAATTCTGAAAATACTTCACTGGAGAGATTGTGGCTGCCTCCCTCAAAGGGAGGTGGAAGGTGAGGATGGCTCAGGAAGAGGGGAGGTGAAAACAGAGAAAAGGGAGCAGAGAGGAGTTCTATTATGCAGAAATTGTATCCCAGAAAAGTCTGTAAACTAAACCATCCCCCAGAAAAGCAGGAGACAGGCAGTTACCCTGTGAAACCCATCATTCTGCATTGTGCCAGGGTTGAAACCAGGACCTTAAAGGTTTTCCTGTCTTCTAGGAATCGAGCTGGGCCACAGCTGAGAACCTGTCCTGCTTAGGCTTGCTCTCTTTACAGCCTGGGTCTCCTGACCACTCAGAGCAGATACTTTCCCATCCATCCACGATAAC
This sequence comes from Dasyornis broadbenti, assembly GCA_013397935.1. Lineage (NCBI taxonomy): Eukaryota > Metazoa > Chordata > Aves > Passeriformes > Dasyornithidae > Dasyornis > Dasyornis broadbenti. The sequence continues at coordinate 987,111 of VZRN01001252.1, forward strand.
ACCCATAAACATAATCATAAACCTGCAACTCCTGATCTCGAAAGGATTGCGATTCTTCCGCTGTTCAGTTTCGAGCAAGGAGAGGTTGCACCATGGAGCTCAGTAGAGCTGGGCTCCCTCTTAGATTTAAAATCCTCCCTTTGCTTTATGCTCGGGGTGAACTGATACCGTTCCCAGCCTCGTGGCAGCCCTGGTGCTCAAGGCTTCCAATTCTGAGATTAGCAGGAGCACTGGGAGCTGGGAAGGGTCTGAGGAGGTGAGTGCAGTGTGAATTGAGCTTGTGTCAACAGCTCTGCGGAGCGGGAGACAGAATCCACCGCGCGCTTCAGATCAAGCCCGTGCTCACGTTACCTGCTCCAATCAAGGTCTCATTCAGTTACTGTAGGGCAGGAAGGGACACCAGATCTTCAGGCAGGACCCCGAAACAGCAGGAAACCAGCCCCAGGAGCAGCGGGAGGCTTGTGGGGAGCAGAGCAGGGCCCTGGATTCATCCAGGGGATGCTGAACACAAAAGCTCTGTGGGCAGCTTTGTTATCAACATGTTTAATCTCTCTTGCAAAAACCTCCTCTCCCTGCCACTACACCAGAAGCTGATTCAGACCATCTTTTGCCCTTTCTGAAGCTTAAGCCTGGATAACTTTGCATTTTCCTGTCTGAAAGCTGTCCAACATCTCAGGTAATTCACACAGTTACAGAATGGTTTGGGTTTGGGAGCTTCAAGATCATCCTGTTCCACTCCCTGCCATGGGCAGGGACACCTTCCACCATCCCAGGTTGTTCCAAGCCCTGTCCAGCCTGGCCTTGGGCACTGCCAGGGATCCAGGGGCAGCCACAGCTGCTCTGGGCACCCTGGGCCAGGGCCTCCCCACCCTTCCAGAGGACAATTCCTTCCCAATATCCCATCCATCCCTGCCCTCTGGTAGTGGGAAGCCATTCCCTGTGTCCTGTCCCTCCATCTCTTGTCCCCAGTCCCTCTCCAGCTCTCCTGGAGCCCCTTCAGGCCCTGCCAGGGGCTCTGAGCTCTCCCCAGAGCCTTCTCTAGGCTGAACAGCCCCAGCTCTCTCAGCCCCTCTCTATACCAGCAGTGCTCCATTATAACTTCTGATAGTTTCACTTTGCGGTAACTCTTACCCCAGACATAAAATTCACATTTAACCACTTGTAACCAGTGCCATAAAGACATCAGCCTTCCTTGCCCAGGTTTGCCAAGCGGGAGAGCGAGCTGCAGGCACCTGGTGCACCTCTCTGAGCTACTTTTGTGTTGTGTTTTTGTGCTTACGGACGGCTTCAAGCGGACACATCAAACACCGGAGCAGCACTTCCTAGCGCTGAGCCCTGTTTGATCTAGAAAGAAGCTGTTTCATGACCCATAAAACACGCGAAGCCTGGTGACCCCTCACCTTCTCCTGTGGGGACACTTTGAAGTTTAATGGAAGTGGAAGTTGGGAGCCTTTCCCTCGCTGAGCACGTTAACCCCACCTCACTTCCCTGCGTGTGTCCCTGTTTTCACGAGGTAAGAAATTGATATTTGTGCCTGTGCTCGTGTCCCTGTCAGATTTAGTTGAAATTGGCCAGTTGTGTGCCAATCTCGAGGCAGATTCACACAGAGTGTGGGATCCTGAGGTTGGTTTTCTCGAGAAATTGGGTTCACAGACAGGCGGAAGGTGTCGCCGGTTGGGAATCAGCCAGCAGACAAGGAGAAGGCAGCCCTGGCTGGGGCTCGTGGGAAGGAGCAGCGTCCTTGGGACGCTCCTGGAGCTGTCACATGGACAAGCTGGGAATCTTAAAGCCCTGGCCTTGTCTGCGCAATAAATGATGAAGACACGGGAATAGCAAGAGGTTCTTCCAACCAAGACTCCCCTCTCTCCTGACTTTGCAGCCTCCACCAGGTGTCTGGGGAGGAGCTGGAGGAATCCACGGTGGGAATCCCCCATTCCAGCCTCACTTGCAAATACACACGTGTGTATTTCTGCCCCCAGCAGCGCGAAAACCCAACGGTATCGACTGGGCGATGCAGGAAAACGTCTCGGCCCAGCAGAGCCCAAATCAATCAGCTAATTACTTCACAGGAGGTTAGCACCAGGCTGCCTGGAGGTCACTGACGGACCCTCTCAGCCCATCTGCTGCCAGGCTGAGCCTTTCTGGCTTTCGTGGAAACGCTTTCGTGCCGGCCCTGGGGGGATCTGCAGGCTGGGAGAGCTGGGAGTGCTGTCCTCTGGTGTCACGGCCCGCGTGGATTTGCTGGTTGCCTCTCTGTCTGCCTCAGTGGGCTCGAGCAATCTCTCTTATCGATTTAGGGAAAGGCTTTGATTCTGGAAGCTGCAAGCTCTTACTCACAGAACTATGACAACTTGGTATTAGCTGCAAATCAATGACCTTTTTAAATGCAGTCTAAGCAACAAAACTCACTTACTGCTAAACCCTGATAAGCCTGGTTCTGGGACAAGCCAAACCTTTATCTTAACTGCCATATGATCTTTTCCAGCTTGATAGTTCCATTTACTGTATCAATAAGGATTATAACCCATCTGCAGTGAGATTTTACCCTCCCTGGAAGCTCTTGTGCAGCAGATGATATTGAAAAGGAAATATTTTTTTTTTTAACTTTCTCTCCGTACCGAGTATTTCCCAATATATTATTCTTATTCACTGTTTCCTTTCCAGCTCCTTCCGTCTGCCTCCCTGATCCTGGCTGTTCTCAGGCCAAGCAGAAGCTCTGAGCACACCAGGGAAGGTTTTTCAGCGTGACAGAGCTGAGGCTGGGATGGGACTCGTGGGTGGGAATAATCCAGCAGGACTGGCATTGCTGGGCTTGGACAGAGACAGGAAGATTGGCATCATCAGGTTAAAATCAAGGTTTTTTTGGTGCAATGATCCATAGCGTGATCCCTCCTCTCTGAACTTTGCTTTTCCCACATGGAAGCTGAGTCTGTCCCATCGGGCTCCTTCTGCCTGGGCACCTTTTGGCTGGAATTATCCGCCCAGCTCCCTGTGTAGGCATTTGAAATGAGATTAATTTCAAGTGAATCTCACCTTCCCAGCGTGGCAGCCTCGGCTCAGCAGCTCAGGAGTTTGGGAGGCTGCTCCCAACTGCGAAGCTGGTGCCGCCAGATGCCACCTCAGGCCAGCTGGGTGTCACCACGAAGCAGCAAGACCAGCACTGGAGGCGCTGGATCATCCCCACCCAGGCTCTGCAAACGCCAGGGACGCTGGCAGAATAATGGGCCCATTTATTCCCCCAGGGGGGAAATGTTAGAAAACACTGAAACGAGGCAAAAAAATTGCCTCTTTGTTCTGCCAATGGTCGTCATTGTGAGAAAGTTTATCCACCCTCTGGGAATTCATTTAGCATCATCACAGAGAGGCTTTACAAAAGCGACTTCTTACTTACCCACAGTAATTTTACCGAAATAATTTCTTTGCTGGAAGGAAGGTGGAGGTGCCCGCACTGGCGGATGCTCTGACTCTGGGTAAAGGTGGAGGAAACCTGCTCCTGCTCAGAAGTGATTGAAACCCCCGTGAAATGCTGCAGGAGCTCCCTCAGCCATGGGAATGCTCTCACAAGGGTCGAGTTGTTGAAGGCAGAGTTTCCACGGAGTTTTTTCACCCTTCCCACAAAAGGGTGGTTAATAAGATGTTCGTGTGCGCAGGATTTAACAACTTTAAATGCGCTGGCCGGCCATGCCCAGCCTGGGAGGCCTCGGGGACAGCGCGGAGCAGCCACGTGTTTTCAGAAGGATTTGTTATTCATGGTGGGCATGGCTGTGGCCATTACGGGCCCTGCTGGGATCAGGCCTTGCTGGGAGCACAGATTCACTGAGGAAATAACCCTGGCCCCCAAAAACCTCGCACTGAGCACCTCAAACAGACGTGTTCTCATGGAAAGCATTTTGCTGCTCCAACAAAGTGTAGGTTACTGGGTTATGTAATGAAAAAAATAAAATCCTCTCTTCGTTTTTTACCAGATTCAGACCTTCAGTCTTATAAAAATTATTGCATTGTCTCCAAATAACTCAGAAAATAGTTGTTTTTTCAGCCTTCTTGAAAGCTTGAAGGATGAGTCTTGGAGGATTAAAATCTTCTTGAGATTCTAATTTTTTTTAAGCTTCGAGGCTGCATTATAGCCGAAAGTTTTTGTCAAACCACAGCTCCGCTCCTTACAAAAGAGTTTCTGGGGCAACCCAAAGTCGTAAGGTCAGCCTTCCCTGGGAATAACCCCACCTCGAGCAGCCCTCCCACACTTCTCCAAGACATTCTTCAGCCCCCCACCCCTGGTCCCCGGAAAAGCACCGGGAATGACCACCCCAGGGTCAGTCCCTGACCGTTTCTGCGGGGTGCCACAGAAAAAGCCGAGCTGGACCAGATGGGAGTGGGGCTCCTTACACAGAGCCAAGTTCACAACCGGGCTTGAGACAGACATTGACAAAAAGTGACTTATTTTCCACGCTGAAATCAAATGCATAGGGGAGAAAAAAAAAACAAAACCAAAAAACAACCCAGTCCTGAGTAATTTTGCAGCTTAGGAATATTTCACATTCTTCTCTCACCATAATGTGAAGGCCAGATATAACTTACTGATTAATGGGGGCCATGGAGTGCAATAAATGCAGCTTTAAAGGAAATTCATTTTGCAGCAAGCACAATCAGTCTTTCAGAACCCCATCCCCTGCATACACTGTGTGGTTTTTGTCTCCAAATTTAAGAGCACCTAAGGGAATTTCAGGCACCCAGGTCCCACCCAGAGTCCGTGGGGTTTGGCTGCTTGGTCCCTAGAAATGCCTGTGCAGCCCTGGGTCCCTGGGGGTGCGTCCCAGGCTGCCCTCTCAGACTGGCCTCTTGCACAGGTAGCCTCCCTGAAATGCCCATAAAAGCTTTTCACTCCTGTTTGCTGGGGTTTGACCACATTTTACAGCACAGGGGTGAGCTGGGGTGCCACAAGCACTGTGTGAGTGCTGTGGCTGCCTGAACTCCCCAGAGCCCCTTCAGCCACGGCCGAAACAAACCAAAATGGGGAAGGGAAGCGCTGCTGCTGAGCAGCACGAGCACATCTGGTAATGAAAGCTGTTTTATTGCTTGGGGAAGCAGCTGATGGGACCTGTCTGGTGGTTTGTGAGAGGAAGGAGTGACTTAGGGTGTAAAGGATAAGAAATGTCAAAAGAGGAGAAGAAATCGTGCGCTGTAAATATTCCCTGAGAGTCACACAGCCAAAATGGCACCACCGAGGTGCCTGGATGAATTAATCCACAGCCCCAAGTTTACAAAGGTCCTGTGAGATTTTTGGGTGAGCCTTGCACGTGTGGGGGGAACCAGAGCAGTGCTGGTCACCCAGCACTGGGTGCCCGCAGCTTTGGGGCAGCATCCAAGCACCTCACGTGGCTTTATGGGGTCGTGCATTCATTTGTTTTCACTCCTGGTGAAGTGGAATCACGGAATCATTCCGGTTGGAAAAACCTTCTGAGATCATTGACTCCAACCATTCCCCCAGCACTGCCAGGGAGCCACCAACCCACGTCCCCAGGGGCCACATCCACAGGGTTTTTGAATTCCTGCAGGGATGGTGACTCCATCACTGCCCTGGGCAGCCTATTCCAAAGCTTTACAGTGAAGAAATTTTCCCTAATATCCAATCTAAACTTCCCCTGGCTGAACTTCAGGCCATTCCCTCTCCTCCTGTCCGTGTTCCCTGGGAGCAGAGCCCGACTCCCCTGGCTGCCCCCTCCCGTCGGGAGCTGTGCAGAGCCACAGGGTTCCCCCTGAGCCTCCTTTGCTCCCTTTTCTCCCCTGTCCCAGCTCCCTCAGCTGCTCCTGGTGCTCCAGACCCTTCCCCAGCTCCATTCCCTTCTCTGGACACGCTCCAGCCCCTCTGGAGAATTCTCTTCACTGTGGTCAGGGGCTCAAAACTGCCCCCAGGATTCAAGGTGCAGCCCAGGCAGGGGATTTTAAGGAAGAAGGAGGGAGATGAGAGAAGCCAGGACACCTTCCTTTAAATGCTGCCCTGGGAGCTGCTGGGCACTGGGGCAGGAAGGTTCCTCAGGCGAGGGCCAGGTCCCTGCCTGCCTTGGACAAAGCCTCTTGCACGGAGCTCCTGCCTTGGAACGCCCAGGTGCTGTGTGGAGCAGGAACCTCCTCCTTCTCCTTTCAGCAGGCACAGTGAGCCTCTGCAGCGAGAGCAGAGCCCTCGCTCTGTGCCGGGGGTCTCCTCGCAGAGGCTCACACATCGTGGCCCCAGGTGACCGCGCAAAACCCCTCCAGCCCTGGCTGGCTCTGACAGCTTTGAATCGTTGCCACGCTGGAGAAGCGGCTGCTGCTCGGCGAGATGAGCTCACCCCGGGCTCCCTCCTGACGAACAGGAGTGCTGGAGCCGTGTCTGAGAGCAGCAGCGCTCGCTGGAGGTGCCACAGAGCATCCTGGGCCCTGCTCGGTCCCCTTCGGGCTGCAGAACAGCACAACCGGTTCAGCTGTTCCACAGCAATCTGGCACTTCCTAAAACCTGGTTCCACGCTGTATAATTTCTATGGCTTTTATTAATGCAGACAGTATAGGCTCCATAAAGAAGAAAAATTACCAGCGGAAGATAAAACTAAAATACTAGTTGCATTACAATCACATTCTAGTGCTGCAATAAATTGCATGAAGCCAATAAAGCAAAACTAACTGAAGATATTTGACACAAACCAAAAATGAAATGAGAGTCATTATGCAGTCTGCTACAGGGACCTGCCTTGATGTAGTTAAAGCAATAAACTACCTGGGAGTAATCTTTACTTATTTTAAATTGCATATTCCAATTGCAAAGCTGTTTCTGGCATTTCTGCCACACTTACTTTACTCTGCTCAGAAAAAAAAATTACATGTCTGGGTAAGTCATGTCCTATTAAATGTGCATCATATCTGCAGCACTCATAAGTCACTTGAGTCATAATATTGTTTATTCTAACATTAGTCACTATTTTCTGCCATAAATTAGCTATTCTCCAGAAGAGTGGAAACGAGATGGAGCCAAGGTTGCAATTATTTCCTACATCCATGTTGGCACACGGAATAGATTAAGTGGCTATCTCTACAGAGGAATTACCATCATCGGGCCACGGGTCAATTATAACAAATGTATTCATGCCGTTAGCCCCCAGGTATCTCCAATAATAAGAGTTTGCATTCCTTTCCCTCCCTAATTATTCTCCTCCGTGGTCTGACTGACCCACACATGTGTCAAAATAAGCAGCAGCAGCGCCTTTTGCAATATTCAAGGTTAAACCCTCCCAGCCATCATTTCCTGCCAGCCCCCTCTAATCCTCCCTGCCCACGGGATATTTGCATGCAAATTCGGGGCACGGTGAGTCTTTGCCATGCAGCCAGTCCTGCTGCTAATTAATTGTCTGTTGTGCTGCCTTTTCGTGCAGAGGGAGGGGGATGCGATTCCCAATTCCAGTTTGGCAGAGAGGGTGGGTGCTGGAATTTCCCTGCCTCCCACCGGGCACATCCCCATCCCAAAACGCACAGGCCCTGCCTGGGGACCTGCTGTGCTTCAGGCCGGGCTCAGGGCCCTGGGAACGCACCCCGATGGAGCAGGGAGAAGGGGCACTTTGGGTTGCCATGCATCAAGTGTTGTTTGTATGCAAACCCCTTTTAGTTAAAATGGAGTGTTTTGCCCCAAAGGGAGCAGCCATTACAGCAGTGAATGGTGCTTTAGAAGACAGCTCGTTCCCTCAGGGAAGGGGCAATCCGTTGCCCCAGCTGAAGACACATTCATACTTGAATTAAAAACCTTCAATAGCTGTTTTTGTAAATTGCCTCTCACACAGAGCGAGATCCCGGGCTCAAAAAAAAAAAAAAAAAAAAGGAGAAAATCAGCAGAATTGCACATCAGTTTGTTCCCTTAATAACGCATGTATCCCCTGGGAATCTGTGCTTAAGGAGGAGAGCTCAGCCCTTTACCCTTGTGGGACCAACTGTGCAGAGAAAAGGCTGCACTGCCTCAGCCCCATCCTGTGCTGGGATCGGGTGGAACAGCTCCTTACAGAACCACAGAGTGGTTTGGGCACGAAGGGACCTTAAAAATCATCTTGTTCCACCCCCTGACATGGCAGGGACACCTTCCACTGTCCCAGACTGCTCCAAGTCCTGTCCAGCCTGGCCTTGGACACTGCCAGGGATCCAGGGGCAGCCGCAGCCTCTCATGCCAGGGCCTCCCCACACCCTGCTCTGATCTGGGCTATTTTTGCTCCATCACAGCCGGGCTGCCTCGCCGAGGGGGCATGAGCAGTTCCATGGCTGTTCCCTCCTGTTTTCAGCACGGTGGGAAGGACCAGAATTCCGTCTGATCTCCAGCCCTGGACACTGACTGAGAGCAAGCATCCAAAAGAGCCTGCAAACCCAGGGCAAGCCCATATGGACCGATTCCATGTGGGATTCCCTGCACGGTCTCTCCACATCTGGTGATCCACAGCTTCCCACCTCCAGAGACACGGATAATGCCATCACATTTAGCAGCTGTCAACAGATTTGGGTCCCATAGGTTCAGAGTGTAATTGGATAAAGCTGTGTCGATATTTTGTGGCCAAGGTGTTGTGTGACAGCAGTTTCAGCTCAGCAATGAGCAAGGAAAAGCAACATCTTCTTCAGTGGGATTTTGGCCCTTGGTTGGTGTCTCCATGTCCATGGAAAAGACTGAGGAGAGGGACACGAGCAACCTATGCAAATGTTAAAGATGACTTTTTTGGTCTTTTTGAAATTAAACAGCTGTCAGGCACTGGAGTAACGCCATGAGCCCATGTCCCAAGCACATCCCTTGCCCCTTTTTCCACAGAGCCTGCCCTTGCCAGACTCAGACTCAGTGTTCACCGCCTGCCCTTCCTTACCCTCCATTATAACTAAAACACAATAAAAATGACAAAAAAGGTTTTTTACACCTGAAAAACACCTTTTCTAGTGCAGTATAGAGAGGAGTTTATTGTCCTCTTTACGCAGCTTTGTTTGGCTTAGTGGGAATTCAGAGCCACCCTTGTTCCCTCTGAAGCCAGGACATGAAGCAGCTCCTCCAGAAAGCCCCTCAGAGCTGGCTATCACAGCTCATGAGCTGATGGGAGCCGAAAGAAAAGGAAAGAGAGGGAACCCAAGCAAATTTAACAAGAGAAAAACACAGCTTTCCACACCCACTGTACGTGGCTCTTGGTGGGTTTGCTGCTTGACCTGTCATTTCCATACAAACAGGAATACACACAGATTGCAGGGGGCTCTGGGCTTGGGAAGTGGCACATTTTCTGTATTTACACAACATTTCCAAACTTCCTGAACCCGGGGGCTCTGTTTCCAGGCTGGGGCTTGTTTTCCCTGGCCATGCCCAGCCCACGCTGTGCCAGGCCTCACCGCTGCAGCTGCCCTTGGAGCTGTTGGCGGCTGAAACCACCTCAGCTCCTGGTAAATCCATGAGTGCCTGTGGTATGAAAACACCTGCAAGCGCACAGCAGATGTGAATAACCCCAGCTGAGGCTGGGTGAGAGCTGTGGGTGCATTGGCCAAGCTACCAGGACACTCCAAGCCCCTCTGCTGCAGCTCATCCTCGCACAAGCAGCCACTCTCCCTGGGAAGCAAGCGGGGCTGGACTTTTTGCTTTCTGTTTGCAGAGTAAATAAGAGCCAGAAATGTGCAATTCCACCTCAGTGTGGAATCAAGAGGCCTCATCTTGCGACTGAAGCATTCGCAGATGCCCTCCTATTCACCTTTAAAGTCTGCATCCTTTCTGCGCTTCCCACGCGTCCTTTGCCTTCACCTCCAGGATGTCTGTCTTGCTTTTGAAATATCACTGCTCTCCTACTGTTAAAGTATGTGGAAGGATGAATCTTTTATCTCCCTTTTCTATTTGGGAGGTTGATTCTGGGTTCATTGGTTGGGTTTAAGATCTTACAAAAGCATCTGCCTGGTGGGATTTGAAGATGACAACCCTCCGGCGTTATTTCAATGCAGGTAATGGCAAGTAGATCCCCCTGCTTTCTTTGCACACTGTTAGGAGGAAAAGCCTGTCTGGAATAGGGGTGTAGAGATCAGAAGAGATTAGAGATTCAAGCTGAAGGCAGCTTGCTTGCATGGAGAGCACGGGGAGCAGCGCAGCTGAGCCCAGCCCTGCTCTTGTGGGCAGCCCTTCTGCAAACGATGCCCCAGAGCAGCTCAGACTGCACTTCCCGGCTTTGGAGGGTGTTCCCTCTGACAGGAACACTCCCTGCAGCCTCCTGGACTGAGCCCTGGCGGAAAATCCTGGCCTGAGCTCCACAGGAACATGAGGTGAGCTGTTTCTGCTCCTTGCGGAGACAGGTGCACCCCAGCCAGGCAGGGTTTGCCCTCCAGGGAAGCTGCTCTAAACCATCACACAGACCTTTCTGGAAGGGTTCCCACCAGCAAAACACGGGGCTGGACTGAACTGAAATTGCTCGAAGAAAGCTGGAGAGATTTCAATGGCATTCCACCTATATTAAAAGGGACTTGTGACAAAATCAATTATTTCTGAAAAAATGCTGATGTTGTTCCCAATGTGCGCTGTTGTTTTACGATGCATTCGGGTGTCGATTTTTCACTTTTACCAGGTTGCTTGGCACAACTCGAGAGCTCTGCAGGTCTGAAGCATCAGCCTGACTGGAGCTGCACAGCTCACCCCTGAGAGCCTGCCCACACCCACAGCTGAGAGCATCCCCTGCTTGATTCTCCTCTGCTTTGTTTCTCACACACCGAGGAGAGCTCCAGCTTCAGCGAAGCTGAAGTCATCTAATTTTCTGGATCAAAGTGTCTCCTGTTTTTGTTGTAATGAAGCAATTTGACACTTTCGGTAATACAAACATCCCCGGCTCTAATTAGAGGAGCAGCTGTTCTCAATATCTCCAGAAAACTCTTCCAGATTAGCACAAGGACATGGCCAAAAATCACAGCACACCAGAGGACGGGAATATTTCCTTCCAGCAAGGCTCTTCTGTCTGCTCCAGTTCCCCACCCCCTGCTCCACACCGACAGAGGAGCTACAAAAATCCCTTTTTTTCTGTGGTTGCCAAGGCCAGCAGCGAGGCCACCGGGGAGTGCTGGTGCAGGCTGGGGAGCAGCACTGACCTGCTCGGTGCCTTCAGCCTCTGCAGAAATTGTGCACGGACCCAGTGCCAGGCAGGGTCTGCGCTGTGCTCCAGGAAAAGGAGCAGAAACCAAGAATGGAAGGTGGGACTGGCTGCCTTCGTGCCGTGGAGTTCTGGAACTGCTCCGAGGTGGCTGAGATCTCTCCCTGCCAGGCTGGGGCCGTGTTCCAGGACTGGGTTTTGGCTGTGGGACCGTGCTCAGCACACTCCAGAGCTGGGGGGAACAGAGCCTGAGCTCAGCCTTGGGCTGACGGAGCATTGGGGGAACCAGCAGTGCCCAGACATGGAGCTGGGAACCCAAAATTAGGGACAGCTTTGGCTCCAGTTTTCCATGGGCTGGTCAGGGAGCAGCACCCTGCAATCCTGCCCCAGTTCCCTCACGGAAATCAGGGTGACGACAGCAGATTTGGAAAGACTGACGAGAGCTGCTGTGGCGAGGGCTCAGCGGGGCTGTGTCCATGTTGTGTCCATCCTGCAGAGACTGGGGAGATGAGCAAAGCTCCACCCTGACCCTGCCATGCTCTCTCCAAGGAAAAGGTGCTCTATCCAAAATGTGGCCGGATCCGAGCCGCGGGCACCGTGGGCTCTTCCTCACGCCTGCGGAGCCGCAAAGCAATTTATTCATTTTGCCTCCCGAACGAGTATTAAGATGAATATCAAAACATAATTGTCTCAACAATCTTCAGGCTTTTGCTTATCAGCTGATGATAAGGCTGTGGAGGGATGTGTTCATTTGTCTGCAGATCTCTGTAATCCTATTAAGCACAGAGCGATAACTGCTAAACTGTACGTGCACACAGCCGAGCACACGTTTGTGGAGGGGAGAATTTAGCACACGCAGACACAGGCACACACTCTCTCAGGACAATTCCCTGCTGCGTGCTGGAAGAAGCTGGAAAACCTTGGGAAGCCACCCAACCGGCACGCATCCCACTCACGGAGCATCTCCCTTCGTTTCCAGGCTCGAAATTTGATTCCAGCTGGGCACTTTTCATGGAATCACAGAATGGTTTTGGGTGGGGAGGGATCTTTAAAGGCCATGCAGTCCGGCCCCCTGCAGTGAGCAGGGACGTGAACGAGACCAGGCTGGTCAGGGCCCCGTCCAGCCTGACCTTGAACACGGCCAGAGATGGGGCATCCACCACCTCTCTGGGCAGCCTGTGCTAGTGTTTTGTCACCTTTGGGATAACAAATGCCTGTGGTTTTCCATTTTTAACTCTCTCCTGCCCCTCATGTGCACGAATGCCTGCTGTGCTGTGGCAGCTGGAGCTTGCCAGTGCCTTGGGGCCGGGAGCATCCGTAGCAGATGTGGGACTCTCTGGATTTTGGACATCAGTGCCTGGGTCATATTTCCTTCTTAATCCAGGCTGAGAGGCACAAAGGCACCCGGAAAGGAATTGTAAAATGTCACGATTGGGCTGAATGGGGCTGTCAGGAGGCAGCCAGGAGAGGGCTCGCTCACTGTTGGGTGCAGGCAGGGGAGCAGAGGCTTCTCCCACAGTCTTTGTTAAACACCGAGCTGAAGCGCAAAGTGATGGAGAAATGTAAAGAGAATAACACAGGAAGCAGCATTAGAAGTATCGATAACTCGGGCAAATCACTCCTGTGGACCTTCTTTGATTATGGGATCCGCTCAGTCTTCCTTGCTAAGCGCTGCATAATAAAACAAGAACATATAAATGGAAGGAATTAAGAGCCGTCCTATTGGGACCAATTTAATCTTTGCTTCATTTAAAAGGAGAACATGGCTCCCTTATCTAATGTACATAAAATTGCTCTTTATTCCCCAGGTTTACACGGAGATGACAGATCTGTAGAATATGGATCTGCTCCTTTTCCCCGTCCCGTTGGGAGAAAAGCCACCTTCCACATCTCCTCTCTAGCCCCTTGAAGGAGAGTCTCCCTCCTGCCCTGAGGTGTTTCTGTGAAAGGAGAATGAGGATACAGCCGCGTCCTTTGGAAGATGCGAGCTCCAGCCGTGGGCGTTTGAAGGAAAAAAGCAACGAGACCAGTCCCAGGCAGCTCCTGCTCGGAGGAACGTGGTGTTGGTGGGAATGGGGTGAAACCCGGCCAAAACACCCCCTCCAAAGGCCTCTCCACTCCCATCCATCTTTGCTGGCTTCGCTTTTGGGGGCTTACAGAGCAAATCTGCAGAGGTTTCTGTGCTGTGCAAGACAGGCAGGAAACCACAAATTCTCCTGTGAGCTGTCATGCTCAGGCCACTCAGAGGGAAGAGAAAACACAGTTTTTACCGGGGAATTACCAAAAGCAAAGGTGCCCCTGACAGGACAAGGGTCCTGCTGAGCTGTTGTGTGGGTGAGAGCAGCCCTGGGCTTCCCCTCCCCAGGAGAGGCTGAACCGTGGTCTCAAGGGTTTTGGGAGAAGGTTTAGAGCAGACACCAGAAGCCATTTCAGTCTTCTCAGGTTTTTAGGTTAAAAGTCATTTATCAGTCAGAAAACAGATTTTCCCACAGGCAAAGACATAAACCGGAGCTGAAACGTGGATCTCAGTCAAGCACAGCATCCCTGCCAAACTTCTCACCGGTCCTGTTACCATCACTGAGCAGGACCCGAGTCACTGTGAGTTCACATCCCTGCCCAGATGAAATCACGTCCTTTTCTACAGGACACACTCAAAAATGTGCACTGTTTCCTCTCCTCCTCACCTCTGGGCTGGGAATAAAAGAGGTATTTGTGCTTTCTAACATGCTGAAAGCATCAGAGCACTCCCTGCTCTTTCAAACCAACTATCATGAGTGCAATTTCAAAGTATTCCTCTCCACTAATATCCAGTGGCTTTTGAAAAAGCAGATGAGAGCAGTGCTGGAATGGCTAATGCCTAATTAGCTAATGGGTAATGATGCTCCTGTGAAGGAGGCTGACATTTCACTCCGTAATTATCACCCAGGCTGATATCCCCTCCCGCAGCGGGCAGGGCTGGGTGCCTTGGGACGAGCCTGTGGAATGGCAGCTCTGGATTGATGCTCCCAGGCTGCCCTCGGGGCCACGGACCCGTGTCCCCTGTGCTGGCAGAGCCACAGCCCTGCTGCCACCGCAGCTGGAGCAGCGCAGCCCCTGGCTTTGGCCTGGCTGCCCTTCCCCGCACTGAGCCTCATCTTCCAGCCCCGAGTCTGTGTATCCGAGCTGAAAAAGAGGGGTTTTGTTGGGACTTCCAGCTGCTGTGAGCAGCTCTGTCCTGGCCCTCAGGCCCGTGTCTCCATGCAGCTGGACTGGGGCTCATCACAAAGCTTCAAGGAGTAACCACTTGGTCTAACACCCTGAAGGCTTTCATGCTGTATGAACCCTAAAAAAGTCAAAATCTCCTCTCTTTGAGAAGATCTGGGCTCCAGCAATCTGTTGGGAAAGATCTGCTTACACCATGTTTCAGTCTCCAGGTCACTGTGTCTTTTTCCTTTTGCAGGAGCAGCTCCGTTTTCTTCCTCAGGCCACCAGAGCGAACACCAGTTTATAGGTTTCAGGCAGGATTAATTCCAGGGTTTTTAAGTGCAAAATCAACCCCTCCGGAGTCTGTGCTTTGCTTTGCCCCACCCTACCCACCACACCGGGACACCATCTCTGAGCACAAACCTCCAGCCTTAGGGTCCATCTCAAAATCTCCATTGCCAGCTGCAACTCTTAGGAAAAAAAAGTATTATTAGAGGATCTGTTAAACAAAGAGCCGAATCTTCCTGTTCAACTGGAAACTCTCACTGAGTTTTCTGGGCTTTTAGGGATGGCAGCAGCCTCGTGCTCCCACAGGGCAGGGAGGCTGTTGGGGAGCTACTCCAGGTGCTGAGAGCTCTCACATGGACACAGCACTGGAGGATCCCTGGGAGCTTTTCCTCCTAACAGTCACCAAATCCACTCAAGTTTGACTTTTTAGACGTGATAAGTGCTGCCAGTTAAAGGAATTTGCTGGAGCTGAGCATTTCCAGGGACAGAAGGGAGGCACACAGGAGCTGTGACACTGAAACGGAGAGGCTCCTGCACTGGGGAAACCTGACCCAGCCCTTCCTTCAACAGCTCTTGGCAACAGGGCCAGGCACAGCCCCTGCACACCTTTATTTTTCCACTTTCATGTTTCTGCAGGGGCAGGGGAGATGTGCAAGTGCTGGCAAAGGCTGCTGGCGTCAGAGGGTGTGTGTGAAAACAGGAGTTCCCGCAATACAGCACTCAGCTGGCAGATTAAAAAATAATAATAATAAAAATAATAATAAATATGGCTATTAATGAGCAGAAGGAGCACATGGAGCCCTGGGAGACACATTAGCTGTTTGAACAAGAAGATATTTCTGTCCCTCCCTCCCTGTGTAATCAACATGTATTTATTTCTTTATTGAGCTCGACGCTCACCCTTTGAGGAGAAGATGAAAGTGTCAGGATGATCCCCTCCTTATCGTGCCCCACACCAGGGAAAGCTTTGAAGATACAATATGCAGAAACACTGGGCTCTCTGGTGACTTCTCCAGATTTAATTAGCCCAACCTTCTGCGTGGATCCTGCCTCCCCCTCCAGACAGCCCCTTTTTTTCCCCCCTCCCCAGCCTCAGACAAGCTTCTGGACTCACTGGCAGAATAGCAGCTGCTCAAACCCTGCGTTTAATTCGGAGCTTGGCTCTCCAAGATGAGCTAAAAAAAAAACAAAAAAGAAATGCCACCCCAAAGTTGGAGCTGCTTTTAGCATTATACACGAGCTGCAACTGCCAAGGAAAGTTTATCTTGGAGCCAATGTGAGCTCTGTTGCTCCAAGTTAAATATTTCCATTTAAAAAGTAGAATGAACTATACTGTGGGACTTCCAATTGCTTCCTGAAATATTAAGAAGGAGTATCTTTAAACATTAATATTTTGTTACAGCGCTGAAGCCTTTCTGAGGGAGGGTTATTTTTTTAGAGCTGTGTATTTTTCTCTGCATAATTGGAGCCTCTGATCTGTGCCTGTACTCTGTGCTCCCAAAAGTGGCCGTGCAGCAGCAACCTTCCTTCCAAAGCAATCAATTAAAATCCTCCTCTTTTTCCTCTCCCCTGCTCTTCCTGCTGGTAGGAGGAATACCAAGGGCACCTGTGTTTGAGCTTTTGAGGTGAGTGCCCCATCGTGAACCTCAGCGCTGCCCAGAGCCTCGTCCTGCTGGTCCTGCTGCACCCACATCCACTGAAACACCCACGGATGTGCTCCCATGGCCCAGCCCACATGGACCAGAGCTTCCAGCCAGCCCATGGCCCACCCATCCCCTCTGATGCCAGGGACGCAGCTACTGAAAGAGCAGATCGGGAAAGCAGATTTAATGCTCCTGTCATGGTAAGG
Source organism: Dasyornis broadbenti (assembly GCA_013397935.1). Taxonomy (NCBI): domain Eukaryota; kingdom Metazoa; phylum Chordata; class Aves; order Passeriformes; family Dasyornithidae; genus Dasyornis; species Dasyornis broadbenti. The sequence goes on from VZRN01001252.1 coordinate 1,003,524, forward strand.
AAGGTGGGGGGGGGAAATTTAAAAAGAGGAGAAGAGGAAAAAGAGAGAGAAAAATTATGTTGCTTCCAGGCCATTTACATGTTCATTTCTCAAGAGAATGTGACACTTTATCCTTTCTCTCAAATTAACTTCTGTGTCACAGGCGGAATAAAAAGATTCGATAGACGGGAACTGAAAGATGGTGAAATGAAAGAGCGGGAGCCGGCGTGCACGGAGCAGATGTTTGTGATCTATAGGAGCCAGGGGAGGGACAGCAGAGCAGCCCCGCTGTGTCAACCATTGGTCAGCAGCTTGGTATGTTGGCTTCATCTCACAAGGTCTCCCAGAGGTCTTTTTTTCCAGATTTTTTTCTCACTGCCCTTTAGTGCTTTCCCGAGCAGGGGTTGGAGCTGATCAAGCACCCACATTCTCGTTGGGACAGGCCCCAGGGATGAAGGGCTGGTCCTGAGGGGACATCAGAGGCAGCAGGGCAGCCCCAGCACTCGCACTGGAGGCGTGAACCGGTCCCGGCTCGCAGGCTTCACAAGGCAGTGATAAGCGAAGACACTTCACTGCAAAAACCCAGAGTTCTTAAACCCTCCGCTTGTTCTGAGCGATCCCCTGTGGTGGTTTACCCTTTCAAATACCCACTCAAGGAGCAATTCAGCACTGCAGGCTCACTGCGCACCTCACACGAGCTTGCAGGACTTTGACACGCTCTCAACATCTCCCTCTTCAACAGCACGACCAAATTAATTTAGTGCTGGCTTTGCTGTCCCATCTACACTCTCCTTTTCCAAGCACGCCGCCTCCGTGACGCTTGGTGGCATCTGGCCCACGGCTGCTTCGCAGGGGGTCCCACCAGCCCCTGGAGCTGAGATATCCCTCGTTTTCCTGGCAGCAGAGTCCGTGGGAGCCGCTGTCAGCCTCGTCCAAGGGTGGGAAGGGAGGGATGGAGGGGAGCGGATGGAGCCCACGCCGCACCCCAGGCAGCCCATGGCTGCAGACACGGGCACGGGCTGTTTTCTGGGCAGCTGCTTCCCAAAGCAGCACAACCTCTGAGCCTCTCCAGGGCTAGAGGCAGCAGCTTCATGCCCTATACAGGTCTGCCAGAAATCTGATTTTTTAGGGGGACAGGGGTCACACTCCCTGGAGCTTCCTGACCACACATTGACGAAAACAATCCAGGAATAAGGATTTGGAGGCAAGGAAGAGGAGCATTTGTTTGAGTGGACACTCTCTGTTCACCCTGGATCTGTTGGGAGAAGGCATTTCCATCAATGAGGGAGGCAGAGGAGCCTCTTCACACACCTAGACTCCTGCCCTGTCCACAGCAGCAGCACCCCACTGGATCCAGAGCCTCACACAGGGGCACAGGAATGCTCAGATCAAGGTTTTCCTGCACAGACAGCCCCCAGAAACCAGAGAGGTGTCCTGCTGAAACCCTTCACACGGCACTCCCCTGACTCCCTCTCCCACTTTCCTGTGCTCCAGCCCAAGAGCATCGCTCGCTGCTTTATTTATTCCGGGCATAAACACTCCTGGCAGCACTCATCAGTGCACAGACAGGTCTCCCTCAGCTCCTGTGCCCAATTAGTGCCACTCTGCAGGCAGGAGCAGCAGCCCCCCGGCCACGGAGGCAGCTCAGCATCGCCCGTGGCTGCATAATGCATCACACCTCGGCTGCCTCTCGCTCCTTGGCTCAGCTGAACCCCATGAATATTTCAGTAGGCTCTGCTTGCCCAGGATACTATTAATTTTGGAGTCCCTATAATCCAATTCCTTTTCCTCCAAGTGGGTGGTGATTATTAATTTCACAAGCTATGCTTCCGCTAGCTCCTTCCCAGTCCCTTGTGGCTAAGGAATATTAATCCACATTCATCCTGTCATTCAGCTGCCCAGGAGACTCTGGTGTGAATGGTATTATTATTATTAATATCCCTGCTCCCCACGTGGTTATGGCAGCTTAAAGGCGTACAGGGCGGGTTGCAAAGGTCGTTTGCACAATAGCACCTCAATCCTGACGTTCAGAAAAGTAAAATCGGGCCCAGGCAGGGCTTTTTGAAGATGGTGTTTTGTTGGTTTTTTTTTCAGGTTCTGGATCTGCTGGTGCTGGTCCTGCCTTGCCAGGGGACAGGTGGCAGAGAATCCCAGGCAATCTTGGAGCTGTGAAGGTCTAGGAGCAGGAGAGGAGCTGCAGCCTTGTCCCAGCCATAGCTGGAGCAAATACTTCTGATCTTCTTTTGGGGAAATCGGGGAAAAAAATAAATTATTAAATCCAAACATGATCTCTCTACTTAAATAAAGTGCCGTAATACCCTGGAATGTAATCAATTTTGACACCTCAACCTTGTTATCAGATTTGCTTGCAATCAAGCAATTCATTTGTGTTCTGCTGGAAAGGCAGAGGGTGGAATAAAGCAGCTGTTGCATTTCTTTGCAGAGCAAAAAAAAATCCTTTCCCAGGCAGCCAGGTTCACCCAGGGAGGCGAGACACATTTCAATCCAATACCTCATGGAGGGGTTTGACAACACTCCGGGGTTCCCTTCAGTGTGGGGAGCTAAATGGCCGAGAGATGAACAGAAAAAAGAAAGCTGAGAAACACAGCATTAAATAATAAACAGCCCTGGAGGTTCCTGCTCACTCCCAAGGGTCAGAGGGAGGGAGGGGCAGGGCTGAGGCAGTGCTGAAGGAACTTCCATGGATCACAGGCTCAGAGTGTGGAATATCCACGGGGGCTGGAGGGCAGAGCTCAGGCCTCAGGGGCTCTGCAGAGCAGAGCATCCCCACAGCTCCAAACCCTCCTGAACTGCACAGGGGCTTCTACCCCAAAATAAACCCCGGTGCAAGTGAGAGGCAGCCTCACACCTGAGCTTGTCTCGTTTGCTGTGGCTCCAGAGAGGCCCCTCTGCGAGGCAGTGAAGGCCAGCAGAGTCTGAAACCAGAGCATGTTTCGGTTTTGTTACTGTGCAGTTTGGCAGCCGAGACGGGCTGGAGGCTTCACAGATGTAACTGCTTTCCCAGTTTTTCCTCCTGGAAGAATGCAGCCTTCCCGAATTGTGAGCGCCGCCGCCAGCTCAGCCCCAGCGAATGCAAAAGCAGAGGAGGGAAAGCTTGCTCCATCCCAGGCCTCGTCCCGAAAGTCACAGACAAGAAGTAAAATCTCAGCCCTGCTGAGTCCCACGCTGGGTGGCAAACTCTTGGTTTTCCAGATGTTGCACAGCCCGGGCTGCCAGATGTGCCAAAGTCCCAACCCCACGGGCCCTGCATGCCCAAGGTGGCTTGGCATGGAGCAGGGACCCAGCTGGGATGCATCAGCCCTGCAGTGTGGGTGCAGGCAGCCCTCACTGCAGGGGGAAGGGGTTCAGCCCCGCATTTACCCTCCCAAAGAATCCTGGAAAGGTTTGGGCTGGAAGGGGAATTTAAAGTTCATCCAGTCCAACCCTGCTGCAGTGAGCAGGGATTTAACTTGGTCAAATTGTTCAGAGCCCCATCCAGCCTGACCCAGGGGACACCTCCCCCTGTCCCAGGCTGCTCCCAGGGCTGTCCAGCCTGGCCTTGGGCACTCCCAGGGAACCAGGGGCAACCACAGCTGCTCTGGGCACCCTGGGCCAGGCCCTCCCCACCCTCCCAGGGAACAATTCCTTCCCAAGATCCCATCTATCCCTGCCCTCTGGCACTGGGAAGCCATTCCCTGTGTCCTGTCCCTCCATGCCTTGTCCCCAGTCCCTCTCCAGCTCTCCTGGAGCCCCTTTAGGCCCTGCCAGGGGCTCTGAGCTCTCCCTGGAGCCTTCTCCTCTCCAGGTGAGCACCCCCAGCTCTCCCAGCCTGGCTCCAGAGCAGAGGGGCTCCATCCCTGGGCTCATTTTCATGATCTCTGAACTCTCTCCAGCAGCTCCACGTCCTTCCCGTGCTGGGGACCCCAGCTCTGGATGCAGCACCGCAGGTGGGGTCTCACGAGAGCACATTTCTGACTCAGTGCCAAGCAAAGATCTCCTTAACCCCATCAACTCCTCCACTGTGATTTCTGTAGGGGCTCCCAGGAAGTTTTGCTCCATTGGAGCTACTTCAAGGTTTCCAGTCCTTTCCCAGAGCTCTGGATATCAGCTGTGTCCCGGGCTGTCTCATCACGGGAGCATCTGAGCTCTGCACTGCTCGCTCACCACTGGAGCAATGCAAGACACGCTTTCAAACCATTATTTTGACAAATGGACCTAATCTGGGCGACTCTGCTGCCGGTATTTGTGTTTTGCACACCATGGCCGGCTCTAAATGAGCTTAATTACAATCTGAGCCCGCAGATTAATGGCGGGTGGAGAAAGGAAGGCTGTTCATGTGCCTGGGCTGCTGCAGAGCAATGGTAGAGCCCGAGCAGCCAGGTCTTGTGGAAATTGTCCAGGGGGATTGGAATGAGATGATCTTTGGGGCTCCTTCCAGTCCAAACCATCCTGGGATTCTGGGACTCTTCCACTTCAGCCCTACCAGTGACACCTCATGAGTGACACCTGAGGGAGAGACATGGGTTTGAGAAGTGATTTAGAGCATAAAATTCAATTTTTTGAGTGATACAGGCCTTTGGGAATTAAAATCACATTGAACCTCCTCTACATTTAGGTTCTTGTATACCTAAGTTATATTTCAATAACATTTGGGGCTGATTCTGATGCTCATTATGGGATGGAGTGGCTCAGTGGAGACCCCACTGTGTCTAGAAATCCTTCTGAGGAACAAGGGGAAACAAAGCCCTTGGTCCCTAACCTGGCGACTTCTCTTGAAAGATTTTTAGGAAGTCCAAGGAGTCTCTTCAGCTGCGTGTGGGACTTTGTGACGGTTCTGTTTTAACCCGGGCTGCACAGACGGGCACGGGGATTTTGCCTTTGCCTTCAACCCTGCGTGTGCTCTCTGGCCTGACGCTGCACTCAGCTCCAGTGCATCTCCCAGGTTTAATGGGACTTCACTGGCTTCAGGAGGCTTGAAAAGTGGGAGTGCCAGTGCTACCAGAAACCTCTCCTTTTGGTCCAGGAACGTGCTCAAACTCCCTGGGAAATGGCACTGCCATTCATTAGGAGAGTGAGAGATTGGAACGTGTCCTTAAGTGTTGGCTTTGGAGATATTTAAGCAGCTGATCGCTACTTCTACATGTAAGAGGCAATAAAAAGGAAAAATTAAGCCAAGAGTGATGATCTCACTTGCTTTTATTAAGGCAGCCATTAATTCTGGCATGATGTGGGTTGATAAAGCCTGCTCTCACATGAGCACCGCTCTCATCTGAAGCAGTCCCAGGGAATTGCTGGTCCGGCTCCAGCCTGGAAATGCAGGATGCAGGGCGAGATGGGAGCTGCTCGGTCTCTGCAGGGTGTGTGAGACTCAGACTCCCCCTCTGCACTCTGAAGAGGAAGGGAGCAAAGCTTGGAGAAACAAAGTGGGGTTCTAAACTTATTTTACAGGCAGGAAAGAGGAGGTCTGAGGGTTATGCAAGATGTTTGGGAAAAGCCTGAATCCAGTCCTCTTTCCCAAAAAGTTCCTCTGCAAGCCTGAGCTTATTCAGTTTTCCTGCTGACTCACTGTGGGGTCACAGCCCAGAGTCCTTATCACACACCTGAGAGAACAGTCCTGGCCTAACTCAGCATCAACCCTTGCTAGATTGAAAAGCATCGTTTTGTTTTCTCGCCACAGTTAGCAACAAAAAACCCCCCCTCACACTCTCACAGCAGGAACAGAGCGTAGACAGCAAAACACAAGAAATAACAGCAGTTGCAGGAGCAGCTCATTTTCTGCTCAAGTTCACCCCGGTTTTGGCATCAGGAACAACACTTTCATGGACTTCCATGTGCTAAGAGGCTGAGCAAACTCTGGCTTCCTCTGGCCTGCCTCCCTGCCACCCTGGATGGAAATGCCATGGAGCACGTCCGACCTGATGGACTGAGGGGTGCGGGGCCCTGCAGCTCCTGCCCTCCGCCCACTGGGCTGAATTAGGCACAGAAACATCTGTGTGCTGTCTCCGTGCCTTCCCAGTGCCAGAGGAAAACCAGGATGTTTTATTAAGGATATTACAGCGCTGTCTTGTTGGGATATTTCCTGGCAGTTAACATCTTGCTGGATCAAATACCTTCGGCTTTGCCTGGGGCCCTCGGATCATCCAGGCATTTAACTGCCAGGAAAAATACCCTCTCTGCTGGCGACTACAATTTAATTAGTGCAGCTTTTCTGAGGCAGGGGATCAGGAGACTGGCATTTGGAGAAACACCTTTGCCCTGCCAAGTCATCCCGGAGAGCTTTGCAAAGCGCTGCAGGATGGTAACAGCAGCACGGTGTCCAGGCAAGCCAGCCCAGCAAGGGCCAGGTGCTGCTCTCTCTCACCCAGCAGGAGATGATGGGATTCCTGAGGAGCAGGATTGTCTTAAAAATTTAATGTTTTGCACTCTAAAATGTACCTTTGGTGCACTGTTCTCCTGCCAGACAGGTTTTGCTGCATCAGCCTTGTACTGACCGTGGACTCAGCCACAAGGAACTCGTCTGCTGGTGGCAGTGACACTGGCTGAGCCTGAGGGATCAGTCTGGGACCCAGATTTCCATGTCTGTGCCCTCGGGGCCCTGGACAACAGTGGGTGAGTGGGGCTGGGAGTGCCCCTGAGCCCTCAGGTGGCTCCAGCCCTGTCTGTGGTCAAGCTGCTCCCAGTGCCCGGGCCCAGCTGGAGCTGGCAGCTCACGGGGCTTTTTCCCACCAGGAATGCTGCATCCACCATCCCATTGCACAGGCTGCAGACACACCCGAGGGCCTTGGCGTGTCAGTTTGTGTGCCCTGAAGCGGCCCAGGACACACTGAATTTGTTAATCTTGGTGCAATAAACTTCCCTCCAGCCTCGAGCAGTGGGACTCTAAAGTGATGTCGTGGAAACGTTGATTTCTCCTTGTATCCCTCTGGTGGAGTTCTGCTCACCTTGCTTCACCCAAAAGGAGGCAAGGAAAGGCCAAATATCTCATGACACATTCACAACAAAACCCCACGCTCTGCTGGTCTCCCAAAACCTCCTGGCATTTGTGGCAACAAAGGAAGAAGAGCAGGTTTGGATTCCATATCGGGAAGAAATCCTTCCCTGGGAGGATGGGGAGGCCCTGGCCCAGGGTGCCCAGAGCAGCTGGGGCTGCCCCTGGATCCCTGGCAGTGCCCAAGGCCAGGCTGGACAGGGCTTGGAGCAGCCTGGGACAGTGGGAGGTGTCCCTGCCCATGGAAGGGTGGAACGAGATGATCTTTAAGGTCCTTTCCAACCCAAACCATTCCAGGATTCTGTAAAGCACAATTCTCCAGGGTGTTTTTTCTGGTGTTAGAATTGAGGCTCCTATGGGAGACAAAGCCAAAGATTGTTGAGGGTAAAACCCCTACGCAAATGGAGTTTAGAGAATGGGGTTGCAGCTCCACTTGCCCAGGCATGGAAAAGGTCGTCTTGTGAAAATCCCAAGCCCCTGCTCTGCTGTGCAGCAAACTCCAGCTTCTCCCAGCACCTCTCCCAGCCAGAGGAGACCATGCGGCTTCCCAGCCCACACAGCAGAAATCACAGGACGTGTGAGGCTGAAGATTGCCATTTACTAGGGCTGAGCCAATCTGTTCATTGATTTCATTGATAACCACAGCGGAGAGCTGATAAAAGCACAGCCCTGGCCTATAAACCACCCTGTGCTCCATTTATTAGCGACACAGGGTATTGAACTGGATATATTGGGACGTAAGCAGGGCATACTTTAGCACACAAGTAATTGTTGCATTTAGAACCTACTGCTGCTGTAGGTGTCTTAGATTAATTTAGCACCGCTCACGGGAACAGAGGCAAAACAGGGTGCAAGCATGTGGAGGTGTGAGCAGCTGCTCCTCCTAATGCTCATGGATCCCTTCACCCCAGCACAGAGGAAGGGAGCACAGCAGCTGCTCCATGCTTCTCCATCACTGGATCTGCCTTTTCTGTGCTCCAGCCCAGACCCAGCCACCGCTGCTCCTAAGCCATCCCAGGGTCACAGCCCAGCCTGTCTGGTCACTCGCTCACTCCCAGGGCTGTCCCACCACAGGCTGAGCTGCAAAAGCTGTCAAACCAGCAGCAATGAGGTGGGAACCGTCAAACTCTTTGCTGACAGCAAACACGCTTTGTGTTTGTTTAGGAAATGCAGTAGAGGGTGATTTGTTCCTGTTTTCCTTTGAGAAAACTCTGGCTCTGAGTGTTTCCCCCGCCCCGTGCTGTTTCTGGTGGCCCAATGCTGACAGCACCACCTCAGTCAGAGCTCAAGGAGAGCCAGCACAGGGCGGGTTCTGCCCACGGAGCCACTCCCCAGTGCAATATTCTGCTCTGCTCACACCAGGCAGCCACCCCAGCTCATCACTGCTCTCTCTCCCAGTGTGAGCAATCCTTACTTCTCCACTCCCTGAGCAAGCAGGCAGAATTTACTTTTGGAATAGCCCCACGGGGCTGCAGAGCTGGACATCTCCCCGTGGAGCAGAGAGGGCTGGAGGCACTGAGAGCCCACACAAAGAGCAGAGCGGCTGCTGCAGCTCCCTAGCACCCAGCCTGGCCTTCCTGAGAGGTGCTAAGACACGAGGGAATTTGAAGGCTTGTAGAATATCCTGGTGGTAAACAGGTGATGCTGCACCAGTGGAATGTTTTGGGAGCACTGATGCTGCTCACAGCTGCGTCCAGAAGAGGGTTATTGTGCTCTGGTTATGCCTTCAGTGTCTCCTGTAATCTGAGTTGATGCCGTGCTGACGCCGGTGCTGACAACGTCTCTTCCCTCTCCCTTCCCCACCCCTGATCTGCTCCCTGCTCTCAGCCCCGCTGCCGAATAAATTCCAAGACCAGGGTTCTCATCCTGCAGAAATTGGTAGGGAAATGTATTTGTTAGGAAGCTCTGAGATGGTGTGAGACGCCCGGATTATGGGCACAATCTGAACGGCGATGCGTTTTGACAAGATGCTGTTATGTATTTACTTGCACATGGTGTAATAAAGATGGCAATCAACAGATTGTGGCAGAAGTGGGGACGCTCAGAAAGGATTTCAATTCAGCAGAAGAGCCGGTGCCATGTTAACTTCTGACATCTGAAAATAGCTCCCAGATGCTCGCAGGCTACCTGGGCTAGCCTGACACACCATCCTCATTTATCTCATCCTGTACAGCGGTCAGAAGGACTTACTGCCTGCCTGATGCTTCTGAGGAGAGAGAGGTAAAGGTTCGGAGCCAAAGAACCCCATTTCAGCTTCCCTCCGCTTCTCCCTGCCTTGAGAGGTCTCCAAGGCAGAGGTGACCCTGTGACAGTGGCTGGGGGAACCTTCACATCCTGCAGGCAAATATTCTGTTTTTAAAGGAGAGAACACAACACACCGGCCTGCGGTACATTTCACTTCTCATCCTCCTAATGAATAAAGGCTAATTAGAAATTTCTAATTTCCACTGTTTACACAGAGCACTTTTGCTTTATTTCCTTTTGACTCTGCCTCCAGAACCCGTAGGAGTTCACGCAGCCCCTGGTGCCTCTGTGCAACAGGAAACACGATCAAATGAGGAGATTTGTGTAAACCTTGGGTTCGCAGGAGGAAGATGCGCTCCTGAGTGCGAGTTGGCAATGAATGGCCTCTCATAATGTATTCCTCATTGCTTTCCTCTTCCTCTGCAGACAGTCAATACCCTTGAGAAAAGTTAATTAGATCCGCTTCACTCTGCTTGGTCCTGAACGCCGAATGCAGGGGAGAGGGAAATCCCAGCAAAGCAAATTGACTCGCTCGGAGTAGGAGACCACCGAACAATTGTTGCCATTGTCTGTGATCACAGAGGATGATCTGCTTGAAGAGCGAGCGTGAAAATGTTAAAACAATGACTCAGAAATACTTGCGCAAAACCCCGGTTCAGAAGCAGAACGCGAGCGGCAGCTTAAAGGGAGCTGTTTCCAAAGGTCCCGGTGCGCACGATGCGCTTGCAGAGCTCCGAGTCCCTGCGTGGAGGGGTTTGAAACCACTCGCTGCAGACGTTTCGTATTTCTAAGTAACCATTTGCATATCAAACTAATGAAGGCGATTGCGTGTACGAAGCGTGTGCGCTTGCGGCTGCATCGGCTGAAAGGGGTTGAAAATGTACAATAAAATCACAACACGTGGAGGGTTTTCTCGAAGGCTGCTTGGAAAGATGAGAGCTCGGCAATGCCCACCTCTGGTTTAGCTTCCCTTCCAACAGGCAGTGCGTTTTGCCAGCCCACAATCACAGTATGCATCTACTTAATTAAGTATTTAATTAATCGCCCTTTAGATAGGGACTGGCCAGCTTTGAGGGCAGTGATTAGGACCTGCAGAGCAGCTGTCTGCATCAAAACTCCCGGCTGTCTTTTTTCTTTAACCAGCAAATTTCACACAAAGTCCCAAATCAGGACCCCACGGGACCCGTGCAAACACGAGCCCCCTTAATATCAAATCCCAGACCCGGCCACACTTCAGGTGAACGAACATCAAAATGAGGGAAACCTGTCTCAAGTCCTTGAGCAAAGCAGTGAAACAACCTCAGATCCGGAGTTCCACCAGCCCCGCTCTGCTGCCTTTCCTTCTTGGGATGGGCTGTCACGCAGTGCAAGCCCAAAATGCACTTTATAGGCCAGAAGAGTCTGTGAGAACCAACTCCTTCTGGGGCTTCAGTGTGATCAGAACAAAGACCACTTTTAAAATGTTTTTTCACGCCTTAAAAGCCAGATGCATCCAGGTACCAGAGAGGTACTCAGGGAGCTGCCTGAAGGTACCAGTACTCATTAGGAGAGATGAGCTGCAAGCAGTTTTAACCAGATTTGACACTGAAGCCTCAGAGTCACTTAACTCCTGCCAGTGTTGAAACCTGGGGCGTGACTCGCAGAAAAATATCAGCTAAAGCCCAGGACTGTGTCACTGTCGAGTGCAAGCTTGCTGGGAAAATCCCGGGGAGGAACTCAGCCTCTGGGAGTGCAATCCCATTAGAGACAATGAAATAAAACGTTGTCTGAGAGGTACAAAGTGCTCACCGGTATTAGGAGAAAGTCATCTCTTATGAGATACTCAGAATATTTTACTGAAGCTCAGTGCTGGGAAACTTTGTTATTTCTGGTCAGCTCCACCAAGGGGTAATGGAAATGGCCTTTGGGATTAATTGGAAATGATGGATGTTTGCCTGTTATAAAACACCTGGCGCAGACATGGAGCAATAAGAATTGTGGGTCCAGCAGCTAAAGCTGAAGGGAGACCTTTTACCAGGAGCCTCCACCCCATCTCCTGCCCTGGACCCCGCACTTTGGGTAAACACCATAAATTAACTCTTTGGAGGAGACGAGCTGGATGGCTCCAGAGAAAACAAATCACCTGGAAATACAGTTCCATGGATGCACAAAATACATGTTCTGGTCTCCCCTGATGTCACTGCTCATCCATCACCCTGGCCTCCATCTGCTGCCTGGGGCCTGCAGTGCCGCAGCTCCAGCTGCAGCTGCAGCCCTGGCTGGGGCAGCCTCTCCCTGAGCCCGCAGCTCTCGGCAGCACCACTCTGGCACCACGGCTTCTCCAGGCACATTTGTTCGTCTTGCCCCTGCTTTTGAGCTAAACTGAAGCACCTGCAATTCATAATTGGTGTGACAAGTGTCCAAGGGAGGGACTAGATGAGTGCAGTCCCACTGCGTTACCAAACTGTTCTACACCTTTCCCTCGCTTCCAGGACAGGATTCTCAGCACCCGCTTTGCTTCTTTATTTTTCATAGAATCCCAGAATTATTTGGTTTTTTGGAAGGGACCTTAAATCTCATCCCATCCCATCCCATCCCATCCCAGCCCTGCCATGGCAAGGACACCTTTCCCTATCCCAGGGTGCTCCAAGCCCCATCCAACCTGCCCTTGGACACTGCTAGAACACTGCCACAGCTGCTCTGGGCACCCTGGGCCAGGGCCTCCCCACCCTCCCAGGGAACAATTCCTTCCCAATATCCCATCCCTGCCCTCTGGCACTGGGAAGCCATTCCCTGTGTCCTGTCCCTTCATCCCTTGTCCCCAGTCCCTCTCCAGCTCTCCTGGAGCCCCTTTGGGCGCTGGCAGGGGCTCTGAGCTCTCCCTGGAGCCTTCTCCTCTCCAGGTGAGCACCCCCAGCTCTCCCAGCCTGTACTTTCTATACTTGATTTTAATATATAAATAAAAAATATTTTTTCACACACACACACACATATAGATAAATAAAAAATTTAAACATTTTCTATACTTGCTTCCCATCAAAGCTTTGCACCAGCAGCCACCACCCCTCTGGGGTAGGATTAGATCCATATTTGCCCGAGTCCTTATTAGCAAAAGTTTCCAAATGCTTCTTGGAGGGCTGGAGCCCCAGCCCAGCTCGGCAGTGCCTTCCCCCTCCCTGAGAGCAAAGCCTGGAGGTGCTGCTCCCTGGAAGGCAGCACGGCCATCAGCAGAGCCGGCTGCTTGCTTCTGCTGTTGTTTCCCAGAGCCAGGCACAAATCTTCAGTTCAAAAAGAACGCCGGAGGGCAGTCCTTAAGAAAATAAATAACCCACTCCAAACCTGAAAGGAAAGGCTGGGTCCTCTGGAACAAACCCAGTCCTGGAGCGCAGGGTGAAAAAGTAGCATCACCCTCAGGCTCAGCTTTGCTTTTATCAAAGCTTTTTGTTGTAGGGGATTATTTTAGTGTTTCTGGGTTTTCTTTCTCTTGCTCTGTTTTTTTGGGTTATTTTTATTCTAGCAAGTTATCACTTTTTCTTCTCACGCCTGCAGACCCTACCTTGGAGAAGCAGCGTTTCAGGGCAGAGGGCAATAAAGAGAGAAACAATTAGGATTATATTAGCACTTTCCATCTTGGCCTTTTCCATTTCTGCTCTCTCGCCAGGGCACGCTCCAATTCCCAGAGCTCATTTCCTCTGGAAACCGGCTCATCCTCTCTCAGGGACCTTGCTGGCACCGTCAACACCTCCATGCCTGGCAGAGGCGAGCTGCCACTGTGAGGCACAACCCTTCACCTCCTCCTCCATCCCCAAAATCCCGCCGACCTCTGGGGAAAGGGGATGCAGGAAACAGGAAACATAAAAACAGGATGCATAAAACCAGGAAATACTGAAAAGGTCAAAGCACGCCATTACAATAAATCACCATAATTCAGAGTGCAAATCAGGCATTACAGTGATGATGCTGCAAGACAGAGACCGGCACCGGACCTAAAAGTGGCACAACATTAACGCAGCCTGAGGTCAAAGATGTGGCTGGGAAATGGTGCACGTTCTGTACTCAGACCCTTATCCCTATAATCGTGTGATCTCGTGAGCCTGGCACGCCAGGCCTCACTGAGTGATGGAGCAGCACGTTGATTTATTTTCCATACCCAGGACTCTAAAGCCAACGAGTGGGGGTAATTGAAAGTAGAGACACCAGCAGCACCAGATAACCTTTAAGTGGTTACCTCCAGCCTCGCCCAGCTCTGCTGTGCAGTGGGGTGGCAATATTAGATACTAGATATTACCTATTATATACTATATAAAATATAAAATATAATAATAAATATGTAAATACAGAATGAATCCACCATGATCCCTCACCAGAGCTCACACCTGCAGCCCTTGCCAAGGTTCTGCTCCCAAGGAGCAGAGAAACCACCTCTCACCTGGAGGCTGCACCCTGGGGATGGCAGGGCCAAGATCTGCTCCAAAATGAGCTTTCTCCCTGGTGCTGACGTCTTTGATAAACCCAAGATTCCATCAGGAAACAGCAAGGGCGACAGTTCTGCTCTGCTTACCAAGGGACAGTAACTGCTGGTGGCAAAAAAAAACTCCTGCCCCTCTCCTTTCTGGTTCGTAATGGGGGGGTGGGAAAAGGGAAAAAATGAAGTGGCTAATTTTCCACAGCAGCAGCCAGCAAGTATGTTAATCCACGAGTCACTCAACTGCAGAAACCTCCTGTTCTGAAAGGATTTTCCATCTTTTAAAATTTTCTATATCCCAGTAAAGCTCTCTCATTTCACACAGATTAAGAGTTAATTCAGGTCAAATAAGGATTAATTAGCCTGTGTAAACCAGCCCCAGACACTGATGCACTGGAGATCTTTTTTAAATTAGTTGCTGTTACTGTAAGTCTGTATCTTCTGATGGCAAGACCTCTGGTGTATTATAAATTTGCAATCAGGTACCCCACGGGATGTGAGATGAGGGAAAATGTCAGTCTTAACCGTGTTTAAATCCCTCCTGCCGCTGAACTGCAGCCTCTTTCAAATTAGGTCCTGTTGGCGAAATCAGATAAAGAGATGGAAATAAATGATGTGAACAAAGGTCATCAAAGAGTATAATTTAAATTGTTATTGACTGTGGGCACAGGGAAAAAAAAAAAAAAAAAAGCACAGCATGAAAACATACTTAATAAGAGGAGATAATAGGACCGTGGAGACAGGTCTGTTTGATTCAGAGGAGGAACATCAAACAGTTGGTGTGTTTGTGAATGCTTTTTCATCTGCTTCACAGGTAAAGGGGGAGATTAATACGGAATAGAGTTCACAGACCAGGCCAAATCCCTTGGATTTGCCACATGCACTCACATCAGGGATTATTTGTCCAGACCTTATTGCAGGAGAAGGGCCCAAACCTGTTGCTGCTGGAGGGACTTCCAGGAACTCGTGGTGATCTAGAAATATTGAACAGAGTTGCCAAAAGGGCCCAAGTGAGAAAACCTTTCGAACAGAGGCTCCTCCACCGTTAGGTCGTGATCTCCAAGGCATGGAGGGCTGAGAGATAAGGAAGGAACTACCCATGGCCCAGTCAATGCTCCTAAAGATTTGTCTTGAAGCTTTAGGGAACGAAGAATCTGCTTGGCCGCTTCTCTCTCTCTGCGAGCTGGCTCCAGAACTGGGCTGAAAAAGGGGTGGAATTTAGAAACTTTGGGGCAAAGCACCTTGGACTAAAGGCTAACCATCGGGGGATAATTTGGGCTTTTAATCTCCCGGGTGATTCAGAGCTCTCCATTCTGTGCAGACACCGGGAGCAGGCTGGGCACGCAGCCCCCGGGACGCGGTGAGAGCTCCCGCACGGGGCTGGGGGTGACACCCACACCGCCCCAGGGAACACCAGCACAACGCACCTTGTCCTGATCCCCAGGGCACATCCCACAGCACAAGGAAGAGCTGTCCCGCTGCATCGGTGGCCCCAAGGCTCTAAAATCCCCAGAGGAGCCGGGGCTAAGGTCCTGGGGGTGCCCCCAAGCTCAGAGCACCCACATGGATCTGACCAGGGCAGGAGTTGATTCATGACATAAAGCCTGGAAGTTGGACTTGGTGATCCGTGTGGCTTCCTTCCCACTCAGGATATTCCATGATTACAGAATAATCTATATTATTCTTTCTCTCTTTCTCTCTCCCCCTTCCTCTTGCTGTTTATAAATGACTTTCTACACTCCTAAACCCTTTGGAGAAAAACTGTGAACCCATTGCTTCAGGTTCCTCATTGCACACTGCCAGTACTGAATGGGGCTTTTAAAAATGAGGGGGATTTCTTATATGCGCAAGGTAAGATAGGACAAGAGGGAATGGCTTCAAACCAACAGAGGGCAGGGATAGATGGGATATTTGGGAAGAAATGGTTCCCTGGGAGGGTGGGCAGGCCCTGGCCCAGGGTGCCCAGAGCAGCTGGGGCTGCCCCTGGATCCCTGGCAGTGCCCAAGGCCAGGCTGGACAGGGCTGGGAGCAGCCTGGGACAGTGGGAGGTGTCCCTGCCGTGGCAGGGGTGGGACAGGATGAGCTTTAAGGTCCCTTCCAACCCAAATCATTCCATGATTCTCTGATATCTTGGGAGAGCTTGTGGGATTGTCCCTCTCCTATATTGAAAGTGATGTCCAGCAGCCCAGAGAGAGGAGATAAAAGGGGTGGGGGTACCTTGGTGGCCGCGCCAACGGAGCCCAGATTGTGACTGCACCTTTTCTGGGTTTCTCCATCCTCCCTCTGATAAATCACGAGAGCTTTCCTGTCCTCACAAGGATCAAACTGCTCTTCCCTGAGGTTACGCAGGGGCAGGTCAGGTGTGCAAATTTTCTTTCCAGCCCACCAGTGGAGACAGAATGGCCCAAGGCTCCCCACAGTCCGCTGCTGCCTCTGGAAGATGTCACCAGAAATGGAATGGCAGCAGTTAAAAGAAAAGATCCTTCGGAATAAAGTCCTGCTGGGAGAAGAGCTGACACTCCAGTCTGGCTGTTGATGCAGCACTGAAATCACTCGGTGCTGTCCTGCTGAGGGTACAGACCTTGGAAAAGATGGGAAGAGCCATTCCAGCCAGGAATCTGCAACATTCCTCCAGACCTCTCTCCTCGTCCCCAGAGTGGGTAAGGCATTCATTTCCACAGCTCGTCTGCGAATACTCGCATTTACCTTGGAACCAGGCCCAGCCTAGGAGAGAGACCAAGAGACTTCGGTGCTTTGGAGACTTTCTAGTGTGGTCACCACAGGAGTCCAGAGGCAAATGCCTTTGTGATGTGGATGCACACTCAGCCCTGGATGTGACCAAAGCAGCTGGGGCCCATTTCTGCTGCTCAGAGAGGACTGTGGAAGAAATGGGATCTGAGCAGTGCTTTTAAAATGACACATAAACTGCAAAAACACCACCGTGAGACAGGCACTCTCATATCCTGGACTGGAGTCAGCCTGAGGCAGCTCAGCCCCGTTCACTGCCGATATTGGCAGCATTAATCTGAGGCTGCAGGAGCTTGATCGCAGCTCCTGAACCGCCAGAGAGCCAGCCCTGCAAGAAATCTGTGACTGAGACGCCGCCTGAGCAGCACCTCAGCAGCTCACAGAGGCTTTTTGTCCCGAGGTTGGACAAAGATGCCACTTCCTTTTGTTTTACCTGCAAAGACAATGGGCAAAGCGTTTGGCTTTTCAAAGGATAACCTGGGTGATGACAAGAGTTTGTGACACAGGAATTTGTTATCCAGGAAGATCACATAAAAGCCTTTTCATCTTGAAAATGAAGATCGCGGCTGCTCCGGAGAAGGCTGAGACCAGCCTGCCAGGCAGTGGCTGTGGATGCCTCTCCCTGAGCAGACTGCAGCGAAGATGAATGCACTGGGTTGGAAAAGCTCTTTCCTGAGACTTTTTTTGTGGCCCAACACCAGATTTTGCTTCAGGAGGAGCAAGTTCACCTTCTGTCTCTGGCCGCTGATAGCACAGGCAAGACTTCATGCCCTGGGTTGCTATTCCAGACATGGGGGTGGATTAAGCCAGGATTTGACAGCCAGAAATGCTGAAGAAACCCAGCACTGGCAGGGAGGTTGATGCTTTGGTCACATTATTGTGGTTTTGGAGCCGCTCCTCGTGCAGCTAGTCCTCCAGCAAGCAGAGTTCCACAGAGAGGAGCACCAGGGACCACAGCCACCGGAATTTAACTCCCTGCAACGCCTTGCTTTGCAAAATGAGGGGATGCCTCCCTTTCCTGTTGTGTTTACAGAGATTTTAAACCCTTCCCCTGGGGGTCTCCCTCCCTGACATGCCCACGGCTCCTGGCACAGGAGCTGCACTCGAACACCTCCAGGCTACAGCAAAACACAAACAGCAACAAAGGCCTGAAGGAGGAGAAAGGCTTGGAAAGAGAGAAGAGGTCACAAAGGAGAAGTGAAGTTGTTTTCTTGCCCTTCAGGGCCATGTCTACACCAGCCAATTTAATACCTATTCCTGCCAGCATTAGCTCAACAAGGCTCAGGTATCTCCATGGAGCCAAATTACAGCCCTGAGCCGGCATTTCTTCTCCTGCTCCAGCTGTAGCGCCTGAATCACGCCCTCATCGAGGGGGATGCAGCCTTTATCATCATCCCAGCCTCCTGAGGGTTTTAAAGCCCAGCTGCCAGCCAAAACAAACAGTCTGTGGTTGCCACGTAGCGAAGCGTCAGGAAATGTTGGCTCATGCCTTGCACCGGGGCCGTGCTGGTGCCGCTGTGGGTGGCGGGGCTGGGAGGGACAGAGGCAGCCAGGTGTGAGTCTGAGCCCTCCAGCAGGAGACAGGGGAGCCCCAGCTGAGCCCCTGCTGGGTGTCCAGCTCCCCACAGCCCCCACAGGACATGGCAGAGGAGTTTTCAAAGCCTCTCAGTCGGTTTTACTCCCAGCAGTAAAGGGACCAAGCCAGCTCCAGCAAGGCTGTGCTGGGTGCTCTGGGATGTGTCTTTGTCACACCAGAGCACGGAGCACTCAGAGGCCACACGAGGTGAGGGAGGCCAGGCCACACCTCGCCAACATTTCCCCAGCTGCCCTGCAGATCAGGGTCCTGCTGCACTCAGCTCAACTATTTTTTTTCTGCACAGAAGGTGTCAGAGCAGAGAGTTCGGCGTTCCTGAAACGAGGGGCAAAGGCTCAAAGTGCTGAGCAGGGGCTGCTCGAGCAGTCACCAGGAAGCATTTGGCTCAGGGTCTGGACTGAATTCAGTCTGTCCCTGCAGCTCAGCGCCCATCAGCTCCCGTGGGAGCTTCAGGACAGCCCAGGATCAGCCCAGTCCCCTCCCCAGAGGAAGCACGGCCGCGCCAGGAGCTGACAAGGTTCTGCTCAGACGTGGAAGGTACAAAGTGACTGCTGCTGCACAGGAGTCAGTCTCCTGGAGCCCCATAGGTTATCTCCTGACTTCTAAAAATTGTTTTTAATGACTCACATCATGTCCTTCAGATGAGGCATTAAGCCAGGCTTCCTGGAGGGCATCGGAGTGGAATTTTATGGCTGTAGAACAGTTTTTCAGAAGGAAAAAGGATGCAGCAGCGCTGGAGCAGAGTCAGAGGCGCCACCTGACTCTCTCCATCAAGCAGGACTCTGTGCCCGAAGTGCTGCTGACACCACGGGAGGCACAGCTCCCCTCGCTCCCTGAGCACACACAGCTCAGGCGAGGGTAAAACGTGCCATATCCACGAGAGGCTGCCTCAGGAGGCACGGTCCCCATCTAATTCCCAGGTTTTATCTTCTGCAGCATTGTGCAGGCACGGGGACATGTGGGAAATGCAACAAGTCTCCCTCAGCTGCACCCAGCTGTATTTGGATAAAGTCTACCTGAATAAACCGGGAATTTCCACCGCAGGAGCCGCGACTCCGTTCCTGAGGTAGAGACGCTGGGTCTGCGAGCCCTGGGTGTTACTGAGCTCTCAAAACAGACCCCCCTGAATCCAAAGGAAGACTGGAGATGCCGCTCACCCAGCGGGCAGCATCACCTGCCCCTCCTCCCCTCGCCGGCAGCACGGAGCCAGAGCAAATCACAGCAATAACAGCCGGCTGTAAACTCTGCAAGAAAGCAGACATCTGCTGCCCATCAGATATTGCACCTCGGTGACCGTGAGGCTCAGAAAGTATGAAAGTGATTCCTTATCCTCTGACAGCAGCGCGGGAATGGGGAGCTCTGTGCTGCAGCCTGGCAAGGAGGAGCCCCGAGCAGCGGGAGAAGCGCCTGTCCCAGCTGTGAGGGTGAGCCCAGGGCGCTGCTGGGGCTGCTGTGAGACAGCTGCGGGCTGGGGGAGAGCAGATGGAGCCTCTCAGGGAGCCCTGATCCCACCCGGGGGCCGTGGACCAGCAGCATCTGGCTGCACCCTTGGGATCTCCAGCATCGCATCCCTGATGCCAAGACAAACGCTGTGCTGACCTGCCCAGCACCTCCTGATCTCACCCGTGTCCAACAGCACAGACAGCCCTTCCTCCCCTTGTTCCCCAAAGACTGCACCCCTGGATCACGGTTCGTGAGGCTGAAACTCCTCCCCCTGAAGCCCCCAACTCATTTTTCTGCAGGGGCTCACAGAAAAGTGAGCAAAACCAGGCATGGAGAAAGCCCAGAGGACGGGAACCTTGTTAGGACTGGCAGCTCCTCATGGAGATGAGTCAGTGAAAATTGTGGAAGCTGGAAGTTCTTCTCGTTTTTGATACAAAAATAATAAAGTTTTCACCAGAGCTGGGGTGAGGGATGTAAAACCCAGTAATTCATGGCATCAGATTATTCCATTTCTGTGTCTTCTTCTGAAGCCTTCAAAGGAAAAACCTGGACCAGAAACCTGATCCGGCAACACCTGTGTTTTTATGCAAAGAAACCTGGTCGAGATTAAACAGAGGCCCCAAGGCTGAAAGTCTCATCCCACTGTCCGAACTCCCTGAAATGGATCCTGAATGATGCGCGAGGAAGACAAGTTTCACATCTCATTTTTCTTCCCTCAGTCTGCTCTCAGGAGGAGACAGATCTAAACCAACCCCTGTAATTCCAGCCAAGCCCTTGCTCTTTTGCAGGCAGGGATTTAAGCCCACACTCTGTCCTCTGCGAAGGAGACCTTGGGACAGCCCCTTCTGGCAGATGCCAGAGCTGACTCTGCCTTTGCTGAAGCTGGAGCACAAGCACGGGGCTTGGAGAGGAGTTCCTGGACCACAGATCTCTTTTCTTGGTGACAGCTCAGTCAGATCCAGCAGATGAAATGGGTCACAAGGAGGTTCACGTGGAAATCTGACTCCTGGTCCCGCCAAATCTGAATTAAGGGTGTCTGATGCCACCCCTGGATGCTCAAGCATCCATCTTTAAAGACATGGGATCATGGGGGTTTTATCCACCTTTTCAATCTGTAGGTTTTCTCTTCCCCACATCATCCTCCCCCCAAGCTCTCCAAATCTACACCTGTGTTTCTCAAGGTCCTTCCCCAGCCGATTGCCTATAAAGATTCAAATTGTGACCTGCAACTCAAACCTTTTCACAGGCATTTGGGGAGTATTAAATGGGGAAATTCCAAAACTGAATTATAGTTTCCCACTGCAAGAGTTTTAAAAACAATAAAAATGTCTGCTTTTAATTAGAAAGAAAAATAAAACGTCCCACAGTTGACAATAGTCTCCTTTTTTTACCCACCACGCACACAGGCTCTGGCCAAATTAGCAGAGCAACAGAGCCCCGCTGAAGTGGTGCATTTACACCGATGGGCTCTGGCTCAGGATGCGGTGCCTGGATGAGCTTGGACAAACCCCTGCAGAAGATCCCCTGTCTCCCTCCTCGCAGGCACTCGGGTTCCTGTTGAGCACCTCACACCTCTCTGCTGGGAATGTGTGATTTATTTGGCAGCTGGGCTTTCCCTCCCGGGGAGCTCCCTCACAGATCCGTGACAGCAAAGGCTGCGTGCAGGCAGCTCCAAGGATGAAGTCATTGCCTTTGCTCTGAGCCCAGAGATTCCAGCCAAGGTTTCCTGATGGTTTCAATAAAGCGAGTTTGCTGTTTGCCCAAGCGGGATGAGCGCTCTCTGCAGAGCCAGGTGGGGCTGAGGAGGGAGGGAGGGAGCAGCCCCTGGCAGGGACAGCCTGGAGGGACAAGCAGGGCACTGCCCTGAGCTGTCTGCAATTGCAATTCCCGGTTGCCCCAGGACTGAAGGCGCCGAAGGCCTCTCCAAGCCCTCCCAGCTCAGTCCCTCCCTGCCCAGAGCTGCAGCATTGCCCAGGGACTGCACTGGGGCTGCACAGGGTCCCCTCCTCTGCCTGCAGCAGCCTCAGCAGCAGCCAAGCCTGAATGATCAAGGTTAGAGCATGCTGCCTTTGGAAAATATTCCCAAATCATCAGTATCAGTCAGTGTGAATAATTATCTGTAATTATAGCTGTTCATAGACCCTGATCACAGATGAGTATTGGATTGGGCGTTAGGAAGAAATTTTTCCTGTGAGGGTGGGCAGGCCCTGGCCCAGGGTGCCCAGAGCAGCTGTGGCTGCCCCTGGATCCCTGGCAGTGCCCAAGGCCAGGCTGGACAGGGCTGGGAGCAGCCTGGGACAGTGGAAGGTGTCCCTGCCCATGGTTTGGGTTGGAGCTGCACAATCCTGGAGGTCTCTTCCAACCCAATCCATTCCATGATTCCATGGGTGCAGTCACACAAGAGAAGGATTTTCCTGGAGCAGAAATGCAGACACCTCTGGTGTGTAACAGACACACGTGTGCAGATGCACAGCTGAGAGGGGCAGCGGGCACAGAGCAATGAAATCATTTGCCTTTTTGACTTCACCAACTCCCTGCCGGCAAATCCCTCTCCCTCGAGTTGTATTCCCAAATCCCAACCCTTTGAACAATTTCCAGCAGATCCTATTGGAGATGACATAAAGAACTGACATAAAATGTTCCTCTGTCTCAGGAAAAGGTACATCCACAGCCAGAACTACATTGGCTTGAGGGTCTCAAAGGCAATTCTCAGGCCAGGTCTTTTTTCATCTTAATTGAGCATTTGCTTTTCATTTTGGAAGGTTCTGAGTTAATGCCCTTTGCATTTTTTTTTTTTTTGTATTTGTCTATAATTACAGGCTTTTAGAGTAATTTAGGCCAGATCCACATCCCAGTGAAATGAGTGTGAGTATCTCCAGCAACTTCAGTCTGAAAACAGCTCTCACAGAACTGATTAAATAGTTAAAAACCCGATCTTGTAAATATTTTTTTGTGAATGGAAGTGGTTGGCTGCGACTCACGAGCATTTGGAAAACCACAGGGCATTGGGGAAACGTCTGCAATTCATAAAAGCTTCACACAAATTAGCATTCACCCCAAATTTCGAAGCCTGTTATTAATTGCTCCCTAATTTAGAACAGCATGGAAGTAGGGGTGATGCTGTGGGACTTGAGGGAGCAGCCACAGCGAAACTGAATTTCAACCACCGAGCACTCGCACAGGACACGGCACCGACTGCCCTCCGACAGCAGCTCTGCAGCCCAAGTGCCTGAAGGATTACCACAACCAAAACCCCCGAGTCGAAAACGGTTCCTGAGCAGTTCACCGAGACAAAAACTGCACGTGAGCTCCTTCCACCAGCAAGACCAAAGCCCTGAGGTCCATGAGTTGCTGCCCTGTCTCTAAAGCTGTCTCACCCCATGCCACAGCCATCAGGATGCCCTTCACCTTCCCATCCCTCTAGCAAGGTTTCCAGAGAAGCAGAAATTGTCCCTGATCTTCCTCATTTTGGAGCACGGGAATAATTTTAACCTGCTGTGTGTACGCTGTGGAAAGGGGCATATGTATCCACATGATCTGAGATTGGCTCCCAGCCAGTCAAAAAAAAAAAAAAAAAATCAGTATTTATGTGAGCCATGATTAAATTTCACCCTGAGACCTGCAGAACAAAGGAGTCTTTCAAAGGAAAGACACCAAGGCTGTGAAAAATGCCAGGTCAAATTTTTTCCACCAGAGAAATCTAGATTTTGATCATATTCGGTGTGACTGGTCCTTTAGATGACCCCGTACCACAGATCGTGGCTTTGTGTTGTTCTCTCCGCCATCTCAGCTCCAGCACTCGCGGTTTTGAGGCCTGAACTGAGCTCCAGCTTTCGACAACGATCCTTGGAAGACAGAATATCACCCCTGCAGCTCCCTCGTTCCTGGAAGCACTTGCTGAGCTCCGAGAGGCATCCTGAGGAGCAGTTAATTAATAACAAACCCGGGGAACAGCGTCCGGTTGTTTCTGTAAAGCTCGCCCTCTCTGACACCTGGCTGTGAAACACAATCGCTGTGCTGCAACACAAACAAGAAATATTTGCAATAATTACCTGGCCTGCAGTGGTTTTTTTTCACCCATTACACTCAGAGACAGAGCACAGCCATCAAATCCAGGTCATTCCCCAGGGGAAAAAAAAGTCTGTGTTTGATATCCAAGCACAGGGTCCCAGAAACTCCCACAGCCTGAGCACGACTTGTTTTTTTTTTTTTTTTT
>VZRN01001252.1:1027194-1068275 GCA_013397935.1 Dasyornis broadbenti
CATTTTTTTTTTTTTTGTATTTGTCTATAATTACAGGCTGTTAGAGTAATTTAGGCCAGATCCACATCCCAGTGAAATGAGTGTGAATACCTCCAGCAACTTCAGTCTGAAAACAGCTCTCACAGAGCTGATTAAATAGTTAAAAACCCGATCTTGTAAATATTTTTTTTGTGAATGGAAGTGGTTGGCTGCGACTCACGAGCATTTGGAAAACCACAGGGCAAGGGAATGAAGGCCCCTTCTGAGGGACACTACAGTTTGAAACCCTTCACAAAATGTCCTGTAGAGCTACAAACTGAGGGCAATTCCGGCTCTCCCGCATGAGCAAGGAGTAGGCTTTGGTGAGCCTCCCAAACCAGGAACCAGCCCAGGTTAACCTCGGCTCATCGCTGCTATTCAAACACAGTCCGTGTCTTCCGCGGGGTCCTCTCCTGTCAGCTCCAGAGGTTGCTCCGAGCTCCTGCTTGAGGGCTCTGCCCCACTTCCAGCTGTGCTGATGACACCACAGCTGGCTCCAGGCATTGCCGGTCCTGCTCCGTGGGAATCCCAGCTCTGACACTCGGCAGAAAACCAGAGAGGGACACAAAGGGGACTGAGAGACGGGAAGTGACACCAGGTCAGTGGAATTTCAGACAAGTTCAGGGATGAGGTGGATTAACCCCTGCCCAGCCCAGCAGCCACGCCCCATGGGGAAGCTGGGCTTGGCCTGGGTTTTACAGGGAGTCAGGAACTTTATTAAATGTATTAATAGGGATTTAGTCTTAATTTAATCAAAACAAGCTATTTCAAAGAGGAGTAAGGGCATGGTTTCCTCTGCAAATTGAACTAATTGGTTTAAAATATCACACCCTCGGTTAAACAGCTGCAGCATCATTTAGAAAATGCCATCGTGTCCATCAGAAAGGCAGGCTCTTTTTTTCAACACCACTTAGTGGAGCTGGAGGGAGCAGACAAGATTTTGGGAGCCCTCTAAGGAAAAAAAACCAAAACCAGAAGGACACACCAAAAAATTGCAGAACAACTCATACGTAAACACCGGAGTAATCTGTATTACCCGGGCTGAGGCTCGACTGCTTGGAAGCAGCTTCCCTCTGGGGAGGTGTGGGATGCTGCCCTGATGCACAGGCACCACGCAGGCCCTTGGGCAGGAAAGGTGCAACGCTGGGCGCCCAAATCCTGCAGGAAATAACCTGTGCATCCCAATCCTGCTCTGTCTCAGGCTGCACTTCATTGCAGAGCTGCGATGTGGAGACAGGGCAGGTACAGGGTCTGCACTGGGTACAGAGAAGCAAAATATTTTTGCTGTGTGCACTAACACATTTATTTGTCATTACGAAGTGCAGCAGAGCAGGTAAGACCATTAGATATTTTAAAATGAGTGAATGCTAGGATGCAACGATTTGGGCATTCCCAACGCGGCTTCAAATTGGATCGATATTTTCCAGTTCATTTTCCTGTAGGTTTTTAACCCTGCCCTTGCTCTCGCGCTCCGTGCCCCGAGCAGCGGGAGAGCCAGCAGACAGAGGGAACGCTTCCACCGGGATGTGGCCAGTTGTGTTCCAGGAAGCGCATCGGCTCCTGGAAACTTGCTAGGCACCGTCCCTTTTATCCAAGAGAGCTTAATTGTCATCCAGAACATCTGGGACGATCTCTCAGGGGTTTGTGTTGACAGAACATTAACTAACACACGAAAGCTCTGGGATCCCATGACATGATCCATCACTGAGCAAAGACAAGCCGCCTGCATCACACAGGATGAATTCATCCAGGAGCCAAATCATTAGCAAGGAAAGGTCATCTCCCTGTCTGTCATTATCGTGTGAGGCAGATAGTCTATAATGTGAGCAGCAGTTCCCCACGGAGCAGCAATCAGCCCCTTGCTACACTGTTTGATTGTTCTTTTTAGAGCTGGTGAAGAGCTTTCTCACTGAGATCTGCAGCTGTAAATGCCCTGAAAGGAAATGTATAAATCTGGCGGGCTTCTGACTTCTGGATATTAGCATGGACACCCTGGGATAAAAAAGTTTATGAGTAACACTGCTCTCAGAGTTCAAGATCTGAAATGGACTCTGTACGGCTTGTAGGAAAACACGATTTCAGTTTTAAACAGCAGAAGTTTGTGTCTGAAACAAAAGCTCCCTTGTGTTTTTCTCCCTGGGTGTACGCAAAGCTGTGCCAGGGAGTTCAACCATGTGGCTTTAGATGTGCACCAACCAATGTCAACGCTGCTGATTCCTCCGGATGCATCTCCCAGAAGGTCAGGGAAATCTTGCCAAGCCAGCACTAGCTGGACAATTCTCACCTCATCATCCAGCCTGCTGAATCTGCAAATAACATCAAGAAAATGCCCCCAACGCAACGTATTTTGGAACTGGACAAAAAAAAAAAAAAAAAACCAAAATCAATCATTTTTTTCTGTCAGTGGTGAGCGTATGGTTTATGTCCTTTCATTACAAACTTGGATTTCATCCCATTTGGCACTTGAAAAGTACAAATCTGTCCCAGCTATGAATATTATTTTATTGTGACTTGGGCTTTGGAGGTTTGCAGTCTCCTCTGTTTTCCACAGCGCTTGGTTTCCGGCGCCGCTTGGAACACGAGCCACCCTCTGTCACCTCCTTTGCCTCGTGCCTCTCCCAGGGGTGGCTCCTGGTGGTTCCTGGGCCAGGACACCTCTGTCCTCTCCTGCTCTGCAGCTGGGAGCAGAAAATCCGTGATAAATTGGGCAGGGAATTCTTTAGAGCGTCCTTGAAACGCCATCTCAGGCAGCACTTCTTGCCCTGCCACGGGGTGGGGGCATTCCCGCGCTGCCTGCAGGAGCACACGATAATAAAATCGCATATTTCAGCTGCTCTGAGGATGAGGATGGAAACCTGCCCCCAAACACCAGGGACAAGCCTCTGGGGTGTCGGTATTTCACAGACCTTGGAGGCTTCGCAGTGCATCCCCTCGGAGGCAAAACCGTCCCGCCTGCCTTTGTGATAACCTTGCAAACGGATCTATAGCACTTCATAGGATTTCATTTCAGAGGTTCCCATTCAGAAAAGAGGCACCGAAAATCCATAACAATTGAAATATTGTGGGATTTGAAGCAAGGTCACGCTAGCTTGAGAGATGACCTGCCGTGCTCAAAATTAGCCTTGCCCAATGCATGCCCTGCTCAGTACACAGGTGGTGCTCTGACCCCCTGAAATTCAGAGTGACAAAAAGAAAAATGTTTGCAGGAAGAGGTGGACTGGTGGCTATGAGGGGCAGAAGGAAGCTGTGTGATCATTTCACCCACCCTCATGCACAAAACAGGCCAGCAAACATTACTCTGAAATTCCCCTGGTGAGGTCACAGGTCCTTCTCTGAGCTCGCTTTACCTCTCTGAAGAGTCAGGAAAAAATCCAGAAAAAAAAAACCCCAACCTTATTGACTTCTATAGAGCCAAATTTCCGAGGTGCCTTGGGGCAGAACCAAAAAAAAAAAAAAAAAAAATCTATGTTTTTCTATGTTATAAGCATGACTGCATCCATGCCCAGCCAGCAGGGGCCGATTGCTTGTCTGAGCTCCGTTAATATCTATTGGCATTTTATGCGTGGAAAAGGTGACCTATTGCTTTGCCTGTTAATAGATCTCCCACCCTGGAATGTTCCTCTGAGCCAGCTTGCTCTGCTTGGAGTCGCACCAGTTGACCTCAGCGCGTTGTTTTTTCAAAGGGTTTCGCAAACCTCTCTCAGAACAGCTGCGGGATGCGCTTCTACCACTTCTGTCCTAATTGACATCGACTACAGACGGGCTCAGCCTCGGCCAAAGCGCTCCTGTGCTGGGGGAGGCTCTGCACCAGGGCTGGAACTAAAACTGGTTCCAGTTTTGCTGTGGCCAAGCCCTTGGGTGAGAGAGAGAGGGTTTTGTAAAAGGAACAAGGGCGGCGTGGAGGGACGTGGGAGTAATCGGCTGCAGAGACCCACATCTAAAGGAAATCAGGGTGATTGGGTTTCTCAAAGCTCTCCTCAAAGGACATTCTAATGCTTCCTGAAAGTTTTCCGAAAATGCAAGTTCATCAAAATGGAAATTTTCTGCAGGAATGTGTCCACTCCAGCGAGGGTTGATCTGAAACGTGAAGCTCAGTGGGACAGCAGCAAACCCTTCCAGCCTGACACCCCTGGGCTGGAGCAGTCAAAGTTCGTTTCCAAAGGATTTTTTGAAACATGTTTTTTTTCTGATTGAAGGCAGCATGCAGCCATCCCCTCCCCTTGAAACAGGAGCTCTGATAGACCTAATCCCCTCTCCAATTTGCCCTGGCAGAGAAAAAAAAAGAAATATTCTACCAAGAGCCTAAGCCTGCGTTAATATTTTTAATTCCAAACTCTCGATTTCCTAATTCCCGTGCTGCCTGGTCATGGACACCACATCACCCATCCAGGTGTGCTGCTGGTGCCAGGCTTTGCTGAAGCCACCGTGGAGCCACTGCTGGTGGGACAGAGCTGGGCTGGCAGGGGCTCTGCACCCACAGTGCCTGGGCTGGCGCTGATGGCCCTGAGACACGGACAGCAGCAGCTGGAAGCTGCCAGAATCACCTGGAGCTCTGCATGTCTGGAGCAAACACTGACAAATTCACCGGTGCACGGACTGGCATTTGTCCAGTGTCTTTTATATTAACAAAAGGTGCGGGGAAGAAGCCTAAGTAATGGATTTTTTTTCTGCTTCATTTTACTCCCACCTTCTCTGCCCCCTGTAATCTGATTTTTTACACCTCATTTATGTGTTTTTATTCAGCTCATCTTTGTGTTTTCTTTTTTTCACACCTTTGGATCAGCTCTCTCCCCATGTCTGGCACCTGTGATTATATCCTTCAGCTTCACAATGCAGACTTGCAGAGCAGCATTTAATAACAGGGAGGATTTGACTGACTGGAGCTTTGATAATGGTGGTGGGAAAAGCACAATCACTGCCTTTTCGACAATACACTGTGCGCAGAAAGCGTTCGGCAGTGTCACAATCTGATAAAAAAATTCCCAGATTCCACCCATAATTATACCTTCTCTCCTTTACCTATCCACCTTCTTTTCAAAACTAAGCTATTGTGGGTGACACCAGTCTCCAGCAAGGTGGGGGTGGCGGGACACAAACCTGGAGAGAGGCAGAGAGGAGAAAAAGAGTTCAATTCACCACGATTCTGCTCAGCCTCTCTACCTGCCCACTCTCCCCCCTGTCTCTTCTCAGCTGACACCTTTTACTCAGCCCTGGGCCGGCAGGCACAATGTCTGGGATGGGGTGAGGTTTTAGGATGAAAAAATATCGCCTGATTGGTGCCATTTCTAACCAAGGAAAGCCTGGAGGTTTCTGGGAGTTTAGAAAGCCAGGTGAGCTGAGAGGTTTCACGGTGTTGGATCATCAGCTCCACTCAGAGCCCTTGCTGGGAGGAGGAAGAGGCTCTGTGGAGGTTCAGTGCGGGTAAAAAAGCAGGTGCACGTGTGCTCTGGGACTCCTCAGCGTGAGGAACCCCACGGCAGCTCTGAAAAGCTACAAACACCAAGAAAATGCCCCAAGAGCAACACAGGGGGGAATGGGCCTAAGGCACACACGGTGCTTCCCAGCTTTGGCTGGACTTTGGGATAGGCCTGTGTCTCCACATGGGTTTAACTGCTGATAAAACAGTTTAGAGGCGCAGCACGGACTGTCCAGAGCTCTCCAAGAGATGTCCGTGCCCACCTCTGGCAGCCAGAGATCAAAATGCCCCTAACATCACCGAGACCTCAGGACACACAACAGCTTTAGGGTGCAAGAAGGGGACAGGGCTGTGGCCACTCCTCCCTGCCCGGGTTCCATCCGAGCACTGCACAGCCAGAAGCTGAGACCTCCCGGTGCTGATCTTCTGATTGAAGCCAGCTTAATTAAAAAAAAGCCAGGAGTCTGGGGGGCTGCTGTGGCTGAGGAGGGTTTGAGGCACTCAAACAGGCAGGGACAGGCTCTCGAGCCCTTCTCTGCCGTTCCCCACACTTTGTCTCACTGAATTTCCAGTAAATCAGGACGCTGCATCCGTCAGGGCTGGCAAGGGCCCAGCACTGTGCAGGAGTTTTTAAGAAGCATCCCCGGGAATGGAGTCAAGTCCCAGCTGTCGCTGCTGGTGTGGGCACGGCACACCTGATGGGGAAGCAAGGAGCTGAGCAAACAGCCAGGAAGGGTGTAAGGATGGGGGTTACTGGCATCAGCTTCTGGCTTAATCCAGTAATGTGGGAAAAACGCTGCTGCTGTGAGGGGCCCAGGGCTTGGCCTTTGGCAGGAGGGGCTGCCCTCGGGCTGTGATCCATGTGTTCCCAGCACTGACCGTGCTGGAGCCGCTGCGGGCAGGGGAGGCAGAGCTGCTCCCAGTGCCCACACGGAGCCAGTGAGGGCCAGACAGCAAATCCAGAGTCACAGAATCAGGGAATGGGCTGCGTTGGAAGAGACCTTAAGGATATCTCATTCTCATCCCCTGCCTTGAAGGTTCATGGACACCTTCCACCATCCCAGGCTGCTCCAGGCCCCATCCAGCCTGGCCTTGGACACTTCCAGGGATCCAGGGGCAGCCACAGCTTCTGTGGGCCAGGGCCTCACCACCCTCACAGGGAAGAATTTCTTCCTAATATCTAACGTAAATCTCCCATCTCTCAGTTTAAAAGCATTCCCTCACGTCCTCTTGCTATCTACCCTTGCAAAAAGTCACTCCCCCTCCTCTTTTATGAGACCTGTTCAAACACTGTATTTCACACAGCTTTAACAGGAGGTCTTGCTTTAAATAACAGAGTGAAAAAGGAAATGTCTGCTCTTAAACTGTGAATAGCTGAAGCAGTAGAATATCAGAGTAATGAAACAAACATTCAAAGACTTATTTTTTCTCTCTGGGTGGTGGTCAGCCCACCCTGCAGTGTGGGTGCTTTGGCAATATCCCTGAATTAGCACTGCAGCCACGCGCTGGGGGATGCCAAGGAGCCAGCCAGACACTTCCTTGTGCAAAGACAGGAATATGAAACAATTCCAGGCTAAGCTCTCCTCCTGTTACCCCGTTGTGCCATTCATTGCGGGGGAATCCTGTTTTTACACTTTATTACCCGGTGCTGTGTCCTGCTCCGTTAAAATCAATGGCAGCCGAGCTGGCAGTCGCTCGGTTCTGGCCTTCCAGGCAGCTCCGACACTTCTGGGAATCAGGAGCACAAGAATAATGCCTTTCAATAAGCAGCTTATCGACCAAGCAGGAGTTAAGTGAACCTGTGGTGTACTTCTCAAGTTTCTCTCCTCTCACACGATTATTGCACTTTACTCCTGCTTCGCTTTTGTTCCTTGGACAATCGATCCTTGGGAAGGACTCGCCCCAGCCCAGCGGGAGGGGTGGGCTGGTGAAAAGGGACAGTGGCTTTCTCCCCGTGGTCCCAGCAGCTCCTTCCTCTCGAAATTCTGGGGTCACCGGCTGCTGCTGCAGTAACCAACCCACTGGAGGTGGGTCTCCAGCTTTCCCACCAGAGCTGGGCTCACAACCGGCTCTTCAGAGAGGAGAGGCTGCACAAGCTTCAGGACAAAGATTTCCCTTGAGAAGCATTGCCCATGCTTCCTCCTAACCCCTTTAAACAATTACAACGGAGGCACTGCAAGGAAGTCCAGTGAGAAAAAAGCGAAGTATAAAAGCAAAGTCAGACACTTGTTTTGGTTTGTATCAGGGATGAAATGGAGAAGCCCAGAGAGAAGCAGTCTGGTGAGTCACAGAAAAGACAAAACTGGGACATGACAGACCTCATGTTTTGTGTTTTGGGATGAACTGATCACCTCCCCGCTCTGGCATGGCCGGGATGTCCCGTGTCCACCACAAGCGATGCCAGCTGGACCCGCTCAGTTGGTGCACGCAAGGGTAGCTCTGACCTCGCTGCCTCTCATCACGGGGCTTCCCGCAGACACCCCAAAGCAGAGGGAGGAAATCGGAATGCAATTTATGCTCCAGTGTTACAGGAGAGGCACCAGGGCTGAGAATCTGCAGGAGCTGGAGCTGACATCTGTCAAACGCCTGCTCAGGTAACCGAAGCTCCGCCGCAGAACCGGCAGCTCCTGACCTCTGCTTGGCACCAGGCAAGGCCCACAGCCGCCCTCAGAGGTTTTATTTCTTTAATGCCATTATCTGCTGCATTTTACAGCAGTTAAGAACAATATCTGATACTCTCAAAGACAGTAAGCATCCACGGATTACAACCTGTACCCTGCAGCTCCTCTGTGTTGTGCAAAGCAGCATTAAAAGCGTTATTTAAGCTCCAGCCAGGGACCATTTCATTGACCAAGACAAGCAGAGGTGAAAGCACGTTGTGGGTTTCTCCTGTGCTCAAAAGCTGCTCCCGTGCCTGCACAACATCTGCTGTGCTGGGCACCTGCGGTGGTGCAGGAGCGGGACGTGTGGGAAGATTTTAATTACTCACCATGGCAACCTACATTAATAGCTGGAATCCCCCACAATAAACGGGGTTGGTCCTTCTTCCACATCCGCAGAAATCCCTCCAGGAAGGGCATTCACACAGTGAATCTGATCTTGGGCACCCAAAGCCAAATGTTGAAACAGGAGCACATCCCTGGAAGTGTTCAAGGACAGACTGGATGGGGCTTGGAGCAACCAGGTCTGGTGGAAGGTGTGGAGGGGAGGGGTGGAACAGGATGGTTTTTAAAATTCCTTCCAACCCAAACCGTTCTATGACTGTGACAACCAGCCTGCCCCACCTGCGAGAGCTCTTTGGTCCCGCTCTCCAGGCCAGATCAAGGGGGACCCCTCCATGCCCACCCCCAAATCCACAGAGCCTCCCACACTCTCGCACCTCTGGCAGCTGAAACAAGCCCGTCTTGCAGTTCTGTGAACCAGCTCGTAGCTGTTCCAGGATGGTTTATCCTGAACTCATTGATCTCACCCCATTGATCCCGAAGCTCGGATTAATTTGAAGCCAAACCTCTCCCATCAGTGTCGGGGAGATGGCCCTCCAGGAATCAATGCTGGTGAAATATCGTGTCCCGCCTCCCAGCAGCCACCCCTGAGCCACGCACCTGCATCTCGCCCTCCTGCTGCGCCCAGGAGACACCTGGGAGAGCCTGTGTGCTGTGCTAGCAAGGCATCAACTGCCCCATGTTCCTGCGAGCAGTGAGAGACCCTGGGGAGCCCCAGGACAAAGTGCAAATTCCCAAAGGAAAAGAGAAAATCAGTTGCCAAATTTCTGACTGACCCTGCAAGGGTGGATGAGGAAAGTTCTGCCAAACAGAGCTGCTAAAAACTACATCCAAACCCCAGAGACGAGACAAGGATGCACCGTGCAAGCACAGCTTGGGCGTTTTCACTTCTCCTTCACCCCCAGGCCATAAAAGTGATCTGGCCCACCGCCAGAACCACCACAGGCAGCCACGTTTGGCTCTCGGGGTGCCCATGGCTCTGGTACCAACATTTCACATCTGTGTCCTGAGCCCGTCCTGGTTTCTTTTACACAAAATCGCAGAGGGCCTCTGGAGACAGCTGGAATCAGCAATCAGGGCAAGGTGATCCCAGGCCCTCCTCACCCTTACTGGGATGGATTTTTCCAGCGTTTCTCCTGGAGCAGTGTCTGCATTCATCTCCCACCATGAGAAGACAACAATAGCAACATCTGTGGGGGACCAGGCTGCCCAAGATGCTCAGCATCCCCCAGAGACCCCAGCACGGAGGGGAATAGAGAAATAGAGACGCCTTTATTTCCTTATTCACTCCCGTGTGCTGAGATTTTGGAGTCGCAGCTTCCCCAGCACGTGAGCCCGCCCCTTCCTCTGCGGGAGCACGGGCGGAGGGCGACATTAATTATACCAGAGGCAGATGTCTGATAAATAAACAACCTTGGAGAAATGAGGTGGCACCTCAGCTGCAGCGTCCTCTGCCTCACCTTGCAGGCTCCTGGGAAAGCGTGTGGCTCACGGCACCGGGCTTTGGGCGTTGGCAAGGACCAAGGAGGGGAGCAGCGCCTGCTCCTGCACTTTTCTCTGCTTTTACCAAGGAGCTGCTCATGTTCACCTCAAAATTGGCTTTTTTTACTGGTTTTTCTTTGTTTCTTCTTTTTTTTTCTTTCTTCTTTTTTTTTTTTTTTTAATAGTGGAAAATCCAGTTAGTCTGACAAAGCAAAGAAACTTTTTGGCCAGGTAAGGTCCTGGCTCTTACTGCATTCACAGAAACACTTTGCACAAGTCTGGTGCTTTTTGCGTGAAGGGTTTTAATCAATCTTCCACGGTACAATCCTGTGAGGTGGGCTAATACGCTTATTTTATGGCAGAGAAAATAGAAACGCAGAGACCCAAGAAGACGATTTAAGAACGTGCATTAGAGACGTGGTGTTTGCTACAGATCAGCTTGAGGACTGGCAATGCTGGGAGAAGCAAAATTCACCGCGCCCAGATTCCTAAAAAGGTGTGGATTTAATCCCCCTCTGGCATTTTTTAACGGGGCCTTGAGCTCCTTTTGCTGACTGTGGTTAGAACAACCCCAGGCCCTGCCAGCAACATCCAGGTGATGATAAACTCAAAAACCTCTTTCCCAACAAAAAAGCTCTCTGGCAGCACACGCAGGAGCTGAGTGCTTTTGGGAAGATTGCCTGGATTTCAGGTATCATCTGTTGGGACAGATGAGGGGGGCAGGAACGACACCAACGTGGCGAGGCTCACTCCTACCATGAGAAAAAGGTTTTGCCCAGCAGCCAGCTCTTGAGGCTTTCCCTTTCGCCCTCAGAACGCTTCTTTCCCACTCTCCTGTCCCTGGGGATGTGCAGGAGTTGATTCTCAAAGGCACTGCCCTCCTGTGGGTGGGATCCACGTGTGCTTCACCCCTGCTTCACCCGTCCTGCACATCCTGGGGAGATTTGGGCTGCCTGAAGCTACAGGTGATCAAATTCCTGTCCAGAAATCCAGTAAAAGCAGTCCTGAACGGCTGCCAGGCCCTACAGAAGATAGGATTAGGCTTACTTGGTAATTTTGAAGGGAGGAGGGGTCGGGAGAAAAAAAAAAAAAAGGAACTAAAAGAAAAAAAAAAATAGAAAGAACAATGTTACATTGTTTATAGATTACCCAATCCATTTTAATTAAAAGGTAAAACAGAGCCCTGAAACCTGAGAATGGACGCTTTAGCAGAGGACAGTCACATGGAACCAAACCCTAAAAACCATGAAAGACCTGATTTATAGAAGAGGGCAATAAAACATCAGTGGAAAAAGAGCAGCAGTGTCAGTAGGAGCAGACTGTCCTCTCACCTCTGACCCTGCTTTATACCGGTGTGGTTCTGCTGGTTTTCATCCGGAGCTGCGGGTGTAATTGGAACAAAAGAGTCCCAAGACTTGGATTGCGGGAGAGGATCGAGCTTGGACACTGCTGAGCGCCAGCCCCGGCAGAAAATGGGGCTTTCCTGTGGGCCAGGCACTTTTAACCCCTTCCACAGGGGTTAAAAGTGAGCCAAACCCCAGCAGGTAACGAGTCTGAGGTGGGCTCAGCAGGGGTATTCAAAAGGGGGAAAACGCTCCAGCAATGAAGTTTTGCAGATTTTGCACTGAATCACACCGCACTGAGCTGCACCCACTGTGAATTAGAAGAGCCAGGTTATAAAATCACTGAAAAGGGGAGCTGGCACTGCTCATTAATTCCCTTGAGCAACTCCGCTGCCCCGGCTCTCAAAGCTGCTTCTTCCCAGCTCAGCAGAGGCTGCAGGGGTGGCAGGGCTCTGTGTGCGTTTGCACAAACGAGATGCGACATTAATTGTCTCGGTGTGACTCACATTGTGAGAGTTACACCTGTACACACACCTGGCCGTGAAATAAACACCCAGAGAAGAGTTACAGGTATTTAGCCGAGTCTGGGGAAGAACCGGCTCTTGTTTCTCATCTCCAACACCCAACTGAGCTGCCTGGGGTCCATGGTTTGCAAAGCTCAGCTTGGTGAGATCCCGAGGTAGAAACAAGCTGCGCTCTTCTGTCATTTCGGGGG
Organism: Dasyornis broadbenti; assembly: GCA_013397935.1. NCBI lineage: Eukaryota > Metazoa > Chordata > Aves > Passeriformes > Dasyornithidae > Dasyornis > Dasyornis broadbenti. The sequence continues at coordinate 1,039,171 of VZRN01001252.1, forward strand.
ACAGTTACACACTCGGCTGTCATTTAAAGCAGAAGAAACTCAGAAACTCCAGGCATGGAAACTGCAGGCATGACAAGCAGCAATAAAGCAGCAGTTGCTTCATTTCAGCAGAGAGTTTCTATTCCTCCCTGGTTTTGTTGTGCAGACAGAGCGATGGAGCAGCTGAGGAAGTGTGAAAAGCCATAGGAGCAGTCTCTCTTTCTCTCTCTCCTGGTTCGGTGTGGGTTGACAGAATGATAAGACACTGTTTGGACGTAGTGGTAACTACAGGGAACAAGAAAGCTGGAAATCGGCTGTCAGGTGAGATGGGGAGCTGAAAAAGATGCAGGGTCCAACAGCAATCAGTCTTCAGGAAATGCTGGCACAATACTCCTGGAAAGCCTGCAGAGTCAGAGTTAAAATTTGTCTGCATCGTCTTAAATACAGGGCAGGTGACAGCTCGAGGAATTCGGCCTTTTTAAACTTCAAAATGCAGAGGGTGGATGTGTCCTGCTGAACCGGTGCTGATGCTGAACAGGGTCACCAAAAACGGAACACCTTCCCCGTGGCTCTGCTGGGCATCTGTGAGCACTCAGGGCCCTACAGAGGAGGGGAGAAAGGTGGTTTGGGGGGTTGGTTTTTCTGGCATGTATTTTTGATTGTTAATTTTAAAAGCCATAAGAAATTCCCATGAAAAGATATCCTCTCCTGGCTCTCACTTAAATTTATGCCCCTTTGCAGAGTAGTGAGAGTTGAGATGTTTCAAGGGTAAAGGTAAAAAGGGTTTCTGTCTTGACAAATGTTCTGCGTTCCGGAATTAGAGCCGGAGACCCCAAAGAAGATTCTCTGAGATAAAATTGAATGGAAAGCTTTTTTCACTGAAACACAGAAGAGAGAAAAAGCCAGAGTTCGTCTAAAGGAGGTGGGAACCAGAGCACAGCATGACCAGGGGTTTTTCACTGGTTTCACAGGAGACAGCACGGCCCCAGGCTCGGGCATCTGGGAGGGATTCAGTGCTTTGGTGCTGCCTCTGTTTGGGCTTTGGATCCTTGCTGGGCAGGGCTGGCCTGGCCTGGCTGCTCCTCCTCCCTCCCACAGCTCCTGGGGAGCTCCTAGGGATGCCCAGCCCTGCCCCAGGGCCACACGGGCTCACGGGGAAAAAGCTTCCTAAAGGGAGAAGAGAAAAGCTGGAAAGTTTGTCGTGCTTCCTCCCACTCCTGCATGGAAGCTGAAGGCACGAAGCCACCAGGCACCTGGGCAGGCCCTGGGAACAGGAACAGCATCTCACAAGCAGCAGGGCAGGCGATGGTCCCCACACACGGCCCCTAAAGCAGGTGGGGCCTGGATCCGGTCCCAGGGACACCCACCAGGCAACAACCCCCTAAAAACTGGAAGGACTCATAGACATGAACAGGATCAGACCCCTGAGCCATTAACCAAACAGCACCCTATAAATCAAGGGGTTTGGTTTCTTTTGAAGTGTTCCCAATAGCAGTAAATTTTAGCAGCATTTTTTTTCCCCCCCTCATGCTACTCTGCATCCCCTAAGTGAGACTGTCTGGACCCAAGGGACTTGGCAGCCCAAGCCAGTACAGGCACTGCTCACCACAGGATGCTCTGAATTAAAACAATATTCCAAGCAATAAATCACAGTGTTTCTCTGCTGAAAAGTGGAAGGTGTGAGCGGGGAGAGAGAAGGAGGGAAAGGGAAAAAAAAAAAAAATTAAAAAGAAAGACAAGAAGCTTATCTAAATCTATTTACATGGAATGATTATTCAATTAATTTTTTCATTACACTTGCCAAAAAGAATTGCCCATGTTTTTAATGCTGTGTGTGAGATTTCATTAATAATTAACAGCAGCAGCTCTGTCTCCTCTGCTTGGCAAGGGGGAGCGTTTGTCTTTGGAGGTCGCACCCCACACGTGCACTGGGGTCCAGCCCGAAGGACTGGGCTGCCAGAGAGCAGCCCCAGCTCCAGCACGTCCCACGGGCTGCTGGGCACAGGTCCTGGCCCTTTGTCCCGAGCTGTCCCAGCCCAGCAGCCACAGGGACCACGGGATTCGTGCCAGCAAAGGATCAGCGCAGCATCCTCAGCCTGTCCTGGCACTTCCAGCACTTGCTGGAGCTGGAGTTAACAAAATCTGGGTTCAATTCCCAGCTCAACTACACTTTTCTTTGTTGTCCCTGTGGGGAAGTGACTGAGCTTTGCTGTGCTCTAGTTTGCCTTCCACAAGCCGGAGTAGAGTTACAGCCTTTTTTTCTCACCACTATTTTGACTTGTCTGCTCACATTACAGTCTTTTGGGAGAGGAGGCTGTACATGCATATCTACCAAATCTAATACAAGTGATCTAATCCTGGCAGATTTCTCTGGGTATTACTGTCACACAGATTCCGAGGGCTGTGTCTACACAGACAGCTTAACCCACTCTCAGGTGCCAGTGAGCGACTTATCTCAGCACCGTTCTCTGATTGTTTTACATTCGCGTTTCAGAACCTGAGCTCCTGTTCCCTGGGATTTCCAAGCCCAGAGACCTGATCCAGGCAGGAATTGTGTGTGCAGGGCATTGCCAACACTGAACTCCAGGACAAGATGTTCCTGCCCCATTCTTCATCTGCAGAAAAATCAGTCTCAGCTAGTTTTATAAATTGTATTTATACAAGCAAGTTAGGTCAATCACTACCAATTTTATTCACCCTAGTAAATGAGCCAAAGAGGGTTACTTCTTTTCTGTGCTTCATTGGTTCTCTTTCAATCTGTGGGATGTGATTTCCTCAGATTATTATTTAATTAAGAGCAGGATTTAAGCATTTAAAGTTATCTACCTCCTCTCCGAGGACAATACTGTGCCACTCACACACCCACCCTGGGGTGGCGAGGGACCTGGGATCTTGGCACTTCCCTGGGGAGCCAAGCCGCTCTGGTATTTTTTGTCGACGTTTCTCAGCAGACGCTGCCAGGACACGCCCTGACTGCTCGGGGCTCTGTGCTCCTTCCAGGCCTTAGCGCAGAGCATCTTGCACCTCAGCAAGCCCCAGGAGACAGGAGCTGCTGCTGCCACGTGTCCAAGGCTGGGCACTCACTGCTGCAGGAGGGGCAGGCTCGGAGCAGACAGAAGTCACCTCCACGTCCAGACAAAGCCCTGTTGTCCACCTCGTCCGTCCTGCTCTCTCCTTTGGGATGGCTCAGCCTGTTCTCCCTTTTAGCTCAAGGAGTGGAGAAGGAGCGAAGCCAAAGGCAGAGCAGCAGCCTGGGCAGCCCCTGTGTCCCTGGCTCCTGCACTGCTCCAGTGCCACGTTTGCTAAAGGGGCACGACTGGGGACTGTGGACGCAGCTTTGATTTTATTTTAAAGGCTTTAATATTTGGAGCTGTATTGATTTATCTCAGCATGCCAGCGTGCCACTGGTAACTAAGCAACACCGATCCTCTCTATTCCAGGAAGCTCACGGGATTTTTGCCTATGAACAATATTACTTTGTGTATTCGGAGCTAAATGGACCATAGGCACCATTTGTAAGTGGAGGATATTTGAGTTCCATACTTTTTTTTTCTTTCTTCTCGCTTGTTATCTTTTTTTTGGCCTGGAACAGATTTGCCAGAACCCCACGTGGGTCTGACCCAAGTTGCAAACCGAGCACGCTCCCGCCATGACCTCTTGCACGATCCTTTGCACTGACAAATCATTCCAATTAAGAAGCACAATTGTCTCAGAGCCACGGGGTATTCTGAGTTGGAAGGGACCCATAAGGACCATCAAGTCCAGCTCTTAGGTCTGCACATGCCCAAGACACCCCCAAGGATCCCAGCACGTGCCTGAAGGCATCGCCCAAACACTTCTGGAGCTCGGGTGGGCTCGGTGCTGGGGCCAAGGCCCTGGGTGGCTGCTCCTGTGCCCATTCACCATTTTTAAATTATTCACACAGTGTCACCAGGGCAAACAGAGCTCCAGGACAGCCCTCATCCCCAGTGCTTTTCCACCCTGGTTTAAGGCACCCAAAGAAATCAAGTCCAAAATCCAACTAATTATAAAAATAACAGGAAAAAAAAAAGGTAAGTGCTTTGGGAACAGCATTGTCCATCAAGCCTGATGCTCAGAGCACTTTAGAATTAACAGGTGTTTAGTTTTAAATTCTCAAAAAAACCCTCGCACCAGAGCAATACTTTAATTCCTCATTAAAAAAATAAAAATAATGACACATTGTATGGCAGCATAAGAGAGAAGATGCCAAGATGCCATGGAGATGCTGAGATGCGAGGACAGATAAACCAGTCTGATGCATCAGGCCCTGCATCCTGCCCAGTCTGAGCACAAATTTCCCCCTCCCAAGGCCCTGCAGCTCCAGGTAAATCCCTGGAGTTGCTCAGCCTCCCCTGCAGCCACCCAGAGAACGGGGCAGGGTGAGGTGAGGCAGCTGCCTCCCTGCCAAAACGAGCGGCACATCAGCAGCAGAGCAGTGATTAACTGATGATACTTCTCAGCAGCGTGAGCTGGATTTGCACCAGCAAAAGCCTCCAGCTCCCAGCGAGACTCAATATTAAAAGACATCAGGAAGGAGTCTGGGCTGAGAGAAGGATGACCATGGATTAGGGAAGAGAGAGCACGAACCCATCAAGCATTTCAAAGGGAAACCAAATTTTCAGATGTCATTTGGCTGCTTTTATCTGCAAATTGAGTTTTATCTGCGGGGGGAAAAAAATAAACCCTACAGAAACACTTAGCACAGTGGAAAAAAAATAATGTTAAATTAAGCTTACAAAAATGTTTCTCTTTCTGCAAATCTTGGCTGGCGACAAATGGCTTGTGCCAAGTTATAAATCAAATGTTGGGTTTCTTTAACGCTCAGCATCCCCTGATTTATGACGCCATCACAAGCTCTCGATTGATTTCTGACCCAGTGATCCATCTTCCCCTACAGGTACCTGCCCATTATAACGCCTTTTCCTGAGCAGGCAGCACGTTCCACTTCCCAGAAGGGCTCTATACAGGAGAGGTTGAGTGGAGACCTGGCTGGCAGAGCCCCGAGGGGCTGAGGTGGCCATGGAGGGAGAGGAGATTTGGGTTTGCACGCAGGAGCAGCTCTGCTCACTTGGTGCAGCACGGAGGGGTCCGTGGCCGTGGAACCAGCAGGGTTAGCAGGCAGGGGTGCTGCTGGAAACACCAGGAAGGAGCTTCCTGACCTGCTTGGGGGTGATGGAGCCTCCCTGCTTCGCCAGGGCTTGGTTCCCAACAGCAGCCATCCTTCCAGAAGGAAACGAGTTAAACCTCACAAGGGTCGAGCTCGCCAAAACCTTTCACCCAACAGGGAAGGCTTTTCCTCTGAAAACATCCCTCAGCAGGGCCTGTTCCCTCCAGCTCGGCAATCCGAGGACATCAGGGCTTGCAGGAGCAATGTGTGACACATTCCTGTGCCATGGAACACCCAGGGGCACCTCCCCAGCAGGTACAGGTGGGTGGGAGCTGTCCAAGGACTTGCTCAGCAGCGAAACCACCAACGCCCCCGGAAATCCCGATCCAGAGAACGCTCTCTGACCTCCTCCTGCCAAAACAAGGTGGGTTACCAAAGCACAGCTACACCCTGAGCTTCCTCTGACCCAGACAGGTGAGGTTTTCTGGGAGCAGCTGGAGCACTCAGCCCCAAATGCAGCACAGCACAGCCGGAGGCTGTTGAGGAAACCTTGGAAATGAGAGACTGTGGGGATGCCAAGGCAAAGCGGTGACAAATACTGACCACTCAAAGCCCTTTGAGGTTTTCAGACCTCAGTGTGTTAGAGCTGTGTCCCAGGCAATGCATCAGCCCTTGGGGTGAGCACGAGGATCACGAATATGGCTGGAAATCCCTGGAGTTCTCTGACCAACAGAGCCTTGCCCATATCAGCCAGGTTATAGACCTTAACCTAATGCAACCTCTCCTAGATAAACATTTTCTTGGGGAGTCCAGGAGCTGGCTGTCCACTCAGATGGTGCCTTTTTAACTTCCGAGATAAATAAGACCTTTTGGTGTCACTATTTGGCATTATTGATAGTGGAAAGGGCCTGTGAATGGCACACGCTGTCAGTTCAGTATGTAAATGATGCCAGCCCCGTTTGCTACGTCCCATCAATTATTTTCACATGCTTCTCTTTGCCTTCAGCTGTCAGAGGAACAGTCACCTTGATGTCTTGAAGTGGTTTTCTTCTCCCGTTTCCTTTGGGGTGCGTACCTCTACTTTGAGGCTTGGCAGGGAGGAGAGCAGGATTTTCAGAAGAGGGTGAGTTGAGAGAACGGAATGAGCTGATGGCCTTTAGGGCTCCCCCGAAGAGCCAGACAGAAGAGCTGCCTCTTGATTAAAACCTGCTTCAGTTGATGAAAAACAGATTCAAGGCTCGGGGGGCCTAAAGAGCCAGCCCTGGTCTCGAGGGAAGGGGAGAACGTGGTGCTCACATCAGCACGGGGAGCAGGATTAGGCCCTCAGCACCACCTTGTGTATTTTTCCAAAGAGCCTTCGCTCATCCCATCCTTGAAAGCTGAGTGCTGCCGGCTTCCACCATCCTGAGCCTTTCTTCTCAATTCTTTCTCTACTTTCTTTACTGTCTTTGGATGAGATTGCTCACTTCCCACCCTTGCTGGGGTGTCTGTCTCCCATTCCCACACAGGATCACCCCCTCACTGCCCTCAGCCGGTACAAACCAACTTTCTTGGATTGGCACTGGCATTTCCTGACCTGTCCATTACAGAGAACTTTACAGGGGCTCAAGAACAGCCTTGCAGAGCTTTGGGAAGCAGAGATGCCCCCTGTTACTCTTCCCCTTTCCTGTGAGCAGGAACATTTCCTTGGATACCCCACCCCAGCCACCCCACGGTCGGGCAGGCAGCAGCACTCGAGCCCAAGGTGCTCATTCATTCTCTCTTCTGATGCAGGGAGGGGAAAAAAAGGAAAATAAAACAAACCCATAAATCACCAAGCTAGCAAATGAAAATAAATACACTTAAAAATATTTCCATGCCGCTTTTTATTATTATTATTTATAATGGTATTACAGAATTTTGTAAAATTAAAGTAAATGTCAAGCAGAATGTAATAATTTTCCTTGGGGTTTGGCACATTTGTGTGCCTGACAGTTTCACATTTTTCTTTATATCCGTGAAGACAGGAGCCTGACAGGGCTATATTTTGTTACCCACTTTGTTCAATTTTGTCATAAATTGGAGCGAACAAAACAGTGAAAATACAGACACCAAATTAATCAAAGAAATTACATTTTAAAGCACCTCAGACAAACGTATGAAATAATCATGCTGTGCCAGGAAAACACATGAAAACGCCACCATTTCCCCCTCCCCAACACGCACACTTTGTCCCAAGAAGGACGGAGAGCTCACCCCAGGGCCATTAGCCTTACACACCAGATGTTGCTCCGTGGCTGTCTCACCTTGCGGAGCCCTCAAGGAATTTCTCTCCCACGAATTTCTCTCCCTGCACCTGAACTTTATCCAAATCTCAGCTGTTCCATCCCACGGCAATGAGCTGCATGCTTTTAACGCCATGGTGGGTGCGTGCCATGCAGCAGCTCATTCTGGGGGTCACGTTGTGACCTTTCTGCAGGTGGTGCTCAAGTTCTCACCTGCACCCTCCCGATGCCCTGCAGTGCCTGACACGGCGCTGTCACTGCCAGGCCGCTCCAAACCCTCCCCAAGAGCCCTGCCGGTTGAAGGGAGACGTTTGCAGTTCCCAGGAAGAAGCACCACGCATAAAGAACCGCAATCTCCATGAGAATGACAAGGAGAAATGCGAAGTGAGTAGCGGGGCTGTCCTCAGGCCAATCCTTTCTGCCTGAGTAAATTCGATTTGAATTCCTCTTGAAAGACCAGCTCTGCAGCACTTGGACTATATTGAAAAGGTCACTGGAGGCAATGTCAGACACACTCTCCAGCTGCACTACAAGTGCACCGATAGAGATTCATAACAATGTATTCCTGCAGCTGGAGATCCAAAGTGACTCTCGGAGGAATCCTCTCCACTTATCTGGCAGCAGCAGATTATTCCATTACTCCCCTCTAATGCCTGCATTCCTGCCTTCTCTCCTGGCTCCCAAATGCTGAACTGGAAGCTCTTCTTGGAGCGGGTGGGACTTGGTGAGGGTGGCTGGTGGGGGCTTGCAGACCCTACACCCATCCTGGCCGTGGAAACGGCCACACTGGTATTCACTGGCCTTCCTCCTGCCTGTCCGGGCATCAGAGCATTTGTGGGATATAAATGAGACCAGGAGAACAGCAAAACCAACACCAACAGCATCCAAAACCCACCTCTGGCACGGGCAGAAGTCTCTTGATGTCCTTTCAGGCTTAAACCTGGAACAGAAGATGTTGTCCCTGCCCGTGGCAGAGGGTTGGACCGAGATCATCTTTAAGCTCCCTACCAACCCAAACCATTCTGTGACTGCCTCTTTTCATCTCAAATTCTGGATTTTGCCCTGCAGCCAACCTCAGTTTCCCCCTTATCCCGCTACCAACCAGCGCCGTGGTGCTGGGAGCAGGCATTGCCGGGAGTTCCTGTGCTCAGCCGCCCCAAGGAGCTGCAGAGGGGCAGCGTCATAGAGCCCAGAGCAAAGGCAGGGACCTGGAGAGCTGCTGCATTCCCCTGCAAATGTGGAAGTGCTTCAGTGGCAGATTAAAGGATTTTTATTTTCTCCCAAATGACATACACCCACCAATGTATGGCAAATATGCATTTTAAGCTTATTTGTGTATGCATTGCTAAATACCATAATAGTCTCCAGCTGTAGAGCAGGAGGGCCCATTCACTGACATTTCACTGTTCAGTTTATTTTTTTTTCCCTTATTGTATTGTCAGTGTATTTCCTCTCATTTTGCTTTGTGCTCCTAGAATGCCTGACGTCTCCTATCACACCTGTTTTCTATTATTTGTCCTATTCTTTTAATTCCCCGTCTATTGTGTGGATGCCGCAAATCATCTGATAAATCCCATTCTCTATTTTCGAAAAAAGCCCCTGAGAAGGTTTTAATAAGTGAAATCTGTATTTTTCCACACCATGCTCAATGAAGTGTCCGGTGAATAACCCCTGACTGTCAGGTGTTCCTATTCCCATCATCTGAGCAGGGGGGATAATTAGCAGACAAATGAAGGTTTACAGTTCTGCAAATATCTCAGAAAGACCATTTGGCTGCTTGATGGGTAGAAGGATATTTTTAAAACTGCCATTTGAGACTCAGCTGTATTGCTAATTAAATGAGAATTTCATAAAAATAATCTGAAAAAAGTCTCTGTTAATTGGAGAACGATAACGAACAGACTTGCTAAACAGAGGCGTAAACGTCAAACAATCGAAGAGGAATAATAAAATGCTGCGTTATCGTGCAATGCCAGGCAGCTTTCCTACTTTTATTTGAAGTTTTAACTTTTGGCAATATTTTTTTTTTCTTTTCTTTTGGTATTTGTGAATGGCATTCAAAAATGTGCTTGGCAACCCTAATTTCCAACCCCTCGACTGCGTGTGAGCAACGCACTAATGGTGTCCTTGCTTCGAGCCTTCTTGCATTCTGTGGACAGCTTTTGTGTCCTGCAACGAACACGAGGGGGGAAAGGCATTGCTATTGCGTGGTTGTTATTCCTGCAGGGCAGCGGCGTTATTGAATTAGTGATTCTTTGTAAGAATAATGACTTGCAGCGCTGCCTTGTGCGGCCAAATACACGGAGTCAGGAAGAAATTCTGATGGAAGACTCCAGCACAGCCCTGCTGGTGCTCCCCAGGAGCTGCACCTGTGCAGGGGAGCTGAGTGCTCCTCCCTTCCCCACAGCTCCGGGTGAGGGTGGGTCAGGGATTTTCAGGGAGCACTGGAGCAGGCAGTGCTGCTGCCACTGTCATCCCTGGCAGCCCCATGCCGCCGTGACCGTGCCATACCAACGCCACAGCTGGCACGAGGTCGTGAAAACTGGGATTGGTCAGACCGGAGACGAGAAGGCTCCAGGGAAATGTTATTGTGGGGTTCAGTGCTTAAAGGTGTCTGTGAGAGAGAGGGGACAAACTGTTTGGCAGGGCCTGTTGTGGTGGGACAAGGGGTGAAGGTCTGGGGCTAATAGAGGGTTGATTTGCATTAGATATGAGGAAGAAGTTTTTTATGATGAGGGTGGGGAGGCCCTGGCACAGGGTGCCCAGAGAAGCTGTGGCTGCCCCTGGATCCCTGGCAGTGCCCAAGGCCAGGCTGGACAGGGCTTGGAGCAGCCTGGGACAGTGGAAGGTGTAGAAGGAGATGACCTTTAAGGTCCCTTCCAACCCAAACCATTCCAGGATCCCGTGATCTCGCATCACCAAAAAGCTGCTGCCCTGCAACCTCCGCTCTGCCATGGTCCTGCCCCAGCCCTTGTCTCACAGGCTCACAGCAGCTTACACAGAGCTGCCTGGAAAAGTCTGCAGCAAAACCTCCATTAATTTTACACCAAAAGAGAGTTCTGATCCTGTGGCTGCCTCCTTCAACATAAAATTTGCCTTCAGTTTGCCTCTGAGTGCTGCCTTCACACTCTCACAGTCCAAAGCGAGCGACTGTGACACAGCGACTTCAGCCTTAGCACGAAGTGTCTCTTGGATATTCCACTTCTGTGAAAAAAGCCAAACAAACCAGCTTTGTGAAAGCCCAGTGTAGTAAGAATTGACTGCCCTCCATGAGAAATATCGATTAATTACTCTGCAGTGGAAAAAAAGGCAACTGTGATGATACACATTTCCCAACTACAGCAATTGTTATTGCTTTTGAGGCACAGAGCCTGGGCTGAGGGAACTCGTGGAATGAAGTCATCTCCAGGAATGAAAAAGCAGCCAGGTTTGCTGGAGTGCAGCAAAAATAAAGAGATTTTGGCCAAAATCCCTTCAGCAGCAGAGTCCTGCATGCCTGAGCTCAGGGAGCTGTGACCCTGGGAAGCAAGTGGGCTCTTTTCCCCACTTAGCCTCTGGCACATCAACCAAGTAATTCCAGTAAAAATAAGATCCTGACTGGTCTGTTTGGAAGGGCAGAGGTGGTCGAACCAGCTCATGAGGGCAAAGGTGCTAAACTAATTATCAAAGATTTTCTTAGCCCAGAGCAAGAACAACAGTCAGGGACGGGTGGGAGGCTCATTTACAGTCCTGGATGCCCAGTATTTTCCTTTTTCTACTCTGCTGCACTCAGGCATTTCTGTAAGCGGTGCTTGGCAATTCTGGGCACAAACCACACCAGCAATTTAATTGGATTTGTGGGCCTCAATTCCAGCACCCCTTGAAACCTTTCCGGGGGATCATAAAAGCTGGGGACTGAGCAAAGCGGTGAGACAGGAACAGTGCGGAGAGGACCCTTTTGTTAATCCTGCTCTGCCTATCTTCCATTAGCACACCTCATTACGGCATCCTATAGATTTGTGCTGCAGCTCCACTGGTGAGAGGCAAATGATGCCTTAATGAATGATGGTGCCTCGAGCTGACAAGGGAACTGCCCCTCGCTCCCACTGAACAGAGACCGTGCCCAGCACCATGTGCCCAACTGCACTTCACGTAATTGGATGAAACTTGTGAGAGTTTGTTCACTCCAGGTGGGTATAAAAGTCACGGCGAAAAATCCCGGTGATAAAATGTCAATTGCTGCCCCTTGCTCAAGGGTGTGATTGTGGTTAGTGGGACTTGTGGAGCAAGGAATCCTGGCTGGAAGATGATGGGAGGAGGCAGGTACAGCACAAGGCTGCTGAGGCAGGGGCTGGAGCTGGCAGAATGTGCCCAGGCACTGGCTCTGCTTTTGGAAACTGCCTCCCCTAAGCAGTGTTTACTCATCCTGTGCTCAGAGGATGCTCAGAGTAGCCTTGTGTGGGTCAGTCCAGGTGTGCTCATCTTCCTCTGCCTGGGAGGGTGGGAAGGCCCTGGCACAGGGTGCCCAGAGCAGCTGGGGCTGCCCCTGGATCCCTGGCAGTGCCCAAGGCCAGGCTGGACAGGGCTTGGAGCAGCCTGGGACAGTGGAAGCTGTCCCTGCCCATGGCTGGGGTGGAACAGGATGAGCTTTAAGATCCTTTTGGATGCAGACCATTGCAGCAGTCTGTGATTCCTGCAGCTCTGGCACAGCGCTGGTGTGGGAGCGATGGCCGTGCCAGTGCCCACTCCAGCTCCCTGCTGCTCCAGCCCCACCTGCCTCAGCCACGGTGTTTCATAACATTTTCCCAAAGCCATTACTTTTACACCCTGAATGATTACTTCATTTAGCACATACATCAGAACTAAAATACCCAATATTAGCTCATTTAAGTTCATGCTCAGTGATGGATTAATCGCTTCTCTTTTCTGGAGCAAAGCCCAGTCCATTTCATCTGAGGACCGAGAAGAAATGTTCCCTTGTATCTTGAAGTCTGAGACATCTGCTGTGCTTTGCGGATCTGCTTGTCCAAAAAAAAAAAAAAAAAACAAAAAAACAAAAAACCTCTAAGATGCTTATATATATATAAAAAATAAAGAAATTACAAAAGCTGTAGATCACAACCATTTCCTTCCTGCTTTCAGAACAGGTACAAAGGAGCATATCAAGAGTACAGACAGCATGAGCCGGTGTCTGTGTGTCCTTTGAGGTTTCAGGTGTCACATCGTGTTACAGTGGGTGTTGCTGTCTCGTGCTATTGTGTGTCATGGGCCACACAGGGAAATGAGGAGACTGAAACAGGTCCTTGATGGACAAACACGATGGCAGCAGGCACCTGTGCCAGCTCCAGCCAGGCCGAGAGCACAGAATCCTAAATGTTATGGCCAAAATAAAAGCGTGCGGTGGGTGATCAGACTGAGGTCTCCGGCTCCCCAGAATTATGGCGGTGTTGGCCAGTCAGTGCAATGAGTAAATGATGTGAGGAAGCCCCTTCTCTGTCACCCTGGTGAGCAGCAGACCTGTGGATGTTCCCAGGCTTTTAGAATCACTTTGTTATCGAGACCTCTCTGTCTCCTCATCTTCCGTTTGGTCACAGACCAAGAATGCCACTGTCTTTTTGCATTGTGGACAAAACCATGGAACAAGAAAACACTGCTGAAACATTTCAGGCAGTCTCCCTTATCCTGTGCTCAGCCATTACTCATTGTCAGCAGGACGAAAGAGGTTTGTACCATTTGAAAGCATTCAGAACTGGCTGTGTGGTTTCAAAACACAGCATCTTTCAAGGAACTCCTCTCTTCCCGTTTGGTGTCACGGGCAATTAGGTTTTTAAGAGGTTCTCTGCAGCATTAGCAGACCATATAATATTCCTGAAAGTGCCTTTATAGCATCCTGTAAGGACAAACTGCTTGCATCTTCCTTGGAAAATAAAAGGCCCAATTCCAGTGCTGGGAGGTGACCAAGTTCTATTTTGTGCACGACCCAAGGTGGCTGGGTGTGCACTGCTGCTGCTGCTCCCTCCAGCCATGGCTCTAATTCTCCGTGGGGAGCTGCTCCCCAAAACCAAAGCCCATTACCAGGGAGGGAAGGCTCAGTCCTGCCTCTTTACCCTGTGCCTGGGAGAGTAAAAATCAGAGTAAAAAGGGTAAAAAGAAGCAAGGAAAAGCCCATCCTTGAGATTGGCCCTCAGCTGCTCCAGGAGTATATTTCTATTAGACACTGCCATGCTTTCAGGCCGTAATGTATTCCCTCATTATGGTAAACATCCACATGGCATTTGTTTCTGGAATGATATTGCACAAAGCTGGGTAATAAAAATGCCTCTGATCTCACAAAGCACAAGGCTCAAGACAAATAAAGTCTGTAAACAGTTCTGCACTCCAGGATGTTTTATGAGCTGGACCAGCGTTTACTCAGGGCTAATGCTGAAGGAGTTCATTTCATCTCCTGGAAAAGGCTCTGTTCCCGCAGGAGGCTTCATTCCTCAGGGAGTATTGGCGTGGTCACTACGATCCAGCCCTCAACTGCCTCCTTCCCTTTGCTGCTGCAAGGCAGTGCCGTTCATTGCACAGCTCCCTCTCCCAGCAATTCTTCCCTGATATTTAGAAATGTGTATAAATGTCAGCACGAGGCCTGGAGGAGTCTGCAGGCAGCAGGTAGGGCTGGGTTGCACTGAAACCCCGGTGCTGGGAAAGGGCCAAGCATTCCCCTCCCGGGGCTCCCTGACTGCTCCTCAGGGCAGGGACAGCGGGCACGGCAGGAGGAGGACAGTGAGCGATGGCAGCTCTCACATTCTCTCTCTCTGAGGAGTGCAGGGGGTGCACGGAGCCAAAGCTGGGCAGGAGATGGGGGACAGATGCTGCGGAGCAGAAAGGCCTCGCAAAGGGAGGGCCTGGGTGCCCTTGTGAAATCCTCGCTCACTTCTGCTCCTTGGGCTGAGCAGAGCATTCTGGGAATGGCTCAGCTGAACCAGAGGTGAAAAACAAGTGACAGAGCTGGAAAACAATTGTTAGAACCGATGGGTGCTCCCAGAGTGGGGCTGTGGTTGGTCACACCTGATGCGTGTTCCTGTCGTGGTTCATGGGGGTTGGTTCAACACGTTTGTTGTGCCTCACAAGGTTGGAAACTCAGAACAAAGGAACAGTTTGAGAACCCTGGTGATGGTCCCACACCTTTAGCAATTTCCTTCACTTTTTTGAGCACCAAACCAGAGACTGTGGAAAGGCAGAAGGTATGACTGAAAATGGGGGAAAAACGGGGAGGAAAATGGCCTTTTGCAGCCCCGATTGAAAAATGGAAAGTCCCCAAGTCAGCCATCCTTTTGGAAACCTCTGGCCTCAAAATACACTTTGTAACTGATGTGTTTTAATTCCAGGCAAAACACACTGAGCTGAGGCTTAGACCTTGGGCAAATTCGCCTTTTGGCTCAAACAGCAAAGATCTTGAGCTGAAAATGCCTGCTGCTGACAGTCTGTGCCATGGCTGCGTCCCAAACACTGCTGGCATAGCTGTGGTGGAAAAAATAAAATACATTTCATTCCCCAATGGTCATGCTGTAATGGCATGAAATTAGAAACTCTAATCAATAGTGCTTTACACAGCATGACTCTCATGTCAAAAGAGCCCATGGTTTAAAAAAGAAGAGTCACAAATAAATATGAAAATCAAGGCTGTGAAGCGTCAGTAATGAAGTCTAATTCTGTCAAGCAGTCCCAGCCAGTGATTCTCTGCACAAAACCTTCACTCACCCAATCCTTCGTTCTCCACACCTCCCTGATCTTCCATCTCCACATCATTTCCCTGTATTTATTTGCCCTTCGCACATGAAATGTCACTGATTCGAGTGTGAGTGACGAAACTGGGGAGGGCAGGGCTGTGCTGCAGCCCTCGCTCTGCCTCTGCTCAGTTCTCAATTCTTTCCCCTCTCTGTTGCTTTGGAAAACCAACCTGCATCTGCTCACCTTGCTGGGGTCATGCTGAGACCAACAACACACCTTTCTTCTAAGATGCACCTCTTCTGTTCCTACAAAACGTAAATAAAATGCAGATTTTTTAACTTTATAACAACAGCAGAAGTTAGAGTTATCGTGTTTATATCAAAAATTACAGGCAGCTCTGCTAAGACCCTTATTTTTCACTCGTAGAGGCGACAGTGCTAGGAGAACCACCAGACAGATAAAGTATTCAAAGATAATCAGCAGACCCCCGAAGGCATGAAGAGCTGACAGCTACAGGGCTCTCTGTCTGTCAGGCAAGTCTTGTGGGAACTGCTGGCATTTTGTTCAGGGACAGGGTTTGGGATTTTTCCAGCACTAGTTTTAAAGCTCCTCTCGCCCTGCTCTGCTAACGTTAGCACAGCTTGGCAGGTGGAGGAGTGCCCTGAAAAAAGTGAATTCTCGGAGTGCAGATTTTGTTAATTAGACCTTCTTCCCACACACAGCCCCGGCTCTCTGAGCAGGTCCAAGCAGAGGGGCAGCGATCGACCAAAGGTTGGATGCCTTCAGGAGGAGAACAGAAAAATCCTGCCTGGCTTCCTGAAAGTCCTCCAGAAAGGCCTGCTGAATCCAGAGAGTCGGTGGGGAAAAAACCTTATACGGCCTCAAGAAAGGTCTCAGTCTTTGTGAGGGTTGTCTCTGGCAGTTTCTGGGTCCTTCTCCTAATTTTGCCACTGAGCCACAGTACTTTGGTTAACTGAGTTCCCTGCAGCACAGAAATGGATGGTTTTGCCTTGGGCCAGTATCAGTGAGGACAAAGAAGCAGAGGTTACACACTGAGTCCATGGTCCTGTGTTGGTTTTGCGTGACCTGCTTTTCGGTAGCAGTGGGGACACAGAGGTGGCTTCTGTGGGAAGCTTCTGGAAGCTTCCACCATGTCCAGCAGAGCCAATCCCTGGTGGCTCCAAACATGTTTTCTCCCTTAACTCACTCATGAACCCTTCACTAATGCTTTTTTTTTTCCTCTCCTCTGCCCAGCTGTGGCAGGAGAGAGCGAGTGAGCGGCTGTCGTAGGTGCCTGGCGTTTGGCCAGTGTCCAACCATGACAGGCCCGAAGCCCAGACGGAAGCGGTGAACACGAAGCCCGGGTGACAGCTCTGCTCTCCAGACACGCTGACCTCCATTCCTGTGCAGGAAGGGTGGACCGGGTGACCTCCATGGTCCCTCCCAACCACACCCATTTCGTGGTTCTGTGAACACCTAAAGAGGGAGCTCTGCTCGTGCTTCGTGCTGCTGAGGTGAGCCCCCAAAACACCTCCTGAAGGCGTCTATGCCCCCATCAGCGGCAGGGCACCATGGGCTCGGCCCTGCAGAGCAGTTCCCACAACGCTGCTTCAGCTCTCTCTCTCTCCCTGAACAGTTGCTTCCACTTCAGAGCAGTCACTTACATCATGCCACATCCGAAAAGTAGGATGAAAGCTAAAAATTATGTCTCTCCCAAGCTCTCAATAAAACCAGTGACTTGTGCAATCCACACAGAGCTTTAACTTGGGGAGCTTCAAGTCACCAAGCATCTGTTAATCAGCAACGTGCCAGTCCCCAGGGATTGTGGGGATGTTAAAAGGTTATCCTGCTCTCCCGCACATTGCACTGCTGAGCTCCACTACACAACCAAAGGATGATTTCATGTGTGGCAAAGAATTTTTGATTCTCCAGATATTATTTTAGATGTGGAGACCCAGCTGCTGAATGCTGCTTTTTCAGGTTAAACAAAACTTACAGCCAACACTCATTCTCACACTATTAATGAAGATAATCTTGCCCTGCAATTGACTTTTTTTCCAGAAATAGCGGGAGAGGGATTTTCAGATCCTTTCAGGTTTGCAAAACGTTATCTCACTCTATTCCTTTAATCTCCTGATGCTGAAAGATGGATCTTTTTCTCTTATGGCTGAATGTACTTCTACACTTCAGCAGCAAACCATGAAAGGGAATCAGGGTTATGGAAAGAAATAATAAAGATTTAACATTTACTTGGCCTTGTCTGGACTTCCTCAGCTTTGAATTCCAACGTGATTGATCAGACTGAATGTTAGACAGAAGAGACAAACCAGCTGACGAGGTTTGTGTCCAAAGGACTGCTGGGCAGGGGAAGGGACTGTGCTCTGCTCCAGGGCAGTGGTGGAAAGGACAAGAAGTCGGAGAGCTCGAGCACAGCCAGGGAGAGAGGTGAGCTGGACGGGGGAAAAGATTCTTACAATCCATCAGCACCAGTGCTGAGCACTGGGATACTCTGCAGGGTCTCAAGTGTCAGAGTTTTAAGAACACCTTGTGCAAATATGACAGGGCTGAAGCTTATCCATCCTTGGAAGTGTCCAAGGCCGGGTTGGAGGGGGCTTGGAGCAACCTGGGAGAGTGGAAGCTGTCGACAAACAGGGGTTGAACGAGGTGAGCTTTAAGGTCTCTTCCAACACAAACCATTCTGTGATTCTGTGATGACACAGCCCTGGAGGAGGAAGACAACCTGGAAAATCTCCATTCACTTCCTGGTTTCTAGAAAAACCCACCGATAAACTGCACAGCTACAGCAAGAGGCAGAGCAGAGCATTCCCTGAGCAATTCCTCCTCCCGAATTGCAGGGAAGGCACAATTCATAGGCTGCTTTTTCATTTCCATGAATCTTAATTGTTCACATAATAATCGCAGAAGTATTTAATAATACAGAGCATATGGGCCAGATGTTCAACTGGTGTAAATCAACGGCACTTGGGGAGCTTCAGTGGTGCTGTGCTGGCACAAGCATTTTGAAGCTCTGGTGCTGCGTCTTTAAAGCGGCTCTCAGGATTTTAGTGCCTTCTTATTGTTTCCACTAAAACCAAGTCACAGAGTTTACTGCCCACCTGCGAATGGCCACCTCCCACCAAATGCTCAGACCTGAAGATCAAAAACCCAAAGCTCAAAACAGATTGACTTCAAGGTCACTTAAAAAAACCCTCTGGTCCAGCCTGTGCTGGCCATCACCACACGTTTTGATGGCCGCATCGTCCTCCAGCTGACCTTACCCTGTCCCAGGCAGGCACAGACAGCACTCACTTGACCAGAGGTCCATGCCATGCCTTGGCTTAGCCTCAGCTGCTGTGTGAGCTCTGCTTTATTTGCTTCCCCACTATAAAAAAAAAAGGGAAAAAAAAAAAAAAAAGAAAAAAAGCAAAAGCTTTTAATTCACTTCCCCCTGGGAGTTTCTGTGATGCTCATTGATCCAGTCTACAAGTACTTCGCAAACACTAATGGATCCAGTGAAACTCTCCACTAATCTCCTCCTGAAACTTGGCACCAAACTGCTCATTTCTGACGGGCTTCTCCTTTTACAGTTGTTTTGCTTTGCTACCTGTCTCAGAGCCACTCCAGGGCTCATTAATTGTTCATCCTTTGTCCCTTGAAAATTTTCCTTTTAATCTTCCCAGTCACATGTTGGATACCGATGTGAAAGAGACTTCAATTTGCAGCTCTTTCACACCTGCAATGACACTATTTGAACCGATCGTGGCATTACCAGTTGCACATGGACATCTGTAATTGAACTGAAAAGCTTTGCAAGACACACTCATTGGACTTCTGATCTCGTTTTATAGAGAGCCTTAGGGAACGAGCAATTTCCACTCCTCAATTTATGACAACTGGTCATAGTTACTTAAATGGAATAAAATAAATCCTGCAGCATGTGTCCCTTCTGGAAAACAGGTTGACAATTGTGCCCAGAAGAGAATTCAATTGTCCAGTAACAGTGCTGTATTGAGTGAAAAATATATATATAGAAGAAAGTCATGGTAAAGTTTTTTGTGGAAGTTCCCAGGTTAATATTCCTTCTGCTAATGTGACTCCCTGGTTGAGATTCTCAGAAATTTCAATAAATTGTGTGGAGACGATGCAAATAAGCTGGTCTGCTGTAGCTGAAAATAACCCATCCTTGTGCTAATTCTGTCTGGGGCTAAGGTGTGACCTGCTCCACTTCCATAACTAGGGATGGATTCTCAGCTGTCAGGAACAGCTGGATTTTCAAAACACCTGCAGACCGGCATGGTGTGCATGCAGGAGGGATTTCACTGACCACCAACTTTTGGCCCTCAAAATGTCACTCCTAAATCAGTGAATTTTTTTTTTTTTTTATTCCACGTAACGAGCAGCTTGGGATTTTTTTCCCCACCTTGGGTGGAAATTGCAGTACCTGGAAACAGAAGCAGCTGGTTCTAGGCCCAGCCGGTTTTAAAGCTGAGGTTTGTGCTGTGGTCCACACATTTCCCTGCGCACCCGTGGGCCAGCCCCTGTCTGCAGGGGCAGGTGGGCGGCCTGTGCCCTCCTCAGCCCCTCTGCATCTGCTGGGGCCTTCTGCAACCGGGAATTAGGAACCCAGCCTTTGACCCAGCCTTTCATCCAGCATCCCGGCCTTGCTGCCCGCTAAATGGCAGTGACACTAATGTGATTTTTATCACTGCAGGCAGTCCAGCTGCCCACAGCACAAGTGAGGGTGTATTTTGACCCTGTCTTGTCTACATTGGTGAATGGCTCAAGCACTTGCCATCCTGGCACCATATAACTCAAAATGCCGCCATCCCAAGTGATGTATTTTGAAGAGAGCCCATTCTCCCGCTGCACTTTATCAAGGGAATGACAGGTTCTTGTGGTGCACATCAGCAGGAAGATGACACTCTTGTGTTTTAAGGGCTCCAAGATATATCATGGGAAGTGCTGGCTGATTCCTGCAACCTGGAGGCAGGCACAAGGTGTTATTGTCAAAATAAAAGAGAAAAACGGGGGCAGATTGTGAATCTGACTGTCCCACAAAGATAACAACAGGCAGGGGGTCATGGAGGCATTTTCCTGCGGCAGATCAGGATGTTCCCTCCTCACTTTATCAGTTCAGCCCAAAAGTGTGTTCCTAAAGCTCTCAGCTCAGAATTCACCTTTTGCTTAAATTTTAGCATATGCTCCACTCCACTGGACTTCCAGCGGATTTGCACACGTTGAATTTTAAGCACCTGCTCTGCTCCATGCTACCTGGGGGTGCTAATCTGGATTTTATAAGGCCGAGCTTAGTTCTGTATGGTCAGAAGAGGAAAAGCTGAAATAGGGAAATAATTCAACAAAGAGCAGCAAAGATATTTGGAGAAAGGACACAGTTGCTCGCTCACTGATATTTTACACATCCCCTGGCATTAGAGGAGCTGATTCCAGCACAGGTGAAGCAGGAGGAATGGAGCTGCAGTGGCTCCACCAGCCCTCAGCAGCAGGTGAAGCAGAGATGGTGACAAAGCACCCAGAGGGAGCTGCAAGAAGTCACGAACCGAAGCAAGGCCCAAATGTGCTTGTGAAACTGGTGACCCCCATGCAAAGTACTGGATTTAAACTGGAAAAAAACCCTAAGCTTTCCTAGAGGGCCCAGTTGGAGGGCAACCCCCAAATCCCCCAGAATTTCCCATTTTAGAGCACCCTGCAGTGTGGTTTATCACCCACCCAAGTGACACAGGAGTGCTGGCCAGAGCAGAAGTCCCCATTCCTAGTTCCACCATTGATTTACTGGCTCAGGTTCCATCTCTGCAGATTTAAAGCCTCACACTGGCTCCTAGGGCTATGCTATATAAAATTTGATTGTTACATTAAACGGCCTGTAATAAATTAAATGAACTATCAGTAATAAGTTCACAGGCAACACGATCTTTTTTTCAGTCGAGTATACTTCCTTAAAACACACCAGCAGCATCAAATGTAACTGGATTTAATTTCATGCTGAAGAGTCTGTGAATATTCATTTTAAAATATTCACGAAGAGCCTAATTTTAATTTCTGTGATGTTTCTGCTAATACCAATGCCTACTTAAAATACCCATTAAAAAGCCTTAAGAATATTAACAGGGAATTCTTACGGAAACGCACTGGAGTTTTATGTTTTGAATTACCATTACAGGCTTTCTGGTTTAAGTCCCGTTAAACAGATCTCATTATTAACAAGAATATGTGCAAATTAAAACAAACCCATTAAAATCTAAAATTCCATGCTAAAAAGATTAGGGACATTTGAGTTATTTTTTCTTTTGAAGGAATAAATGTAATAAAAAGTGATAGGGAGTAAAACCCAATACTCAGAAACACTCCCAAGATCCACAGCAGCCAGGCAGTGGTGAGAAGATCCTGGTGTGCCTCAGAATAACCTGTTTCACACAAGGAATCATTTTCCCTGTTTTTTTCTGCTCCCCATCACAAAGACATCACATTTATAAAGCCTTCGGCACGGATCTTGCCGGAATGAGATGGGCTTTAAGGTTGCTCCCAGCACAAGGCATTTCATGATTCTCTGATCTTCCCCTGGTTCAGGTGCAGGCAGGGCTGGGATCAGTCAGGGAAGAGATTGATGGTCCTGTCGTGGTTTAACCCCAGCCAGAACCCAAGGACCGTGCGGCTGCTCTCTCACTGCCTCCCCAGTGGGATGGGAAGAGAATCAGGGGGAAAACTTGTGGGCTGAGATAAGAAGTATTTAATAACTCAAACAAAGTAAAACAGTAGTAATAATGCTAAATTATTATAATGATAATCATTGTGATTAAAATGAGAGAGAGAGAGCGAGCGAGAGCGGGAAAACCCAAGAGAAACAAGTGATTCCCAATCCAGTGTTAGAACTGCCCCCAGGTCCTGTGCTGGCCATGATGCTCCATGGCATGGAGTAGCCCTCTGGCCACTTTGGGTCAGCTGTCCTGGCCACGCTGCCCCCTGGTTTCTTGTGCATCTTCTCACTGGAAGAGCATGAGACACGGAAAAATCCTTGATTTAGGGCAAGCACAGCTTAGCAGCAACCAAACCCTCAGGGTGTGATCAGCATTTATTCTCACGCTGAACCCAGAATACAGCCCTGCACCAGCTGCTAAGAAGAAAAATGAATTCTATGCCACCCCAAAGCAGGACAAGTCCCCACTTACAGCAGCTGCCTTGAGCAGACCTGGAGACCTCGGACTGGGCTTGCCAAAGGCTGCGGTGCCCTCGATCTTCAGCCTCCCCTCTGATCCCTCCCTGCTGAGGATGGCAGGGAAGGTGATTTGAGCTTAAACCATGACCCAGCCCGGAGCTGGATCTCTGCCAGAACATCCACAGGGCTTGGTTTGGTGCTCCGTGCAGGACTGGCCTTCGCCCCGCAGCTCGGAAACTCAGCTGCCCCACAGCCTGGCCGAGGTGGGGTCACTGCTCCGCCCTGGAAGGGGCTGGACTCTCTGCAAGGTTGTCCAGCACTATGAACACTCTAAAGATATGGATCCGTATGGTGAAGCTCACTCTGAGGTCTAAGGGGCACTGAAAGCACTTCACGCAGAAGGAGGCACTGCAAAATTCACTTTTTCTTCTGTTGCTTTGACTCCCAGCTGCTGTATTGATCACCTCAGCTTCTAAACAACCCTCCAATCAATATAGTCATCAATGAAACCTCTGCTGCTCTCATAAATCACATGAATATTTACGCTGCCTTGTGGAAAATACGTCTTGCCACCTCCCAGGTGCTCTGTATCCCTTTTTTGCTGTCTGGTTATTCCTGTCCCTCCCTTCACCTGTCCCTGATGGCGCTGGAGGAGCCGCTGACCCTTCCCTCGGCTCCAGCCAGACGCAGCAAATTATCTGTGCTAAAACTCTCTTCTGTCAAGCTGCCAAATCCTTTACATTAATCCCGAAAATTACAATTAATGAGCGCTAAGAGGATCTTCCCACCTCTGTGTATGGCTCTGTTCAGCTGGAATGATCCCTCCTGCTCCGACAGCATCCGAAGCCTCTTCAGGTCACGGCTTTGGCTCTGGGGCAGGGCAGTGCACTCAGGAAAGGACAGGGGCTGGTGGCAGGGGGCTCCTGCCTCTTTTTGCTTGATCTCCTGTGATCAGGATGCTCTGCACTGAAAAGGGGAGGGACCTGAGTTAACAAGAGCCCATGGCCACCAGCCATGGATGCCCCATCACGTGGAAGGCCGTGGTCAACATTTCAGGAGCCTGAAGCCGTCAGATTTTGTGGGGTGTGCCATGAGGTGAAGGACAGGGCTGGAATCAGACTGCCTGGGGTCTCCAGCCCAAGTTAATGTGACAACTCCAAAAAGTCTCACCAAGGCTCCGGGGTTCAATTTCCCAAGCTGCTAATGCAGCTGTGGAGACCTAGCTCACTGAGCACTACCAAAAATCTAAAACTCCAGTATTTTTAGTTGTTAAGAACCAAATCTGGGAATCTCACTGGCTTGCAAATATGTGTCTCTAGGTGGGAATTAGGGATCTCGATCATGGCTGGATCAACGAATCCCCTGACTGGGCATGGTGAAATATCTGCAGTCATCTTTCAGATTTGAAGAGAGATCTGTTCATGTTTTTCAGCACAGACTGGTTGCCGTTCCCCCATGACAATCCCACCTCCACCTGAGGTGCTGAACATTTCCAGGAAATGTTCCTGGAACTTGATTTTTACCCCTGGCTGTGACCAGCAAACACTTGATGGTGTTTAACCTTCAGCAAGCAGCAAGGAGCTGACCCAGCAGCCCCTGGCTCCGGTCGATTCACAACTCACAGAAACTGAAGCATCTCCCAGAATTCAGTGGATTGGTAATCCTTGTGCTGCTGCTTTCACAAACCTCTCCACTGACATTTCCTCTTCAGGACTATTTATCTTTTTTTCCCCTCTGTGTGTTCACTTGTCTCCAGTCTGGGTTTATACAAACCACTTCACCATGAATGGAGCATTTGTGCATTTCCAGTGTTTCAATCCCAGAAAAACCCTGAAGAAAACTGGGGGGAAAAGCAAGGGGTGTCACAGGGGAAATAAGGTTTATTTTTTTTATCCTTTAATGAGGAAATGTTAGATAACGAACTGCTTCCCTGAGTTAATAATTTCCACTGACTTCAGTCAAATTATTTTCCATTTGACTAGTAATGAATTTAACTTGTAATTACTAGGTTTAATCCACAAATAATATATAATACATATTCAAAATATATTATACTCTGTCCTTGATATATTAACCTCTACGAGATTAAGCAATTTTCCTCTCACTTTTCAATGCTCTTTAAAAATAGAGGATGCAAACACAACTCAAAAATTATAGTAGCTCAAGTATTTACTGCCCTGAGGAAAATGCTCTTCTGGACCTGGAGAGGTGTCTGTCTGTCCAGGTGGGTGCCTGGAGGCGGATGGACACCTGGGTGGGGCAGAGTGAACAGGGTGAGCTGCTCAGGAGCGCACATCCTCTCTCAGTGCAGGCACACCAAGCACTTAATGGACTCCTGCTCTCAGCTGGGGGCTAAAGCTGCTGTCACATAAAACTGTAACGATTTCAAGGCAAAGGGGGGCATTTCCCAGTCGTTATTGCTGAGGGTACAAACCTCAGCTCTGTCCACACACCACATCCAGTGCTGCACACACGCCACGGGTGTCTCAGCAGTGCTGGGCCGGGGTGACAACTCCCAGCTGTGCCTGCACCCCTTCACCCCACAGGAGTTTGGGAATGTCCACGCTGTCCCATGCTGTGGAATCTTCACACACCTACCCAGGTTTTTTTAATTAATTAAATTATATGTGCGTGTATAAACACGATTGTGTGTGTGTGTGTATGAACACAAGAATGTATTAACGCAAGAATAAATCTCAACTCTTGTACAGGTAATGGGAGTTTTGGCAGGAAGGGGAAAATATGTGAGACAATCAGTGTCAGTGAGCTGTGCTGGTCTGAAACTTGAGAATAACTTGCTCAGAGCCCCCAGCCTGTCTGAGGCAGAGCTTGCTGGGGCATTTGGCACCGATGTGTTCCCATTAGTGAGGTCAAATGTGGGGTCACCAATGCGTGCTGGGAGAGCTGAGTGATCAGAGGGAAAAGGCCACGTGGAAATAGCAATATTCCAAGAGGTTTGATTTGCAGGGACTTAAAGGCTAGATCTATGTGGGAAACAGGTGGGATGGTGTACAAATAAAGATGTGGGATTTGGGAAGGAGTAGCGAAGACAGCAGCAGGATCTTACAAACACAAATACCGTGGAGCTGGTGTCAAAAGAAAACCTGTCATTATAAAATGAATTTTGTGTGACTTTCTCTGAAACAGTGATTTGGCCTCTGCCAGGTGGGGGTCCCAGATGTGCAGTGGCTTCCTGAGCACTGAAAACCAGGTGACAGCAGAAGGCAGAGGAGAAACCACCATCCGTGGGAAACTGGTGTGGCCTGGGGCAGAGCGTGCCAGAGTTTGGGCAGCGGCTCCTGAGCACAGGTACCACCACGGTGATGGGATCCAGGGTGACCACAAGGTGTGTGATGGATTTAACACCTCCGTGGTTGCCAGAGGCCCTCTCAAAGCTGTGCCCACCACTTCCAAAGGGAACAGAGCTGTCCCTAAGGTCACCAGGCTTCTTTAGCTACTGGCACCACTTGTTTGGGCTCCGGGTAATTCTTCCTCAAAGAGGGCAAAATTGACTCCCTCCTGTGAGGCATTTGTAGATGAAGATGATGCTGGGATAGTGGTGCTAATAAAATCAGCAGAGAAACAGCGTTTAGTAGCTGGGAGGGGAAGGAAACATTTCTTTTCAGGAACACACAGGCTCCTGCTTTGATGTTGCATTCAAGCCAAAGCAAGGGCATGCTTTAAATTCCCAATAATTCAAGTTTCTTTTTAAGTTACCAAGCCTGGTTGAGCTCTTAAAGACAACAGATCTTGCTCCTGGGGTTGGCTTTCCTAGGCAATTGCAGTTCTGCTCAGAATACTATTTAAATACCAATTATTGTAATTCTCGGCAGAAATATTACAGGCATTCAGATTTTTTTTCTTAACAGCCAAAGGGAGACATTTCCAGGATCTATCAAACCTCTTTTATTTTAATCCACATTAAAATCTCTTTGCAGAAGGACCGGGCAATGGAGCATAATTTATCACCACAGTTTAACGATTTGTCACGGCTGCCCTGTGCCAAGCCAGCCTGTCTGGAGAAACCCCTGGGGAGCAGGAGGGGTGGCTGCAGGGAGCAGAGGGTGCTGCAGCTGGGCAGTGATGGAGGGTGGATAGGTGGGAAGCAGTGGAAGCAACATGCCGTGGTTTCCTGCAAGCAGCAAATTCCCCATCTCCCACAGTGGGGGGAGCACAAACTTCCCTCTGATTTTCTGGTGGAAGTGAGCAAACGGGGCTTCCATCAGAACTCCTGCCGTGAGGATGGGGTCTGTCACCTCTGGTGACCCTTCCCACGAGGCCCTGGCAGCCCCCCTTAGCCCAGTTGTGAGGGAAAAGAGACACTTGGTACCTTGGCTGTTGAGACCCTGGCTCTGACCGGCAGTTTCCAGAAAGGCAAATGGTTCTCCTGCTGCCAAGAGCCATCATGCTGCTCCAAAGCTGTCATTTTTATTTCCTTCAATAGCTGCCATCAAATCAGGGCAATTGCCCTGGATGAGCACCAAGTCAGGGGTCCTGTGAGGGAAGTTTTAGTTATTATTAACAGCCAGCACTAGGAATTGAAAAATGGAGAATTGTTGGAGAATTGTTGCCGTGTTATGCAAAATGGGATCCACTCGAGGCTCACTCCTCTACCCAGGTGACTCGGGGGATGCTGCCCATGCAGGGCAGCAAAGGAGCTTTTCCTGCTCCCCGTGCCTGTGGAGCTGCTGCTTCGCCACCCCAGCATGGCTCTGGTCCCTGATGGACACGGGGCAGCTGAGTCCGAGCTTTCCGTCCCACCCTCCTTCACTGCCCCTTCCCCGAAGGAGCTCCAGTCAGACACCAATCTCAACCAAATGTGGCAGAGGCAGGGGCTGCATATGAAGCCTCTGCAGGTTTGGGGGGATCAGGATAACGGGGAAACCCTCAGAGGATCCATCCCTGCAGAGGGAAAGCAGCACCATTGTCAAGGCGGGGGTGCCTGCTGTGCCTGGGGCCAGGGAGCTCATCCTGCCCACCCCTGAGGGCACAGGCACCACAAACACCAGCAGGGACGCACTGCCCCAGCACAGGGAGCTTCCAGCTTGGCGAGGAGGGAAAAGGCCTGCAAGGAGGGAAAAGGCCTGCCAGGCACAGAGGGAATAGCAAAGTGTGGAGGGCAGGGAGCACAATGACCTGCTCAAGCAACAGCTTGTTATTTTAATGTGCCAAAGCAGCCCAAACTGGTGAATGCGAATCCTGCTCTGGCCCAAAACCCCATTAAAAACCCCCTCCCTGCTCCCAGCACAGGGACACTGGTGCCTGTGCCCTCAGCCACTTCCCAAAATAAGCGAATCTCTAGCTCCAGTCAAGCTAAAAGCCATCTCTCTTCCTTCCTCTTGGTTCTTCAGCTGCATCCTTTGTAAACGGAGCACAGCTGTGCTTCTGGCCCTCAGACTGTGCAGGAGCTACAGCAAAGTGCTCCGTGTATTCTTAGCTTTTAAACTGCGATTCATCAGCTGCAATCAAAGAAGGGAGCCAGCACCATGCTGCCAGCCAAATTAATCACAGCTCTCCCATTCCCCCCTCCACGCACACACACAGAGTCACATTGTGCTCAGCAGTGGTGGTCCCCAGCCCACGGCTTAGCAGACCCTGGAAAAGGCCAGGGTGGTGAATGTAAATCCTGGCTGCTCTTAATCATGCTCGTCGTAATGACCGTGTCATCAATCATATGTGTGCTCAAGTGCTCAGCAACCACGGCCCAGGGGCGTATTTTTCAAAGAATTCAGTGCGGCGAGGTCTCTCGAAAGCTGGGTCACCATTATTCCCTCTCACGTGGGAGGAGGGTTTCTTCTGAGTTTCTGGCACTGACAGTGCACAGAGTCTCAGCATCTCCTTCACGAGCCTGGCTGCAATGAGTAAAGACAATAAAATTTATGCAACTGAAGATTTCAGTGACCTTTAGAAGAAAACAAGCTAAAGGGAAACAAAACACATCAATAGAACAGAGTGGGAAAAACACAGTGTTTCTGCCATTTCCCGAGTCTCGGTATTTTTCACTGGGGACACGGTCAGAACACTTCAAAAATTCAACCTTCCAAGCTCCCTAAAAACTCAATGTTGGAACATTGAGAACTAATGAGAATTTTAGTGGTTACAGATCTCCAAAGGACTCGAGACCTTCTGGCTGCGGACACCCAGCACAGAGATCCTCGTGTGAAACAACCCACACGAAACGAACCATCCTGAATTCCCAGAAATGCTCCAGAACGAGCCACGTGCGAGTCACCAAACCAGATCACCTCCTGTGGCCGGGCTCCGTCACCAGCTGATGGCTTGGCCACGGTGTTTGCATCGTGCCCTGGTGCGAAGCTGCCTGGGAAGCCCATCCATGAGGGTGTCAGAGGTGGCGCGGATTGCATTTCACACCCCGGGCAGAGCTCAGTCTGACCCGGCTGATGCCGCGGGAGGAGCTGATGGGAGCTTTGACACTTCGAGGAGAGTTCAAGACGATTTTACAGAAGCACGCCTTGGGGAAATTGAAATGTCAAGCATAATTTGGTACTTGAAACATGAAGGGGAGAGACTTTGCGTTTGTTTTCATCTGCATCTTCCCCTCCTCTGAACTGTACATGCTCCATTTCCCGCTCTTCCCTGAGCTTTCATTAGGCAGCGCTGAAATCTGCTGGATTTGAGGAATCTCCAAGGATAAACAAGTATCTGGCATTAACCTGCTCTGTAAAAGTCAATTTGACATGTCTCACTATTCTTCCATTCTTGTTAGGGAAACTAGTCCAAATCAAGCTTTCCCCCTGTTATCTTTCTTTTCCCGTCCGTTCATTTGATCTTTCATGTAAGACTTGAGGATTACTGCTCACTAGTCCAATTCTTAATAGATAGGGATTCACTTGGAAAAAAAAAAAAA
>VZRN01001252.1:1068282-1087208 GCA_013397935.1 Dasyornis broadbenti
TAGGCTTTTGATCTGAGTTTCAATCTCAGACCTGGTCTCTGGAGCAACAGACGCTCATCAGGGGCTGAGCAGGCAGCAGGCAGGCATGGGGCAGCTGGAAAGGCTGGGAAACAGGAGAGCTTGCTCCTCCCTGAAATAGAAGCTCTCCCGTAGCTGTCAGCATGAGAAGGAACAACAGGAGCTGGCAAGCAGGCCTCTGCCAGGTGCAGCTCCTGGGAATGCTGATAATGTGTTCTTGGGAGATAAATTTTTATTTCTCCCCATCAGCTGAGTCATTTCTGGTGAGAGGGAGCGCAGAGCCCCACAACAATCCAAATCTTTCCCACAAGGATTTTCCACGAGGCAATGCCCGCTTGCTGTACGGGGAATTTCTCGCACCCATTTTGGAAGCTTAACTGGAGTTCATTTTTAGAGGACAGTCAAGAGAGCTTTCCATATTATAGAAATATGTAAAATTGGAGTAAATTCCTGAAATATGTTCTCAGTGCACAGCCATTACGTGATATAACTTAGCCTAGGAAACACAGAGTCACACCAATATAAGACATTTCAGCTTTGTAAAGAAAGAGTTTTAATCCACTTGAAACATGGGTTTAGTTCAGAGGGGATGGGACTGTCCTTTTCCAGGAAATTTTTGTTCAAAATTTTTCACCTGAGGATAAAAGGAGCTTCTAAGAATTCCCTATAAAGTAAAAAAAATCTCTTTGCTACGAGCCTTGGAAGTGACCTTAAGTGACCAACAGCATTTCCATCTTTAACAGAGAGGGACCCCAGAGCTGGATGCAGGCCTGGGTGGGATCTCACGAGGGCAGAGCTCTCCCAAAACCAAGGTTTCAAGGTGGTTCTGGAAATCTGCAGCAGCAAAAACGCAGCAGCAACGACCTGCGCAGCCCCCGGCACGCGTGAGAAATGCCCACGGGAGCCGAAATCAGAGACAAACTGAGATGAATACCAGGAGCTGAGGTCCCTGCACTGTGTCCCCCTCACGGCCAGCACCACCCTGGCTCTGCTGTCCTGGGGAATGAGGGAAAACCATTTCTCTCCCGAGGCAGAGCACTGTTTTGCACAAGGAAAAGGAAAAATCATCTGAGTACCCCTGTCAGGAGCGGCCCTGGATGCAGCAGTGCGTGGTTATCTCGTGAAAGGGAAAAAATAATACCCACTTCAGTGGTTAAGGAGTGTGTTCCTCCTGCGGGTGGATAAGATCTCTCTCAAGTGAATGACTCTGGTATTTATTATGTCAGATTATGGCACTTCAGTTGCTGGTTCAGATTATAACAAAACTGCAAAAACAACCACTTACTAGATATTAATTTTATCTTGCAGATTCCATTGTAAATGGGATACAGGCCCCTATGTATACGCTACAATCCTTAAAATAGCTCCATCTAAATGCAAATGCGAGCCTCTGCCTAACACAGAGGCTGAAAGCCTTCCCATTAACACACCAAGAGATAGGGGAATTAATTTAATGCTTAAAAATTCCCAGGGATAAGAGGAACTTCTTTCTCTTCACATCTAGCATCATTTTCTCTTCATGACCAAAGCACCCATAATACGATAATTTTTACCTTTCTCAAGCTTACTGAGGGAAAAGGCAGCACAATCTCTCTCCAGAAATTACTTTTACAGGCAAAACTCAGGCCTAGGTATGCTTGAGAAGGGAGGCCCCAGGAAACACAAAAGATGAAGATGATTTCTTCATCTTTTGAAGGAAAGTTGTTGGGATTTAATTACTCATCTTTGCCAATTACTCATCTCTGCTCTGCAGAGGTGCCAGAGCCAGCTCCTCTGAGCAATGTGGACATATTTTCACAGCCATGAAGAAATTCCTTAAGCTGTTTTCTCCCTGGACCTTGTCTTGTCAGTGCTGGGTACGTTCTGTGCAAGGACTCAAGTGGCTGGGCCTTTTGTGACTGATCATCTGCAAGTTAATGCCCTAAATGTATGAGAAAACTTAAAAAAAAATGTGATGTCTCATGGCAAACAGCTGTGCCTCAGTTTAGGGGACTCTCCAGCTCTCTGGGTGAGGAGTCAGGGCTGCAGGGAGTGGAGTTTCCTTCACCAGAGCTAAAGGGCTTGGCCTGGCCTTTGATCACCAGCAGCATACAATGGGGATTTAAAGGGACTTGTGAAATTTGGGAAACGAAAGGCTCAGTGCGGCTGTGAGCCGATGAGGAGACAAGTACAGACTGAAAAGATGCTGCAAAACCCCACGCATAGGTCACTGCCATAAAAACATCATTTTCCCCAAACAGATTTTGTTGCTTCATGAAACACAACGCTTCCCAATTCATTCTTGAAATCTAGAAAACCTTTGTGAAATACTGACATTAGCAGCATTACTGATATTCGCATAGTAATTATCTTTCATAATTATTAAACAACATGGCACGAAATCTGGTGGGGCTTGCTCCTGATAACTAACCCTTTAGACTTAATTTACTTTCTGCTCTTACAGAAACAAACATCTTTTAGAGCCTAAAAACTGCTGTTCTCCACAATTTTCACTGGACTTTATATTAAAAAGGACATTTTGTGACAGCAGGATTCTAGTTTCTCTGGGTCTTAGACTTTTTCCTTTTAACTATTTTGTTAGCTCAAATTACATCGAATTATGAAATGGAATTGAAGATTGTACTCAATTCTGTACTTGTTGAGGATTTGGTTTTCTAAATGGGAAGTTATTGTGGAAATCCCCCATGACCCCAGCATTACAAATATTTGCTTTGCATCATGCAGAAGTCTGGCCTTTCCCTGTTCTCCTCCACTTTGGGCCTCATGGATTCCAGATTTGGCTCCACAGGAGAGCAAAAAAATTTATCATAAAGCCTTTCAAACATTCATTGCAAAGCACTCCAGCTTTACTAACAAGAACTCTTGTTTATACCCACGATCTGAGCTGGGAGGGATCTTGAAACATCAGAAGTAGCTGGTGAGAGTTGAGACGCTTTCAATGAAATGTGGGAGATAAAAAGAAGATTCAGGAAAACCACAGGATAAAAGCTACAGGAAAAATGTAATCCCAAAATAGCTCTGTTTGGAGTGCTCTTCTGGAAGGGCTGTTATACTGTTCAGTATGGCAAAACATCAAAGGGGGAATATTTCAACCAAATTACTTGTGAGGGAATATTTCAACCAAATTGCTTGTGAGCTGAATTTCTCATCTTCTTCCAGATCATCCCAGCTTGCTGGTTTCCTTAATGTGGTCCTGTGGCCGAGCATGGCACAGGGAAGGCTCAACAGGAGAGGCCTTTCCTGTGCTCCCAGCCCGGGTTCATGGGCACAGCAGCAGAACTGTCCTTCCCCACGGCACTGCTGTGCCGCTGCTGCCCACGCTGCCCTGTTTCCTGCAGCATCTTCAGCGCTGGCATCTTCCTCTCCAAGGGGCTTCTCTTTTCTTCCTCTTGCCTTTCTTCCCTTGCCCTTTGCACACAAACGGGCCCGGTCAAGTCATGAGTTCGTGTCAGGATGTACCCCCAGCCCCCTCCAGTGCCACCAGTATCTGTTGGACTGCCATTGGGCTGTTCTCATGGACTTTTGCTGGCGCCAGGACTTGAGGAAGAACTGGCCAAACCGCCATAAATAGGATTTTCCTCTATTGCTAAAGACCAGTGGTGTTTTATTTATTTTAAGAAGTTCTAGTTGTGGCTTTAACTATGTAAAATTATAGGTCAAACTAAGGAAGCCATTTCAGATTCTAGCCCAGGACGTTGTCACAGGTGGATTAAACAGCTTTTCATCAGCACAAATCCTGCTTCTTTGCGTTCCTGTTTCTTCCTTGTGCCCCCCGCTGCCCCTCTCTCTCTCCTACCCCTGCTCACAGAGCAAGTCCTTGAGATTAACCACAATATGATTACAATTTAATTGAGGCCAGCTTAGTGTGGGGACATCCTTTTAACTCAGGAGGCCTCAATTCCACAGAACCATAATGAACTAATAATGAATGTGCTAAAGTCATTAAATCAAAATTCATAAAAGGGTGAATATTGCTTTCTTTTATAACAAAGCAATTAAAATCCCATATACTAGAATAGATACCACTAAGGTGCACCAAGTGTTCTTTAAGGAGGTTAGTGTTTAATGCCACCACACACGAATTTGGGGATCTTTTCAAAATAGGACTGCAACACTATTAATAGATGATCAGAACTCCTTTCATGTCTTCTCTGGTTCAG
Source organism: Dasyornis broadbenti (assembly GCA_013397935.1). Taxonomy (NCBI): domain Eukaryota; kingdom Metazoa; phylum Chordata; class Aves; order Passeriformes; family Dasyornithidae; genus Dasyornis; species Dasyornis broadbenti. Next base: position 1,072,461 of record VZRN01001252.1, read on the forward strand.
CATTATTGCCAGCTTACACAAATACTGGCAGGATTTCATCAGTAGAGTTTCTAGAATAGTTACAATAAATCACGACTTGCAGTGTAACTAACTCAAGCACTGAAGCAGGGTACCATTGCAGATGTGCTGCTTCTCACTTTGGGTCCCTTTCACTGCCCTTTCCATCAGGACATCCCATTCCCACCTCCAGCGCTCTGTTCCTTGGGGTTAACAGCCCCGGTTTATGGCAGCGGAGAAAGCACGAGACGGGTACATCTGACGTTGCAAGTCAGGCCCAGCTGGGGAAAGAGTGCTCCAGAAAAACGCATGTCCTGGTGTGGGACCAGCTGTCTCTTCACGTGGTCTTTGCTCCAAGGAAAACTCAAGTGAGAAGCTGTGGGTTATTTTAAACTTGGATCTCATTGCCACAGGTACTGGAAAGCTGATGGTTATACTTGGACTGAGAGAGGGAAAAGGTCAGTAAACAGACTTTAGCTGAATGTTAATCGTGATGGTCTGGAGACATCTTTTCAAAGAATTATAGAATATATTGAGCTGGAAGGCACTCACAATGATCATCAAAGTCCAGTTCCTGGCCCTGCACAGGACAGGCCCAACAATCCCACCTGTATCTGAGAGCATTGTCTGGGCTTTTCTTGAGCTCTGGCAGCCTTGGGGCCATGACCACTCCCTGGGGAGCTTGTTCAGTGTGCAAGCACCCCCTGCAAGAAGAACTTTTCCTAATACCCAGCCTAAACCTCCCCCGGCACGGCTCCAGCCGCTCCCTTGGATGCTGTCATTGGTCCCCAGAGCCGGGGCACACTCAGAGCAGTTGGTGCTCGTGAGGCCTTGTCCCCCTCCCCTTGTCCCTGCCACAAAACACTCCCCAGCTGCCAGCTCCGATTTCTGCTCAGCCCTTGCCAAGTGGCCATGTCAAAGACAGGGGAGCTGAACTCCTCGGTCCCTGCAGCCCAAAGATGCCCCAAGCTCAGGATCCAGCCTAGGAAAGCCCCTACCTTGAATGCAATGGCTGAGAAGAAAGAAGAGGCACAAAGTAACTGGGATCAGATAAAAGAGTTAGCAGCAAACACAAACATCACCAATCCCATGCCAGACCTTGCTGTCTCCTGAAGGCCTTTGGCCTTCATTCAGGAAAAAAATAATTATTGTGTGCCAAATGGCTGGGATCTAAGCAGCAGACAGTTTCTTGGTACTCACAAATCCACACAGGCAACAAATGTTCTTCCTCTTAATGACACAGTCATGGAAACACAGGACTTTGGAGACCGCTCAGAAGAGAGTCTGATGGAAAACACACTCCAGGGCAGGTGGGCACGTGTGCCTGGATGAGGGAGAAGAGCAGATTGGCAGAAGAAGAATTATGAAATAGTACATGGTGGAGTAGGGGATTATCTGCAGAACATGACACAAGAACAGACAGATTAAAGGAACACTAAATATTTATTACAAAGTCCTTCATATCATATGCAATAATACACGCCATAGCTGCCGCTGAATAATACAGGCCACAGCCAGTTGCTGAGATTGCTCTCTGAGTTGGATAAAATAGAATTAGAGGCTTTTATCCACTGGAGACCATGTGCTGTTATACATAATAATCAAAATCACTCAGAAAAGAGAGAAATAGCTCAGTGATTGTTGTAACTACGTCAGACAAAACGTGTTATGTCCAGGTTACCACAGGCCAGTGCTCTTCATGCGGGGCGGGGAGGCACCAGACAATCACAGCTCTTTTGCTCTCTGAATTTTGGAATGGATGAGCCCAAAGGGATACAAGGACTTCAGGCCGTGAAGGATTAAAGTTGGGGGCTCCTGATGAGTCCACGGGCTCTGCACTGGGCCATGAACACCGGCCTTAGAGGGAGGTGCAGTGTGCTCTGGGCACAGCCAAAACGATTCTGTTTCTGTGGTCATGACACAAACACACAGCTTCTCTGGGCACCCTGTGCCAGGGCCTCCCCACCCTCACAGGGAAGAATTTCTTCCTAACACATCATCTAAACCTATTCTCGGTCAGTTTGAGGCTGTTCCCCGTGTCCTGTCACTCCATGCCCATGTAAACATTTCCTCTCCAGATTTCTCGTAGGATTCAGCAGATTTAGCAGAGTAAACTCTCCTCCCTCAGAATGCTATTCCCGTATTTACTTCTGGGGGTTTTGCACAGGCAACTCCCACTGGCAGCAGCAGGAATTACCTCGAGCAATCCCCCACGAGCCAGGAGAACAGGAATCCCAAGGAGTGTTGCATTTCTCCATTTCTCATCCGTACTGAGGAGAGCAGAGCCGATTCACTGCAGGAAACCCAGGTGCTGAATTCATCTAACAAGCTGCTTAAAACTCCAAACAGATGTTTCTGTGTCTTTCCTGCTCCTCACGCAGGCTGTGTGGAAGCACCGGCAGATTTACAAGAGAGCAGATGCATGAGCCATCCACGTTTTAATACCAAGGCCCAAGTCATTGCAAAATGGTTTATGACTGCTCTGTGTCCACATATTTTGAGCAGTGTGCTACTGGAATAGAAGATCAGCCTTGTCCATAATGGAAATGTAGATTGACCAGGCTGGAGTCAGAGTGGAGGCAGCAAAATTTCCCCTGAAACTGGCAATTACAGCTGGCGTGGTGTGTTCCCTGCTCCTGCAATGACTCATGAAAATGTAGATTGGGTATTTAGGCTGGATCTCATCCAGTGCCTGGGGAGGTGTAGGAAACAACTCTGGCTTTAATGGACATTTTATCAGCGCCCTTAACTTTCCAAAGATGGTGGAAGGATCACAGATCGACCAGCAAACACTGTGACAGCTATTAGAGCCTGGAAAAGCTAATTCTCTATACACTGTATCATTTGTTATACTCCCAGAGCACTGAAAATTTGTCTCACTATCCAAAATTTCTGACTTCACCCTCACCAAACAGCACAGTCCCCAACAGCCAGGAAACTGGTTTGAAGAGCAGACATGATTTAAAAACTCATTCCCAGAATTACTGCATATTCCCGGTGATTCCTGACCATTTAGGATGCACTGCTTGCAACTTTTTAATGCAAACTACTACTTTCACAGGAAAATGTGAAATCTGATATTCTGATGTGCCCTGATAACTTCAGGAACTGCGCTCTAATGAGAAATACAAGGATCAGACTTGTAGATTAGAGGAGGTGAATCCCGCCCTGAGCTGATAACAGTCTCCATAGCTGCACCAAAGCACAGGGACAGGATCCACACACGGGGTCCCAGCTGGTCCAGTCCCTTTTTTGGCTCTTTTATCCCCAGACTGGAGCTCGTGGACAGCTGTGATCATTCAAATGCTTCAGCAGTGGTTCTTAAGGCAACTGGGACACAATCACATGAAGGTAAATCAGCCACAGACCACAGCTGTGAGGTGGATCAGGGAAAGCACACATCTAAAAGTTGAATTTCTCCCAATCTGTCCATGGATCAAGGCACAGGATGAGGATGAACCTTTGCAGTGTCATCCTGATGTTTTAAAAACCTGGCTTCAAGGAAATTGGAGGTGGAGGTTGAAGTCCCAGAGACTCAAGGTTTCTGAAGGGGTGGAACACCTGAACACGTAACTTTCTAGGTGGGTATGTCCCAAATTACTGCCTCTGATGGGAAAAAACATATTGACCACAAAGACCAGAGAATCCTCAGGGAGAATTTCGCAAGCACCAAGCACACAGATGCCAGAGAACCACTTGTTTAATACACACAAAACAGGCTTGTTTTCTCAGGTAATGCCTGATAATAGCCGGTTATTAATCCCTTCAGCTGTAAATTGGATTTTCCAGGTACCACAGACATCATTGACAGGGAAGGCGCTGAAGCCTGACAGCAGAGACTGCAGGAGAAATTCTGCTCTCACAGCAGTATAGGGGAGCTCTGTCCCTGCCTCTCACAGGGACAGGGTGAGCTGCAGAGATTTCCACCAACTGGGCATCTCGGGGTTACCATTTCAGAGACTTTCTTCCATCAAACATCCCAGGATATTTATAAAGCCAGGAAAAGGTTTCCAGCAAGCACTGGGAATCTCTGCTTTCCCCACACCCGCTGCATTTCACGTTGCATTTCCTGACCAAAATGGGTTCGGTCATTTCTGAAATACTAAACGTGAAAAGCAGAGCTCTAATGTATGAATTACACAGTGCTGCAAAAGCTATAATCATGTCCAGGTTTTTTTTTGGCATTTCAATGTGTAAATATTATCCCAAGGAGCTTTTATACTAATGGATAATTGCCTGCAGTGCACACTTAACCTTTGTCCACTTCAGTTGTCTTGGTGGTGCTACCTGCATACATCAAACATCAATTCATCCAAATTGGCACCGCATGGAAGGCGTGTGGCCAAATTCCCTCTCTCCTGCAAAGCTCAGCTCTACAGGATTTGAGTAGTGATGCAAAGGAGAGCCCGTGCCACTTAGACTAATTGGACTGGATCCTCCAATAGCCCATTCCACTCGTGCCAGGGGAGGTATCCTGAATTTGGGGTAGCAGGAAATCAGACACCATAAAAAGTTAGTCACTGGAACCCACACGGATTCCAATTAACTGCCAGTAAATAATCCCACCTGATGTGACATGTTGTTAATTGATCAAACATGAGGCTTCTTGGGAAAAAAACCCCAAAACTACATTTCATGAGGGCACATAAAGGCAGCGCACATCTTCCTCTGTGTGCAGAAAAGCCATGCTGATCTCCTTGCTCCAGGGAAATAAAATATGTCCCGTGAACTGTGAGAGAAGAGGAACGTGCAGGGATGCTACAAATCGCCATTAGCTCCACCCCAACTCCTCCACCTGTGCTCCAGGGGAAGTGAGATGCTCAAGGTCACTTTTGGCTTGGCAGCATGGACATGCAAGATATGGCCAGGCAGGAGCAAAGTGCCGTGGAGAAAACAGGAGCTGGGAGAAAACAAATACAACTGGGATGGGCACAGCAGCACCCGGGAGCCTTTCTGCAGAAAGGCCTTCAGGAATGAGAAGCAGCCGCAGATGAACGAGAGCCAGCAGAGCTCTCCCACTGCCCGAGGGCTGTTTCAGGAGGAAGCTGGCATCTGCAGGAAAGCAAAATACTCATGATTGGCCTCTCTCCTCAAAGATCTCCTGGCTCCCTACTGCCCCAGGTTAGCTCAGGCTGACTGACCTGGGGCAGCTGCTGAGAGGCTGATGAAGATGGGAGGCAGGCCCAGGGCTGATGAAGATGGGAGGCAGGCCCAGGGCTGATGGAGGTGGCAGAGAGGCCCAGGGCTGATGGAGGTGGCAGAGAGGCCCAGGGCTGATGAAGGTGGCAGAGAAGCCCAGGACTGGCCCCATGTGAGGGGTGTAGGAGGCACACCAGGCTCCACACTTGCCATTAAGCTTGGAGATGCTCTGCCTGCCCAGACCTTCCACGCAGGCTGGCTCGTGTGTCTCCCCTGCAGCAGGGCGCTGGTTTCTTTTCCAAACGCTGCTGCCGAAGTGCGATAACGACGCAGCAGAGCTCACCTTTGTTCTGTGCCACCTCTTGCAAGAGGGAGAGGGTGCTGGCCTCAGTGAGTTCAGCTCCAGGAGACCAGGGACACACCACGAGCACCCTCAGCTCCACACAACGGCTGCTCAAGATCTACGTTCCCCCGTGTTATCTTTGCACTTGCATGAAGTGCAATTACCTCCTCATTTTGCTGCGTTTTGTGGCCGTTTAATCTCTCCCCTTTTGTTTCTGACATCTCCAATAGCCCAACCCTGGCATTCCTTACAGATGCTGCAATTACAGCACAGAGCAGCTCTTGACAGGATGAGCTGTATTTTGCTTCCTTTCTGTGGCGCTCAGGCCACCGGGCCTGGCTGCGTGTAATGGCAACAGAAACCATCCCTGATGATTTATGTGGGTCCCTAGCAGGCAGTGATACTGCTGTATATCTGTCTTAACCAATTAAATGGCTGGGAGCTCCTCAGAACACGCCAGCAGAGCTACAATTTACATGTGATTCTGTTTTCAGTAGTAACTCCAATGGGATTTTCCCTTCCTTTCCTGCTGTTTAGGTCAGAGGCTTTGCTGTAGCCACTGTCCTGCCTTGCTGCCCCATGTCACACACTCTGCAGCTGGGGGAGATAATCCTCAGGTTCTGATGTGCCTGTGACAATTCAGATCGTGGTGCAAGACATGGGAGGGAAAACAGTTCCCAAAAGAGCCCTGACAAATGGGGATTTTGCTTCAGCCATCACAGAAATGGGCCAAGGAATTAGCAGCACCTTCTGTCTGATCACAGAATGACAGCATGGTTTGCGCTGGAAGGGACCTCACTACCCCTCCAGTGCCACCCCTGCCATGGCAGGGACACCTCCCACTGTCCCAGGCTGCTCCCAGCCCTGTCCAGCCTGGCCTTGGGCACTGCCAGGGATCCAGGGGCAGCCACAGCTGCTCTGGGCACCCTGTGCCAGGGCCTCCCCACCCTCCCAGGGAACAATTTCTTCCCAATATCCCATCCAACCCTGCCCTCTGGCAGTGGGAAGCCATTCCCCCTTGTCCTGCCACTCCAGACCCTTGTTCAAAGTCCCTCTCCAGTTTTCTTGCAGGCAAAGATCCTGAGGATGACTAAGCAGCTTGCAGAAAACGTCTCCACACAGTGCAAGGCAACATCAGATATTTTTTGCTACTTTCCCAACTCCCAATATATGCCAGGATGTGTCATATTCCCTTTTATTCTTGGCCAAGAAAATATTGCCTCCAGCTGCTCCATCCAAATCCAAGGGGACCATTGGCTGACTATAAAAACTGGATGGGCCTCGTGGTAACCGTGCAGTTCCTGCCCCTTCCTTTCACCTTTTGCAGCAAAAACCAAGCCCAGGAAGTCTCTACACAGATCCCAGCATGATGGGTTTCCTGATCTCTGGTGCTGGCTAATCCCTAGCTAAGTTGGAGATCTCAGAAATAATTGAATCCCTCAAGAACAGGTTTGATTTGCAAGAGGGTTGAAGGATTTAGGCATTCTCCTGCCACTGAGTTTGTTTACACCTTATTTATATACATTAATCCCACGCTTTGGGACTTTTGCAGGTAGCGTTTGGCTACCTGCAGGACTCAAGAGGGATTATTTTCCCCTGCTGATTCACAATTTGCCTTTTCAGCTCCTGCTTTATTTTTTTGGCTCTCCTCCAAAGTGGTCAGTTTTAAATTCCTCCTCAGACCTGGGGTAAGGGAAGACTCATTCCTTCCTAATGTGCAGGATTTGTAGCAAGACAAATCCCAGCCTTCGGCACTATCATTTCCCTGAAAGCCTCACGCTGGAGCTGGCCCCGGCCTCGGTGCCTGCTGAGAAACCAAAGGGAATCTAAGAGAAGCCATCACACCCTGTCGAGGCTTCACAGTCCCCTCTGCACCAGGGAGGTGCACACAGGGCTCAAAGAGGGCCTCAAGGAGGGATTTTCTCCTGCCCCTCACAAGAAGCGCGGGGATGTGTGGCTGTGAGGGGCCGGGAGAAGAGGCAGAGCCCAAAATCTGTTTCTCAGCCAAGCAGCCCCACTCTCCTCGTGTGACCTTGAGCACCAGCAGCACTCTTGGAAAATCCTCTCTGCACTGAGGGTAATGAAACCAGCCCACCTGGCAGGTGTTGGGGAGGCTTCTCCTCCGCGGTGATTTGTGGCTGTCAGAGCACAGCGTACGTGCCACGAGGGAGCTGGGTCTGGAAGAGCAGCTCAGCTGAGACTGGCACCGCTAGGGCCCCGTCCAAGCAGAGGAAAAGGGACCGTGCCTGCCTTTGGGAATATCTAATTTAAGACTACAGGGCTGCTAATGAACAGAAAAAAAAAAACCTCATTGCCCTGCCTGTACCTTGGCAGAAATTATCTTAATAGATGCAGTGACATCAGGGTGATGCCTTTTTCCTTTGTAATGGTAAATGTAGCAGTCTCCTTGTATATGTTCCTTAAAATCAGGCCAAATATTATTTTTAAGAAGTTAATGAGTTCTTATGGTGCACACTGAGGATGCGAAGAACATATAGAGCTGGTGGGTGTTGAGGAAAGCTCACACACTCAGTCTCCAGAAGGATGTGTGCGTACTCGGTGTATTTATTGCCAATATTATGACTGGGCTAGTTACACCAGTATGAAGTTTGCTTTCTTCTCACCCTCATTACAGTTCAACAAACTAATCCCTTTATTGATGACATAATGTGCATCCCTGTGCTAACAAATTATTTGCCGTGTGCAATTGATTTCTGCTGCAGTAATCACTACACACAAATATCTTCTGTATCATTGCTCTGTAGAAAAATAAGCCTTGCAGCGAGATTATACAGAGTAATAGTGCGATTACTCAGCTTCCACGAAGTTATCTATCTGTTTAACCTCTGTGCAGCCTCTGCAGCGGGTTTATACAGATATGCTCCAGGAATTTATCCACCTACACTCTGTAAAACACCTTGTTAAGCCTCCTTCCATCTCAGCCTGAGGATGAACTTCCAAGAATTTCACAGACAGGACTGCTGTCTAAGAGTAATTGCTTAATTTAGGAGAGGCAGCCAGCTTTCCTTTTTGGTGGTGTTATTCTTCCAACGTGAATTTCACACAGGTGAAAGCCTCAGTCAGCAGCTCTGTGGACTGGACTCCTCACCTGAGTACAAGCCTGGTTTCCTCTGTGATTGGAATCTGGTCCCAGTGGAAGGAAATCTGCCCCTGACACCAGCTCAGATCTCAAATTTTATAGTGGGAGGATGGACGAGGTGTTCAAGCGAACGAGTCACTGCACCTACAGCCTGCTGTCCACCAGGACCATGTCCAAATCCACCCCACAGCCCTTTCAGATGCTTTTGTCCCGCTGCCCCAAATAGGTACTCCCAGCCTGCTGGCCAATCTTTGGTGCAAGGGGAGAATTAAAGGAAGTGAGCGGTGCCTGGATTTGAGGTGATGGCAAAGCGCCACTGACACAGCACCCCTGGGGTGGTGTCCGAGCTCACCTGCCTTGCCTGCCCCACAAAGATTCCAGATGAAGGTTTTTTGGTGGGAAGTGGTTTTTCGGTGCCAGCTCCCGTCCACACCAGCTCTGCACAGCCTCAAAGCAGAGGCAGCTGCTGCTGCCTGACATTTCCCTGCATCTCCGAGCACCAGCTCCTGCCTGGCAGCAGCAGCACAGACAGGATGCTTTACTGCAGCTGAGGATCCAGCCCCTCTTGTTTATCCTGCTCTATAAAACTGTCTTGTAAAGGTCGTTCCTGGCCCTGCTGGCGTTTGTCACGAGGCCGTTTTGCTCCGGTGTTTTCAGATGTGACTGATAAGCGCTCGTGCCTGAAATGCTGCAGATTCACAGCCCCTTGATACTCCCAGGTACTACAGTTGCACACCAATCAAAAGCAAATGCCTTTCAATCACAAGGAGAGAAATGTTTCTGCTGCATTATGCACAATTACGTGCTCAGCTGTTATGAATAATTCTGAAGCTCCTGCTCCAAGACTATTTCAACCATATGTGCCACTTGCTCAGCCACTTTCTGCTCTTTTCTCGGAGAGGAAAGAGCAGAAGAGACAGTTTCACCCTGAAACAGCCATTATTTAAATCAGCTACAGCCAGGAGGATGATTTGGGCTCTGTATAAATGCAAAATACAAACCATTTAGTCAACTCTGAGCTATCAAACTGAGTCCGAGCGAGGATCATCCAGAGCCAGCGAGTCCCACCGTTCAAAACACACTCAGAAATCTACAGAACACAGGTGATGTCCTCATCACAAAGTTGTCTCAGAAAAATCACCCCTTTCCCGACCCAAAACTCTCTACCACAGCTAACGGTGCCTGGAATGCCCTGCTGCGATACCCACAACCAGCCCTCTCAACAGGAACAAGAGCAAGTCATGCAAGGGAAAAAAAAAAAAAAAAAAAAAGGCCATTTCCCTTTTTTATGCACATGGACGAGGAGTTGGTGCAATTAGCTCCATAAAAATGGAGTTTTCCGTAAGGAATGTTGTTTATGCTTCTAATTTTGAGGTGTTCAGCGACGCACTTAGGCCAGCGGTGTGCACCCTGTGAGTGTTACACACACGCTCACGTACCCTGCTTGTCTGACAAAGGAAGCCATCAATAATTGCTGAGGCTCTGAGTACGAATTGTCTCTTGAAAGGAACGAAGAGACCTCAAGAGCACGGAGGAAAATAAAAGTCAGCTGGGAGAGACAGTAACCTGACAGTTTTCCCATCCCAAAGTGTCTCTCAGTTGCTTAATTGCACAGGTTGCTTCTGATTACATGAGGTAGCACCAGAAGTAGGTTACTCTGCAGAAAGCGGTGACAAAATAAGCAGAATTCCAGCTACGGGATCTTTGATCTAGACCCTGGTTCACCAGGGCTCTCATTTCTGACAAAAAACAGAAAAATTTGCATCATCACATGGCAGCACCATCATCAATGTGACTTCTTCATTCACCGACCCCCGCCTCAGGCTCTGGCTGCTCCCCTTGGGCACTTCAACGGTGACCAAACTGGAAAGAGGTTTCAGAGACTGGAAGCTGGAGTACAAAACCAGGCTGGTTAAAAATACACTGGTTAAAATATACTGGTTAACACCTGGTTAAAATTTACTGGTCAGTCCTCCGAAGGATGGGTGGAGAACACAAGAATATGAGATTAAAAACTCACCTATATATATATATGTATATGTATATGTATATGTATATATATATAAAAGTCATGATATGCTAAGTCCTGAGGAAGAATCTGGCCTTCATAAAACTTCACATTCAAAAATCAGTCAGCAAGACTGGAATAGATTTATACAAATGGTAGGCAAGCACAGCCAGCTTCTCCCCTCCCTGCCAGCAGTGCAGTCAAGGGTGGGATGGGTGAAGGCCAGGTTTGGGATTTGGGCACAGCCCTTCTTTGCTGTTTGTTCTAGCAAAGATGATTATTCACCACGGGAATGCTCTTCTCAGTAAATATTCTTGGAAAGAAATCACAAAGAAATGCAGAGAGGGCATCTGGCTTTCCTTTTCCAGCCAGGGGGATGATATCCGGGATGGAAAGCGGTGCCGTGAACTCGCAGCAAAAGAGCTCCTTGGCTTGTGCTGCGGCCATCAGAGGGGTGACGCTGCCAGGGTGTCCCTGCACCTTCAGGACGTGAATGTCACGAGCAGCTGAGAGCTGGGAAAGGGCCCAAAAGCCTGGGAAGTGAGAGGCACCAGCAGTGGGCACAGCCTGCGTGGCATTTCCATGGGAACAGGCCACTGGACTGTTTTTTGAACACAAACTGTAAGCTCAAGGGTTTCAGGAAGCGGGTGCCCTCCTTAGGGCTCGTTTCAGAAGGCTGATTTTCACACAGAAACTTGGGAAATGGAGAGAATTCAGTCAATGTGTTTCCTTTTTCCCCCCTTCTTCTTGTATATTTTTTTTTCCTCTCCTTTTTCCTCCTAAGTTGCTGCAATTTCTCAGAACAGTGACAGTCAAAGGCATCAAACACTCTCCCTCCCAGGGCCAAGCATTTCTCCCCAGCACTCCAGTGCAGCAGCCTGGGGTTGGCTTTTACAGACCCTCAGCTGACATCTTACACGATTAACTCTTCAGCAAGGTCTGTTTTCTAGTCCAATAAAAGCCCAGATACGTTGTCAGCTCCTTTTTTTGGTTTAATTCCACCCAAATCCTGCAAAAGCAGATCCACACGCTGCCCCCGGCACATTGTCCTCATCCCATACTCCTTCCAATGTCCCAATCTCACCAAAAAAAGAGATTTATTCACCTCCCGAGGCAAGGTAGGGCACACCCAGAGAAGCACCTCAAGGGCAGAGAGAAAAACTGGACAAACACCCGACCCACCAAGAGGCCAAGAAAACAGAGTAAACCACCAGCATTATTTCTGATGCTGCCACATTTAAATCCGTTTTGGTGTTCAGATTTGGACAGGAGTTTCTGAGGAAGCAGCACTGGAAAGTGGTTTATGAGCAGCGGAAAGTGACAGGGTCAGGTAAAAACCATCCACGTGCGCACATGGAGGGGAAGGGGGAATGCCTGGGATAAAGGAGGAAATTAAAACTGTGGAATATGAAATTATATCCAGAGTCCTGCATGATTCCAGGGCTGCCGAGTTCAAGACAATGAATAAATAAGAGAAATCGAAACCTAAGCAAATCTCTAGGATGAGACAAAATTCGTTGCAGCGTGTTAGAGCAGATTTGAGGAAGGAAATGTGTGTGCCAACAGCAATTACTATGGAGAACTCGCTGAGCACAAGTCTAGAAGACTGGAAAATTGGAAAATAACAAACCAAATGTGGTATCAATATGCAAAAAATGAGAGCAAGCCTGGCACAGGAAATTACAGGGCTATCAGCTTAATATTCATTACATATAGGAAAACACAAGGTCCCCATTGTATACAAGAGTGTAATTAAATCAAGGGGTTCAGCTGAAATCAACTGCTGGTGATGTTTATGAATTAGCAGCAGATTTGAAATGCAGCCGCAGCCTCAGCATCCAGCCCAGGGCCTGGGGTTGTTCGGTACAAGCTACAAACCAGCCTTGGGGGGGAGTTTCCTCCCAGACAGTGTAAGTTTGAAATCTCTCACTCCGAGGTTCAGGGGTTTTTGGGTTTTTTTTGTGTTTTTTACTTTGCACGTGATTCAGGGCTGAGGAGGATTAGCACAAAGAGGCCATCTGAGGACAGCATCTTGGGGAAAACGTTGTGGGCTTATTTACTGATTAGTGCTTGTTTGTTTGCTGTTTGGAGCGATGGCAGTGAAGCACGGCTCGAATTCCCCCTGCTTCTGCCCCCCTTCCTCCACGACAGGAACATCCACAGTTACCCATGAATTTCCTGGGAAATATGGGAAACATCACAGACTGGGGCAGCTTGGAAGGGACCGCAGAGGGTCACTGGTGCCACCTCCCTGCTCCAGCAGAGTCATCCCACAGCACAGGGTTGTCCAGAGGGGTCTGGAATATCCCTGGTCAGCGAGACTCCAGCCCCTCCCTGGGCAGCCTGTTCGGGGCTCGCTCACTCCACAGGGAAGAAGTTTTTCTTCATGACCACGTGGAACTTCCTGGGCACCAGTTCCTGCCCTTTTCCTCTGGTTCCATTGCTTGGCACCGCCCACCAGACCCTGGCTCCATCCTCTTGCCACCCACCACCATCCAAAGGGCCACCTCCTGATGCCTGTGGAAACCCCCTCTCGCATTTCTCCTGCTGGAGTTTGTGAAGGGCCGTGGGGGTTTTATTTCCAAAGGCACTGCCAGGCTTTGAAAGTGGAGGGACAGCAACGTCCACCGGTGATGCCAATGTCTGCTGCTCCCCTGCAAGGCCAGAGCCAGGAGAATTTACACTGAGAGCCCCAGTGCCGGGCAAGTGGCTTCAGAAGGCTCTGAATGGGCATCCCAGCTCCTGGGAAACACCAAGGATGTGGCTCAGCCTTCAGATGGAGAGCTCCTCTTGTTTCCCAGAGAAGCTGTGGCTGCCCCTGGATCCCTGGATGTGTCCAAGGCCGGCCTGGGGTGGCTCTGAGCACCCTGGGGTAGCGGAAGGTGTCCCCACGGCAGGGGCTGGGACAAGATGAGCTCGAAGGTCCCTTCCAGCCCAAAGCAGTCTGTGGTTCTCTGGATTCCACGTGTTCAGCCAGGCAGGTGCCCCGAGCAATGCGCATCGATCCTCACCTGCTTCTCCTCGGCACGGAGCATGAAGGAACATTAATGAGCATTCCGAAAGCTCCTACAGTGCACCCAGATTTCAGACAGGCATTCCACAATCCTCTATTACCCTTACTAACCTCTAAGGAAAAGTAAGAAGGAACTGAAAGAGCCCATTTTGAGTGTGCAAATGCCGAGCATGATTTTGAAACACAGCAAGCAGTGCCAGAGGAAAAAATACAAGGCTCTTCACTTGCATCACAAGTTTCTTGTATTGAGAAAAAAAACATATGGAGGAATGACGCAGAACCTGACTGTGTTTTTTAAGTCAAAATGAGATCTTTGAAGAAATATCCTCTGAAATTTTGTACTTACACCATCAACACTGGATAAAAAAGCTTGCCATTTTTAAATAACAAGTAAAAATGAAAATTCCTACAACAGCCCAAGCCTGGAAAGGATTTACAACACAGATCCTGATCTCAAACCCCATTTTGTGCAGGGCCTGAAGCTGGACTTTGCCGATCCTTGTGGGTCCCCTCCAGCCCAAGATATCCTGTGACTCTGTGATCAGCTGTGGAGAGCCAGCCAGTTCTTTGGTTATACGGATTTTGGTGATTGCACAGGGAACAGGAACTGCCCAACAGGCTCTGAGGGCAGATGGAAGAGCCAGAAAGGGAGGAAAGGTCACTTCTCCTGGTCATTTATATTAAGAGCCGCCTTACTATTATTATTATTATTATTATTATTATTATTATTATTATTATTATTATTATTATTATTATTATTATTATTATTTCTTTTTCTCAGCCTTAGCTTCCCTCTTCCCCACAAAGGCCTAGGCTGAGGCACCAAGAGCAGTTNATTATTATTATTATTATTATTATTATTATTATTTCTGTTTCTCAGCCTTAGCTTCCCTCTTCCCCACAAAGGCCTAGGCTGAGGCACCAAGAGCAGTTTTGGCAGCAGCTTGTACAGCGCTGATGGAACACGGCTGAGTTAAAACGCAGCTCGCAAGGAGGAAATGAAAATCCTCAAGGCCACAAATTAAAAATTGTGACTTGATTGAACAACAATTTATAAATAGAAAGACCTATTTCCTGCAAAAATCCTGTGGACTGAGTACTGGAAACTAATTAGTGGACTGAATCACCAGGTAAAAAAAAAAAAAAAA
>VZRN01001252.1:1087237-1148518 GCA_013397935.1 Dasyornis broadbenti
GTAAAAAAAAAAAAAAAAGCTGTTTTCCTGTTACTCATGAGAAGATATTACTTTTCTAGCACTTTTCTTTTGGCACTGGTGATCAGCATCACCCTGTGGGCACTCCACAGCCCCTCCTTGGTGCATTTTCTTCCTATTACGATAAAACATCCTGAAGTGTAGGACAAAATTCACCATTAGCGATTGCTTTTACAGCACCAGCACCTGCATGCTGTCTTTTTCCTGCTGATTGTATGATCATGGAGCAGGAAGGTTTCAGTGCACCTGAAATGCTTTTTTACAAATGCCAGCTTCACCCAGGAGGACATTCACAGAATGATAAAATGGTTTGGGTTGGGACCTTAAAGCTCATCCCTTTCCACCCCTGCCATGGCAGGGACACCTTCCACTGTCCCAGCCTGGCCTTGGACATTTCCAGGGATCCAGGGGCAGCCACAGCTGCTCTGGGCACCTGTGCCAGGGCCTCAGCACCCTCACAGGGAAGAATTTTTTCCTAAGAGCCAATCCAAATCTCTCCTGTTTTGGTTTGAAATAATTTCTCCTTGTCCTATCACTGTCAGCTGGGTAAAAAGTGACAATCCCTCTTTTTTTTTTGTCTTGGGAAGGCTGCAATGAGTTCTCCCCAGAGCCTTCTACTTTGAAGCAGAGATTTTCCTACTAAATTCATTAAGAAGGTAAAAAAACAAACCAAAACAAACAAAAAAAAACAAAAAAAACAAAACCTCAGGGCTCGCTGGAGGACACAAAGTGCAAGTGACCCCTGTGCAGGCAGCCTGGCTGTCACTCACTTGTCACAGAACTGCTCAAGCGGGATCTGCCTGCAGGAAGTCTTGGCTTCAGCCAGCACAGAAATCAGCTCCAGCATCAGCAGTGCCCCAATGCGTCAAAACAGAAAAAAATCCAGCACAAAATCAAGTTCTCGGAATGGTTAAGACCCCAATTTGCAGAGTGCAGAGTCCTTTCCCTGGTGGCTGCACCCACACAGGAGCACACAAGCATAAACTGGTGCCCACTGCTGCTTCTAAATGAAAGCCAAGCTCCTGGAGGATGCGACAGAGATGGATTTTTCTGGATCTCCTGCTGGTTTGCCCGCTGCTCTGTTATCTCAGGACGGGGAGCAGACCCACAGCCCTGGGACGGCTCACAGAGCAGCAGGGCACCAGAAAAACCTTTGAGAGAGGGCAGGAAGGCCGCAGGGCTCTTCTGCACAGGGATGATGGGACTGGCCTCGATCCTGAGGTATCTTTGGGCATCTTCTTGTAGCTGGGGCCTTGGGCTGTCCCCAGGGGTCATCACACCACCCACCCCAGTGAGCCAGAAGCAAGACAATTCTCCTCATTCCCTGCAGAACGCACTGTGATGGGATACAGAATGGTCCTACACAAACCAGCCTAGTCCGGTGTGGGGTTACTCAGCGAAGGAAGTGTTCTTTTATTACCAAATTAACTTTAAAAACCACATCCAGTTCACTTTCCACATCAAAAATCATAATCTTCATGTAAAATAGAGGGTTGATGAAAAAGGAGGTACTTAGAAAACACGTTTTAAAATATAAAACACTACTACCACTGATCCTTCTTGCTTGTAAAGAACTCTGGCTTTTTTGTCGAATAAACTACTCCAAGATCTCATTTGCAAGCTACCACTGCTTGCTACTCTGGGTTTTGCTGGCTGCTCACTTACTCTTCGGGGATTTCATAATCTTCTAAATTTTGTAAATGGCCACTAAACTGGACATGAACACTATAAAACACATTTCAATCACCCTCACAATTTAGACTAATTCATTGGCAACTGTACAAAATGCTATTTACAAGGTACTTCCATCAGCTGGTATCTGGCATTAAGTATTTTGAATCAATCCACCATCATTTTCATCTCTTATTTTTCATACAAGGGAAATTATTGATTGAAGCTTTTCAGCCTCATTTAATATACTGGAATAGGCTTTAAATTTTCCCGTGCAAACCTCAGTGGATATTAGCAACCCTGTCCTGCTTAATGCAACACAAATCAGCCTCCCTGATGAGACCACAATATTGAACACGACATCACGACCACTTCATTCCTTGATGGGCCCTGAGACAGGCACCCGCCAGAAACTCCCCAGGGGCTCCCACTGGAGTGTGGTTCGAGTTACCAGGTGCCTCAAAGGGGGAAATCATAGAATTGCCAAGGTTGGGGAAGACTTTTAGCGTGATGAAGTCTGATCATCAACCCATGGTGTTCGCCACTAAACCATATCCCCGAGTGCCACATCCACACGAATTCTGAGCACCCCCAGGAATGGTGACTCCCTCGTTTCCACGTGCAGCCTACCCTAGTGCTTGGCAACGCCTTCCACGAAATTATTGTTTTCCCTCACATCCAATTTAAACCTTCCCTGGCGCAACTTGAGGCCATTTCCTCCTTTACCTCTCGAGGCCATTACCGTCTCACAGAGAAATACTCAGCATTTGGGGGCAGGCAGACTTTTTTTGTCGCTCCTATCAAGTTTGCATTCAGTTTTTGAATTGCGTGGAATTTTGCATTCAGTTCCTATTGTGATGGGTGTGTTCAAACGCTCGATTAGATCTCTCTGTGCTGAGGACAGAAAGCTTGGCTGAATTTTGATGAACTCGTTCTTGAATAAATAAGCAAAACATCACAGAGCAAGATACTCAGCCAGCTTCAATAAATACATATGGTAGGAAAACAGCCAGCTAGACAAACAGAATATATCACAGTGCAACGAGCGCTGATGATTTTGTAATGACTCCAGAAGCTCTCGGAATATTAGATACCGCTGCAAAAAACAATATGCAAATGTCCCAGTCCAGTTTACGGCAGAAAATAAGTTCTGCTCATGTTACCAAAGCTGCAGTGAGGAATCCAGCATGGATTCCCTTCTCCCCTTATCAAGAGCTAGAGCTAAGGGGCAGGCACGGGCACGGGAGCGCTGCTGGGCACAGGGAGAGGCTTCCCCAGCCAGCACGACTTCCAGAAGGTGAAACTCTGCGTAGGGGATCCTATCAGATGAGGACATCAGGATGGATTGAGTGGGAATACAAAAGTGCTTCCTTGTGAGGAAACGCAAGGCTGCAAATGCTGTTACAAGCCAAGCCCAATACAAGATAAAAGTGCTTTGAGCTGCTGTGGCCTCCCTGATATTGCATTTGATGCCGAGAAAGAGAGAATGGAAGTGCTCCAGGGCTGAACTGCCAGAGGTCCATCGCAAGGGCTAATTTGTGTGCAGGCTGGTACTTCAGGATGTTTCTGTACTAACAGAGAATAATCATAGCATAAGTAGAGCAAGGTAAGTACATATGCTGCCCTTGTTTTCTTGCAGCATAATAGCATCATCAATGAAGCCTGAATGCAGCCCAATTAGCATAGAATAATTAGAATCATGGCTGATTTTTCATTTACTTTTGCACAGGAGAAGGAGGTGATGGTTGCAGTATGTGGGGCTGCAATCCCGTGGATAATGCCCATCGTGCAAAGCCTGCATCCTGTTCTCTCCTCAAAAGAAACAAGGGAGACGCAAAATCTCCTCAAGCTGCTCCGATTTCAGTCGTGGCCTGGCTGAGCAGGGTGATGCAGTTCGGCGCCAGGCCAGTGTGGCCAAGTTTTTTATTCTACACCACCCACGTCATCGCTGGTGTCAGGAAAATGAGTCCACAAACACCAGAGGTTTCTGTCCAAAAAGGAGACAGAGGAGTCCTGGAACTTTATTCATGAATAAAGGGAGAGGTCACGGGCATTCCCCATGGGGTCTCTCAAACTGATAGAGGATGCAGCCTCTTTTTATCCCAATTTCCTGGCTGCAGTTCCCTCTCTCTTTCCCCATTAGCTGAGGTACTCAAGAGGTACAGACTTCCCAAAATGCCTAATGCAGACCCCTGGAATATCCATCCCCCTAATGCAGACCTCCTTAATACACAATACCCCTTTCTTCTTTTCCTGATGTCCCTGTTCTCATGACACAGTCTCGGGAAAGTCAAGTGGGTGCAATCTCCGGGACGCGTCGCCAACTTGTTTTTTTGTTCCCAGTGGTGAACACCCTTTCGTGGGTAAAACACCTTCTCTTTTTGTATACTTCTGCTATGAATATTGCAGTTCTTACTGTGTGTGCCTTATTCCATTGCTTTGTGCTTAACTAAATTGTTATTTCGACATATACTCTCTTCTTTTTCGTCCCTCCCTTGCCGGAAGGGGCAGGGGAAAGGGGGTGGCTTATTTGGAGTTTAGTTCCCTTCTGGTGTTAAAAGGAGCACCCTCTGGAAAGTCTCCAGCTTACCCAAAGGATGTCCAAGCACAGGCTGTGATCCCAAGGGATAAGCACACCTGTAATACCTGCTGTATTTAAAGGGACATGGAAGCTTTAATAAAAGAATCTGAGTTTCTAAAACACGTTACCTTGTAGCCTGTAACTTTTAACAAGATGCTGATTGCTGCTGCTCAGAGCGTAGACAAGCATGAGGGGCTTGGTAAGAAACCCTGTGCAATTGTCCTGTGTTCTTACATGGCTGCCCTAGGAAAGAGCAGACAGCAGATATTTGGAGAGGGGTCTTCCAGAGCAGCCAGGACCCCAGCATTTGTGGAAGCTGGCTGGGCTGTGGGCTATTTATTACCCATCCACCACTGAAGAGTCTCTTAATGCTTCTCCAGACTTAAATGGCTGACTTTTATGGCCCTTTTATGGCCCATTTCAACAAAGCAGTTAAACATGTTCCAGGACTGGTATCTATGTGTGCATGAAGGAAAGAAACGGTACTTGGCTGGCACCCAGGCTCCTGCTCCCCACACAGGCGCCCTGGCCTGCACAGCCCTGAGCCCCCGCACTCCTAACGGAGGGCAGAGCATGAGGCTCACTCCACGGGACCCTCCTCCCCTTCCAAATCCAGCCTGCAGCACCCAAAGCTCCTCGGCAGCCCCACAGCCTCCTGCCCTGGGGGAATTCCCTCACCTGTCGCATCTCCCCTGCTGCTCCCAGGACCTCAAACCAAGAGCCACACGAACCAAACACAGCTAAATTAGGATTTACACCAGGGTTGGAAAGGCAGAGGTTAAGGGACTGCTCTGGAGGGGCTTAAACCCCTCATTTTTCATGTGTTTTGTTCATTTACCCTCCAGGAGAAGGAAAATCACAGAAGCCAGGGTGCAGGACATGGTACTTCCTATAACTGGAAATGATGATACAGCAAGAAAGGGCATATAAGGAGAAGTATTATATAAGATGTAGGTTTTACAAGCTTTATAAAGACTCTCTTAGCACTTGTTAGTGGCAGGAACCTCCTCGTGGGCCAACCAGTCTGAAATGGGGAGGATAGAAAAGCGTCTTCCATTTAAAGAAATGGGCTGTGAACGTGCTGTCAATGGCTGTGATTCTTTTTATTGATTTACAGTGTGAAAGCCATAAATCACTCTACCATTTACTGAGCCCATAACTATGCATCACTTTGTCAGGGAAACTCCTCAAATTTTAAGGGGGACATGCAAGAAATCACATTTCTCTTTCATCGGCTGGGCTCAGCCAGGGCTAGATTGAACACTCAGGTGGGGTGATACATGTAGACAAAACATTTAATTTGAACATCTGCCCGTATCTGCTGCTCTTCAGCTCTCATGGGAATAAACTTTGGCTACAAAGGGACAGATGCAAGCCATGCTTCCATCGGCAGCCACTGCACAGGGCTTTGCCTCCGTTGCCAAACAGATTTTACACCCTCAGCCCCTGCTCCAGGGCAGCCGAGCTGCAGAGGAGCCCCTGGTGGCACCAACCTGTGAGGGAGCATCTTGGCTGGGCTCAGGGTTTGCCTGAAGCTGGATCTGCCCAGGGCAGCAACACCACCGTCCACTCTGCCGGAATCTTTAAAAAAAATAGCAAAAGACGCATCAGTCTTATCTTACAACAGATTTCAGGACAAAACCTATCATTAATGAATTATAGACAGGTTTCCAGCTGGCTTCAGTTTGAACAAGATTTCCACCTACTCTTTCTTAATTCTCGAGAAGTCCTGCGGACTTGAATAGTTCAGGTTTGGTTTACCCACTGCACTCAGCAGTTACACTCCTGGTACAAAAATCTTACCTGAAGGGCAAGACTTGCCTAAAGAATCTTACAAAATCCAACCGCTTTCTGCAGAACATCCCTGGGTAGGTGTCCAAGGTTCACTCCCAGTGAAATCACAACCACGGGAGCAGCACTAAGCCATGAGAATTCTGGGATGCTGCATAAAACTGGGCTGAGCGTGGATTCACCCACACAGGGAGCTGGCAGAGCACCATCTACCGGCACCGAGAACTGTTCCTCCCTTGGTGGGACCCGTCATGCTTGGCTTGTTTTATCTTTTAAATAACCTTGCTGATCTGCCTCGTAAGGCATTTCGTTCTTCCTATGCTAATTCAAGCCCAAGGCAAAAATCCATTCTTCTTCAGCAAAAGCCTTGCACACCTTCTTCAGCCCAGCCTGGTATCTGAGTCTTGCACAGGTGTAAAATTAAGGTGTGATTTAGTGCTCTGCTGAAGAAGGAGCGCTTGCTGCAGGAGCACGGAGCTGGCCGAGTTGGGACCTTGCTGCTTTAAGGTTTTCTGATTAAACATCCCCACCAGATTACACTGCAGGAGGCTCTGAAGAGCAGTTCTCTGCCAGAGTGAAGCAACTGGGATAATTCAGGTCTTTTGCTTGCTCAGGGCTGATCACTGAAGGGGCAGAAATTAATTTCCTATAAACACAGGCATATTTTTTTTCACTACCTTGGCAAATGCAGTTGTAAATAAGCCATTACAGGAGCTGATCTTTATGATGCGTGACTTTGGCTTGTCCCAATGGGGGATATTTTATGAGGCATTTACATAAACATATACAAATCAAAACGGCCAGCTGTGCTTCTCCCGTACCTGCAACCCACAGACACTTCAGCTCATTCCAGGCTCACACAACCAGCCACCCCGAAGTGGAGCCAGGTCAGGTGTCCGGGCTGGACAAACTGAAGCGAGATCAGATATTCATCCCCAATCCCCAATCCCCAAACTGTGAGACCGTTCAAGAAACTACGGTCAGTGAGAGGAAGAACCCACTGCTTTGAAAGCACGGCCTGATTTCCTCTCCATTCCCATCAAACAGACTTTTCCAAACTCTTCTGCTTTCGGAACAAGGTCAATCCTTGGAGCAGCTGTGTTTGATTTCGGTGGGCTGTGCAGCCTGATCAATAGATTGTCCCTCCTCCCCACCTCTCCTGGGCTGTCCTTATTTGATTGAAACTGCATCTGAATAGCTCCTGCTTCCCTTCCCTCCTTCTGGTGACCTGTCTGTATTCAGAGGAAACCTGCTTCCCTGTGCCGCTGCTCCAGGGAAAGTTCGGGATGGCTTGGATAGGCCGTGTTGTCTGCAGGATTGTTATCTGATTATCTACACTTTTAATTACAGCTTAGATAACGGTAATTGGCTCCCTGGAAGGTTTTCGTTTCCCAAAGGTGTAGGAAGGTGGGCTGAGGATGGAAAAAAGCTTGTTGTGCTGTGGGCTGGAGCAGCTCTTGCGCTCTTCCAGAGGAAACCTCTCTCCATGGATCCACAGAGCAGATTCACAGATCTCAGACTCAGAGCTCAGCAGGACCAGCTAGGGGTGCTTTGGGATGGGATGCAGCCAGCAAAGAGCACAGGGTGGGATGAGACAGGAGATACCCGGAGGAAGGTTGCTAATTCTGGCAGTTACCAGCCAAAAGGGAGATTCCTGATCTGTGACAATGTTCCCACAGCGTTCCCACAGCCCTACAGCTGATGCTTCCCCGTGCACAAAGCACGCGGAAAGCTCCTGCGTTCTGCTTGTGTTTTAGGCTGGACACGCTTTGTGCAGGTTCTGTGTGAGGTGCACAGTGAATTTAGAGAAAGATGAGGGCAGCAGCTTGTCTGGATCGGTAGGACTGAAGCACTGCAGGGCTGCCCTGCTGATAAAGTCTTTCCTCTCGCCCTCCGAGCTGGCTCTGAATGATCCATGCAGACGGGCTCAGGGAGGTACAAATGTCAAACCACTGAGCTTGATTACGCCTTATAAACGCCACAGTGGGAGAAAGGGAAGCCTTTCCTTCTTCCCGAGCTATTGTCTTTAACGGGATAAAAGAGTCAGCCTAGAAAGCATCACTGGTTCAAAATCACTCCGTAACATCTAACAACTGGGTTAATCTCAAGTTGGGCAAAGCTTTCACAACAGTTTGCTGCTAAAAAATCAATCCAGCCCACCCTTTCAGGAGCTGAGCAGTCAGAGCAAAGCATCAGTTCAAAAAGCACTCAATGGTATTCTCATCCATCATTTTCTGTCCCTTGATTTATTTATTCTCCCCAAACTGGTGGATGCTGATTACCCACTCTACAGACTTGCATAGATCAATACCTGTTTTCAAAAGAATATTGTGCAAAGCTGAAGAAATTAGTTTATTTTGTAATGGGGAAGAAACAGGGTGTCAATCAGACCTCTGGACCTTCCTGTCAAGGCAGAGCAGCGCTCCATGCTAAAGCACAAAAATATGAGACAGCAGAAATAGGCTAGGCTGGTAGGAAAAAGGACTTGTGTTTTATGGGAAAGCAGGCAGCAATGGAACAGGATCCCCTAAACACCTGCCACTCCCTTGTGCTTTCCCTGCCACACAAACCCGGCCCTTGGCTTCCCAGCGCCGAGCAATTTGTGGTTTCACCAGGAGCACTGAGGGGAAAGTGGAGCTCTCCTCAGTCACACGCCCAGCAGTTAATGGGACCCCACCTAAGCAGTGATGCAGGGCAACCAAAACCCTGCAGAACCTGAGGCTGAAATGTTCACATCTACCTAATTGCTAATAAAAATCAGCACGAAATGGAAGCTGACACCCCGCAGAGACCTTAAATGTCAGCCTTAATTCCCAAACCATGCATTCAACAGCTTTAGGAGAAGACCCAGGTGACACCGCCAAGACCTGGCCCTACTTGTATGAGGTTGTGAGTTTGAGCATCCACACTGAGATCTCCTGTGTCCTGATAATCTCCGTAATAACCAAGCAGAGCTCACACAGAGAGTGTAACACTTTATAACTGACTACGCAAGTCTTGTAAGAAAAATAAGAAAAATACATCTTCCCCCAAAGTTTAGCACACCATCAGGATATTTTCCTGAAGAATTCACTTGCTCCTACGAGACTCCTCCACCTACAAGTTGTTTGTTGAATTTCTGTCACATAGCCTGGGAGCAGCTAGCCCCAGGAGACACGAGCTTTGCTGCTTTAACAAGCACTTTCAGAGGAAAGCCTTGCCACGATCAGTGTTTGCACTTAGAGGAGCACAAGTCCCTGGACTGCCCATCTCTTTTCCTTGGAACTGGCAAAGGCACCAAGGGAAATCCTTACAAAAACAGTACCCAGAATTTAATACTGTAAAATGAAATCCTACACCTGGCACAGGTGCTCACAGGAAATTATATCCCTGCTCAGAGATTCTTTGAGTCCCCCAAGGCACAGCTCCATTATTCTTTAATCTGCATCTCCTGCCCAGAGCTGACTTTATTCCTCAGCAGTGCCACGCTGGTGCAGCGTTCCTGTCCCTCTTAAACTGTGCCCTGTCTGCGGCACGGCCTGTGCAGCGCTCTGCTCTGCTCTCCAATTAAACTGCACACCGAGAGCGTGTTGACATTGTTAAGGTTAATGACCTAATGATGAGCACCAGGAAACAGGTTTGCAATGAAATGGTCTGCACTGATTGCTTCCATGATGAATGCGAACAATATGTTGGACTGGGAACAATATGTTAAACAATATGTTGTGGTTTATCAATGTCAGGGTGCCTGGAGATCCCGGGGAGGGTCACTTTGAGAGCAGCACGAGGGAAGATTGCCTCTCACAGGGGAGGAAGGAAGGAGGAGAGCCTGCCCCAGCCCCAAGGAAGGCAGGAGGAGAGCCTGATCCAGCCCAGCCCAGCTCAGCATCACCAGGCCTGGCAGGAAACACAGGCTTGTTCCACCAGCCACTAGAAATGAAGCACCTTCTAAAAGGCTAAGTTAATGCAAGAACTAGGGTTTAATGCGAGACAGATTTGGTGCCCCCGAGAAACAGGCACAGTGAGGCAGCCATTAATACAGAACAGTGGCTCAGCTGTTATGTGAATAGATATAAAAAATTTAAGAGCTGAAAAACAGAACTTCTAAAGAAGTATTTTCCTTATTCATGGAAAAGTTAATTTCTTGGGAGGGGAAAAAAAAAAAAAAACCCTCAAAAACTCCTTTCATCCTAAAAAGCCTCGCTTGGAAAAGTAACCCCAGGGCTTGGTGCAGGTGATGCAGAAGCCCAAAGGGCTGCTCTGAGCCACGGCTGCCACTGCTTTGTGCAGCTGCCTCCCCAACACCAACAAACCCCACAGGAGCAGCACCCACGGCACAAACTCCCAAAGCTCGGGTTAATTAGAGCTCCATTAGCATGAGGTGACACAGAAACCAGGGCAGGCAGCTGAGCAGGGCGGCTCCAGCAGCCGTGCTGCGGTCTGGGCTCTGCAAAGCCAGAGATCAGAGGGCAGCACTGGGCTAGCGGCAACGTGGCCACGAAAGCCACGGGTCAGGCAAAGAACCCAACCTTCTGCACCACCCAGAAAGCTCAGACCTGCAGCCTTCAGAAACTCTGAACAGGAGAGGAAGCAATGCTCAGCTTAGTAAAAGCAATGCCACCTCACATCAATACGTGTAAACTTATTTTTCAAATGAAGGGGCGGATAAACAGATAATCCTACCAGCCAAAAGTTAGGCCACGATTTTAGAACCTCAAGGTGCCCAACCCCTGACTAGGAAGGGCATGATGTACTCACCAGGCAAACCCTCTGCAGACTCCATCTCTCTCCCAAGCCCTGGGCACTGAGGAAAGACAAAGCTGGAGACTCCCTTGGGCTTTTCCCCGCTGCCCTGCCCCAGCTGAAGCAGAATTCCAGTATGGGTCATTTCACTGCAGGAGAGGAAAAGCCTGGCCTAGCCAGACTTGTGAGGGCTCTGGAAGCACTGTGAGCTCGGTCTCGGCCTCCCAAGACTGCATTTTAGCAGATGTCAGCAGTCAAAGGTGTCAGCCGCATTTCCTTGTGGGTAGAAGTTGGTGGCAATTTTTGCAGAAGGAAATAACCTACAGCTGGAAGGAATCCATGACCCCTTGGGCAAAAGCTGTCAATGAAATAGTTTGCTCTGGCACAGATAATCTCAACAGAGGAGAGACTGTCCAGGCTGATTTGGGGACTCAGAAAAGATGGGCAGGGTTTTAGACACCTCAGTCCCGGATTAGGAGAGGGAAAGGCTTCTCCAGGGGGGAATTCAGAGCACATATGAGGAATGTACCCTTAAATCCCCATGAACTATAAACAGAAGTAACTCCCTAATCGAATTAAACATGCAATATCTGGCAGTACCTCCTCTTACCACACATGCTCTTCCTGTCAAGGGCTTGTGTGAATTTATTTGCAGCTCATCTCCCTGACAAAGGAGAAATATTTAGAGCACTGGACTGGGAGCCAAAAGCCTGCGTTTCTGCCCCTAGGTCTGAGTGAAGAAAAATCATTTAGCTCAGTGATCCAGGAAAATGAATGCCCTACATTTTGGCAGCAGGGCTGGATAACCATTTCACATGTTCAGCTAATAGACCCTGGGCTCCTTGGTCACTCAGGAGCTTTGAGCAGGTTATGCTGCAGCCATCGGAGCGAGGTGGATTCTCTGCACTGCGTTTGAGGGAGGCTTTCCTATGTCAAATTCCCCAAGAACACCACTCTAGGGTCTTCTCTGGAAGTCAGGCTTTCCCTGATACTCTGTGTAAGGTCCAGAGGGGCTGACCACAACTCTGCACTCTTTAAAAGCTACAAGCTCCCTAGCTTTACACTTGCAGGTCTTTTCACCTTAGTGTCAGAGTGGTAAATTTTTCATATCTGATTCACAAAGTAAAGGAAAAAAAGTATTCAGCGGAGAGAAAATGTACTCTTTGTCAATACCGATCAACTTTCAGAGCAAATAATTTAATTACAAATTAAAGAAAACAACAAACCCCAAAGAAAAGGCAGTCCTTCCCCAGATGCAAAAGCATGTCAATTTATTTCTAACTCATTTTGACTGGTGATATATCCTGCATGATCTCCAAAAGTCATTCAAGTATTTATAATGATGTTAGCTGAAACAAAGGCTTGGAAAGGCTCTGGCTTTATGGAATGAATTTCAAGACCATATGCAGGGATTTAGCTGTGTGACTCCCATTAAAAATCAGTAGGTTCCTGCAGGCTAAAATCCTTGAGAACTGACCTCCACCAACTTGCAGCTCTCTGTGTCATCACATTAAAAGTTGCATTGCTTATAGGTTAATGCTAAAACCCTCTGGTGAGAACAAATAAGCTTAAAAATTGCCAAGCCAGAATTCACCTTGCTTTTAGTGCTCTGGAAATACAAAGCCAGCCAATCGAAGTTCAGATTCTGCATAATTCTTGGAAAAAAAAACCAAAAATGCAGCCTGTTTGAACTCCCATCTGTCCTGAGGTCCACAGGCCTTCATCTTTCGGAGGTGTTACTTCCAGCAGTTTCAGCAATTCTGAGGGCTCAAACAGAGCAGATATGGGGGACACCTTGCCTTGGAACCTTGCTAGGGGAGCACCCGGGGGCTGTTGGTGTCTCTGACCTGGTGAAAATCTTTCTTCTGCCCACAGCCTCTTACAGGAAAGGTGCTGTGGTGAAAAACAGCTGCCTGTGCCTTGCCCAGCCTCACCTCACAGGTGAGGGCGTGCTGGAAAACGTCCATGTGCTGCGGCTTCCATCGCTGCGGCCAGGCTGAGCCATCCTTTAAAGTGTGTGCTGGAAGGAAAACAAGTATTGTTTTTCAAATGAGGAGGAAAAAAGATAAACAGATAATCCTACCTGCCAAAAGTTAGGCCACGATTTTAGAACCCCTGACTAGGAAGGGCATGGACGCCTCGGTGTAGTCACCAGACAAACCCATCTCTCTCTCCTCAGCCCTGGGCACTGTGGCAAAACAAAGCTGGAGACTCCTTTGGGAGTAAAGAAAACAACAGCTCTGGCTGTCACGACTGCAAATATGAATTCCCTTGCCTAAGCAGGAAGGAAAGGTTCAGATAGACGGGCTTTCAAAGCCAGGAAGGTTTTAGAAATCATCACCCTGCTCTGCTCATGAGGGCTCCCAGCTGCAGCCCCTGCCCACGGGCAGCTCCCGCTCCCAGCCCAACTGGTTCTTTAAAGCAGGTGAAGGACTGTGGCTCCTCAGCAGGGACAGGATGGCTGAAATTCTCCTTCCCCACAGGGTCTCTGCCAGCTCACAAAATATTGCAGTTCGCTGCTCCACGCATCCAACTAATCTGGCACTGATTCAGGAAAGGGAAGCTGAAAGATGTCCTAAAAAGTGCCTGGCTCACCAAGGAGCAAGAATCAAAGAGAATTCCGAGGTCGCCTACCACTGAGATCTCAGTGCCAGCCATCCTGCCTGAGCTGCCTGAGGAGAGACATCCTCCCCAGTCAATGGGTAATTCATGGATTTTGGAAGGGGGATGAGCCACACTCTGAGCCTGCCAAGCTCTCTCAAGGGAGCCTGGAATCCTGATTTTCAGAGGAGTGGAATTACGCAGGCTAGGGCTGAGCTCTGGTTATCACAGCCATTATTTCATCTACAAATCAAAACTGCAGTTGTTGGGTCTGAGCAACACTAACGCAAAGCAGCCCACCAAACACCAGCAAAACTCCTGATTTCCACTTGACACACGTCAGGTGGGATTGGGCCCTGTGCAGGAGCCTTGCGGTTCAGACTGGGATCCTTCCACGGAAATCCCCAGTTCCCTTTGATGTGTGCTTATCTCCTGCTCTGCGCTGCAGGAGGCAAGGGAATCGCCCCTGCTCCTGCGTGCTGAGCTATTTGCCTTGCTAATGAAGATGGTGCTTATTCACTTCTGATCTGCAGAGGAATGGAAAGTGAAAAATTAAAGCTGATTTCCACCGCTAATATTGTCACTGAACATCACCACGCTCTCTCCTGGCTGTGATCTCTGTGCCTGCTGCTGCCATGGGAGCTGGTGCCACTTAAAAACATCTCAGGCTGCTCTGCCCAAGGGATGCCTCGAGTTATGGGCCCCTCAAAGCAGCCCAGCTCTGCCTGGGCTTGGTGCAAATACTGCCAAGTGCCAGAACAGAGGAAAAACCCTGCATGTTTAAATCAACAGCTTCCGTGTTTGCTGTAAAACTGGATCCCAGACAAAGGCAGATATCGGGAAAAACCTGGCACATGGAGCATCCCTTCCCTTCAGTCAGGAATCTTCCCCTCGGTGGGTTTGGGCCTGTGAGGTAGAAGCAGGGTGCATGAAGGGGGCTTCATCACCGTGTCGCTTCCCCAGAACTCAGGTGGTCTGTACCCAGCACAGGCTGGTGGAGGTTCCTGTGGTTGATTCTGAGGGTAATTCAAGGGATAAACAGCTGCTGAAGCAGAGCATGGGCTGGATATAGGGGAGCTCCTGAAAAAAACCCCTTCTCCCTTTAATCCTTCTTCTCTCCCAGATTTCAGGATAACATCACACAGAGCAGGAACAAAACAGATCAAAACCTTGGCCCCACTGAATTTCCTGGCCAAAGTCACAAAAAGCAAGCTGTGACCCTAAATACCTGGAGGTCTGATATAAAACAGATGAGTAGAAAAGCTTCTGTGGCAGCATGAACGGAGTGTACATCAGGAGCCTTGATCTGGACAAGCAAAAGAAAAAATGTGGATGAAAGGGGCTGTGGCCACAGAGGGACCCAGTGTTTGCTCCTTCCCCCTGTCGCTGAAATGGGGCTGGAGGGCACACGCAGGGCTCACACTGGGTGCTGTGGGTGTGCTGGAGTCTGGGGTTTTTGGTGTTTGTCGCTCTTTAGGACAGGCTCTCCGTCCCTGGGAGACAGGAAGCCATCCCACGCCCGCCCCGCGCCCTGCCGCGCACGTACGCACATCATCTCGCTCCAGTCAAACTCCCTTTATTGACTAGATCTGCAACGTGTGAAGGTCATTGCCTCACTTCGCACGTCTCAGCAGGGCTGTATTTCCACATTTAGCCACTTCAGTTTGTCAATATTAACATCTGTTCCTATTTAACACCTGCCTCTGCTCCAAGGCAGGCGGGTTTAGCCCGCAGCCCCCAGCCTGGCATGCTGCTCTGCAGGGCAGGGCAGCTCCCCTTCATCTCCAGGTGCCCAGGAGAAGGGAAAACCCAGGAACCAGCCCCAGGGACAGACACAGGGAGTGCTGGAAGCTGCTCTTTGCTGTGACAGAGCTGTGAGCAGCTCTGCCCTGCTCCTGCCATTTATCCACCAGATCAATCGCTTTCGCTGCAGTGGTGGGGACATAAAACCAGCCCACAACTCCAAGCTGTGAACTTTCTGTCAAGATTCCCTGTAGTCAGAGTTTGGCCTCCCTGAGGTCCTTGTTATTATGAAAAAAAATAGCAGTGTGTGAATGTTAACAGCTCCAAAAATGTGTGTGGCTCTCGATTCATTCCCTCCCCGTGGATCGCTAAGGAACGGCCACGGCAGCTGAGTCATGAGCAGAGATTGGTAAAACCTTCCAGAGCACAGAACTGGACTCTCACAGCCTTAGACACAGACATTTCCAGTTGCTGCCTCCTGCCTGCATGGAATCCCAGCACCATTTAGGTTGGAAAAGCCCTCTGAGATCATTGAGTCCAACCAGCAATGCCAAGGCCAACACCAAGCCATGTCCCCAGGTGCCACATCCACTCACCTTCTGAACCCTTCCAGGGACAGTGACTCAACCACTGCCCTGGCAGCCTGTTCCAATGCTTTACTGCTCTTTCAGTGAAGAAATTTTCCAAACTTAACCTGCCTTTGAGCAACCTGAGGCCGTTTCTTCTCATCCTGTCCCTTGTTCCCTGGGAGCAGAGCCTGAGCCCCACACTGGCTGCACCCTCCTGTCAGGGAATTGTGGAGAGCCAGAAGGTCTCCCCTGAGCCTCCTTGAGTTCCCCCTGCTCCCTCAGCCACCCCTGAGCCTTGCCCAGCTCTGTTCCCTTCCCTGGACACGCTCCAGTTCCCTCCATGTCTCTCTTGTCACAAGGGGCCCAAAACTGAGCACAGGATTTGAGGTGGGGCCTCACCAGTGCCCAGCATAGGGTGACAGTCCCTGCCCTGGTCCTGCTGGCCCCACTGTGGCCCAATTCTGCATGAAATCCCATTCCCTAGCATTCCCTATCGCCTCTCCCAGCTCCCAGGCCCCAGGAGCCACAGTCAGTGCATCAAGCAACGAGCAGCAGAGCCCCCAGTCCCATGGCATGTGCCCAGGCCAGAGCTGGCTCACTCTGAGCTCCGTCAGCAGAGAATGGAGCAGGCTTTTGGCCACCAAACAGGGCTCTTGACAGACAAACCAACTTCAAGCATTGCCTTGACACTGCTGCCACGGCACAGCAAAGCACAAGGCCTCTTGAATTAGCACAAGACAGCTGGGAATGTCAGATAAAGTAAGGATTAACTCCACAGCAAACCAAGACGAAACTGGCTTTCATTCCCACATGCCTTTGCATTTCCCGGCAGTGACTGGGAGCAGAAATGTCCACAGATGAGCTGCTGGAGAGGTGTCCCATGGTTTTGTAGAGGTGTCCCATGGTTTTGCAAGCTGAGAAGTCCAGAGAAACACTGACATCCAGGGGAAGGCAGAACTAAACTGAATCCTGTTCCAAGGGTTTGTTCAAGGCTCCTCAAGGCCACTGTAGATCCCGGACTGCAGTCACGATGGTGGAATCTCTGGTAGCCGGGACAAAACCACATGAACCAGAGTAAACAATCCTGAGCAGATGCAGCTGTTTACAGAATTCCTCTGGGAGCAGCGGGAAAAATTCTGCCTCTCTGCTGTTGGGTTTCTTCTGCTGAGCAGGGCTCTTCATCTCTGCGTTCCCTTGAACTATGTGGGATTTCATTTTCTCAGGAGTCATGTGTCTCATGAAAGCAACATCCAACTGGGACCTCATTACAAAGGCTCAAAACATTATTTTTGTAGCAAATTCCCAGCAGAATAAAATTCACAAACTTCTGTTTATTTAATGCTGTGGACAATTACTTCCAGATTCTCCAAGCCATGGCAACCAGCCAAGCCCAATGTCTTTAAAAGAGGTTTCAAGTATCAGTTTTCCACCTCTAAAACGCTCTCACTCCTTTGACAAGACAAACATAATTACTGCTGATTTGCTTTACTTCAGGTAAAAATCCAGCAGTTCCCTATCATCTCTTGAAATTCCGTTGTTTGTTTCAAATCTGATTATTTGTTTAGAGTCAGTTTTATGTCTATTCAGCTGTGCCTGCCTTGTGGGAATCTTACAGGCTACTGATTCTGTGCAGACAATATCCACCACAACATCTTCTAGAAGATCTAAGGATCTTCTAGAGCTTAACAATTCCCCTGTACAGATTCCCTCCAACTGGCCAGGTACCAGCTCCTACACACTCAGCGCTCCTTGACCATCAAATATCCTCAGAAGAATCAGATTAGCAGAATTTTGACAGACCACTCTCACTCACCCACTAGAAAACAAGAAGGAATATGTGGGAAATGAAGGCAGGTAAGATTCCAGGAAACAGATCTCTTGGATTTTACCTTGGAATGAAACTCAATCCCACAGCAGCATTAGCTGGTTTCAGACCACTGGATATCTGCCTTTTAATCAAAGATTTCACCTCTTGTCTGGCAAAGCTTTCTTTTGACACTATTGACAAACAAGAGAGAGCACCTAACACAGATGTCAAAAGCAGCGATTAAAGGAAGAAGGAAAATCTTCAGAAAGAGATATCACAGTTGATGTTGAATTTGTCCTGACAGCCGCCCCAGCATCTCCCAGTTGTCTTAAAAAAAAGACAGAAATGAAAAGGGAGAGAGTTTGCCAATGTGGGGGTGTTGATGGCATCAACTTTCAGCCGATTTTACCAGCCTGTGAGAACTGACAAGGCTGTCCCAGGGCAGAGAAACCACTGATAACACTTCAATCTTCAAGGTAAGCCAGAAAGAAACACTCTCCATGAGGCAGAGAAAAAAAAAAAAGCAGATCACAGGTACAATAAATTTCCTAATGGTGTGGTCTGGCTAAGCCGATTCCAACCCCAGTGGAAGGCTAATGAGTAAGAAACTACCCAACATTTAGTCTTGCTGCAGCCTTGACACCTTAGTGGGAGGTAGAAGCAGATCCTGTTTCCCTGGAAGCGATGTGCATTTGTTCCTGTGGCCTCTCCAGACTCACTGACAGGGCTCAGAGGCCTCACTTGCAAGACACAGTGTTCCTTGAGTCCTCGTTTCAGTGAGCTGCCCTCTCTTCACCTCCAAACTATTCCCAGAAGACTTTGATTTCCAATGCAGTACCAGCAGTTCGTTTCACTCCCAGAACATTGCAGAGGCACAGCGCTCACAGCAGACTTTACAAAGAATTTTGCAAAAAATCAGCAGAGCCGTATGTAACAGCCCTGGCACAAACATCTGAAAGAGGATTACAGCCAGGAAGATGACCAAGAATGTCAGGTGAAGGTTTTCATTTCACAGTATCCAATTCCAGGTAGTTTTTGAAGGTTTTTCCCTTGGTGCCTTTGCCAGTTCCAAGGAAAAGAGATGAACAGCCCTGAGACTTTTGCTCCTGTAAGTGCAAACTCTGACAGGTGCACCCCTAATCCCACCAGAAGGAGCACAAAAGGTGTGTGAGATGGAAGAAATGTTCATCAGCACCAAAACATTGAACTGCCTGAGCCGGGAGCTGTGACTTGTGATGGCCACAGGAGTGCCTGGATTCTGCAGTGGTTCGGGGTCTGGCAGAGGGGCCACATCCTGCCACTGGTGGAGCAAGGAGGTGACTCTGTAGGGATTCATCCCGAACAATAACATTCCCCTCTAGTGAATTCACCTTTAGTGTTCCCAACATGCGACAAGAAGCGTATCAGGGTCTCCTGGGTCGGACCTGGAAACAAGGAAATCAGCTTTCATCATCTGTTGTCTTTTGTGAAAGAGGGAAGAGAAGATGTGGAGTGACTACAGAAATACTTGCCCTTCCCAAGCACCAAATGTTTTATGCTGACAGTGGCGATCTTGGCAAAGGAGGCAAAATGGGGAAGATACTGGATGGAAATTTCATGGAAGGATGATTTTCCTGCTTTAGATTTTTATGTGATCCTCCCTCTCGTTTTCGACTAGCAAAGGAATTCACTTGGATATCAAAGAGGGAGACCAGACACTTCTAACTGGAGGACGTGTCAGCCGAAAATGGACATAAGAAATCTTGCCCTAAACTTTTCCACATGCCCAGTGATTTCAAAATAGTGATGAATTCCGGGGCAAAAAAAAAGGTGTCTTTAATGGATGCTCACCTAAAACCAAACCACACCAAGGGGTAAGCATGACATGCTGTCACAAGTAAAAATAAGGCCCCTGGTTTTGGTCACTGCATGAAATGATGCTTCACCTATTGCACAGCCACACAGAGAAATGGGACAGGGATCAGAACCCGTAGTGAGCAGAATTTGCATGGCTGTGCCAAAAGCACGTAATGAATTAGTAATCCCCATCAGAAATTAGAACACACACTCCCCGAGAGATGAAAGAATGGCTGAAAGTTGTGGCAAAACGCTTTCCTACTTCAAAATGCTCTGCAGTAGGGAAAAAAGGGAAAAAAGGACAAAAAGAATATGGACAAATTTTTCTGAGCAGTGTGTTCCCTTTGATCAGCCGTGTGAGGTAGTAAATCCTATATGCACAAGTACATAGGCACTAATTGAATCAGCTGTAGGCTTTAATAATTGGCATTGACTGAAGAGGCTTTCAGTGGGTATTTTCCCAGGACCCCTCTCCTTGGCGCATCCGTTACATTTCTCGTCGTATTTACTCACATTTCAATTTTAAATCCTGCCATTGGTAACGTGACAGCAGCGCTTTCATGAGCCTGCCTGGGCCCAGGGAAGGCTGTCAGAGTGAACACGCTGATCCTGGGGAAAGGAGCCTGATTAAAAACCTCATTGTGTCAGCCAGGCAATCAGCTGTTCATTATCCTATGACACACGACTGCTGAAATGAAACATTCACATATTTTAAACTTGAGAGATTTGTACTTTAATATAATTATTTTTGAAAGATTCTTCATCAGAAAGGTTAATAAGAGCAATATAGGTTAATAACAGCACTAAGGCAGCTGACATAATCAGATAATTGACCTTATTGATATGTTAAGTGCCCTATGCTTCACCTTGGGATGTGTGACTGCTCTCCACAGTCAATTATCTTATAACGATGCCTGCTTCTTAAGGTCTTATTGCCTGAATATTGGACTTCATCCAAGGTTTTTGGTGCATCCCCCTTCCCTCTCCTGTAGGATTTCTGCTCCACTTCCATCTAAGAACTGTGCTAACATATTACAGGCACTTTCCATAAACACACTGATTCAGAGTGCCATCAGTTACTCATAAATTCAGTTTCCTCCAGCAAAACTGGGGTGGATTCCTGTTGTCTCCCTTCAGCAGGAGCGGCTGCTCCCGGGTGTGGGATGCCTGAAGCGCTGCCGGGGCTCCTGCCCACCCCATCAGAGAGGAGCAGCTCTCAGCCTGTCACGGAGGCAGGGATGCCATGGGCTGTGTGGAGCCTTGCTCAGAAACCCTCCTGGGATGCCTCCCTGGGTCAATGCTGTTTGCTCAGGCTCCTTCCCAGACTCACAATGACCCCGTTGCTCTTCACACGACATTGAGAATTAGAAAAAAAAAAGCTGTATCTGCATGAAAAGCAGCAGCAATTCCCCCACCCCGATTTTTCCCGTCAGGTAGGTGGTGTGGCCCTGCTCAAACCTGCATCTCATTCCCATCCTGACCGTGATTGTACTGAAATGTCCAAATCCAGCATGCACCCAGTAGGAATGGGGTTGGTTAGCGGAGCACAGGCTCTCCAGGATGCTGTGGATGTGGGTTTTACCCCCTCAGCCCTCAGGAGCAGCGTGCTGGCTGCTGCTGTCCCTGCCCCTGCCCCTTGTTCGTGGCAGTGAGAAGCAGATCTGGTGGGTTTGGGATGAGCTGACCTGCCCCAGCACAGCCTGGCTCCGCTGCTCACAAGCACGGGATGGGGTGGCTGTAAATGCCTCTGCCTCGGGAATTTCTCCTGCTGCCAAAGCAGAGGAATTGCTGGGAATCTGCCAGTGGCAAAAGAGCCTGATGGTCATGAGCAGGGGCCACCCAGAGCTGCCCTGGGTCTCCGAGGCAGGCTGCCCCTGCCCAGGCCCTGCTTTAGAAACCTTTCCTTAACCTGGCTTTGCTCATATCCACACAGATGCCGCTTTTATCCCAAGGGTGGCAAAATTAAATCATAACACACCAGAGAGTCATAAAGTTTTGGCTACGCTTGGGGTTCTTTTTCTTTTTCCTTGAAGCAAAGCGGGCATCAGGGGGAAGGAAGAGGATTTTGGAAGAGAAACAGGACAGCCTGGACTTGGAGCTCGAGGGGTTTGAAAAAGGTTTGCGATCCTGGCTTTGTGCCTCGAGCCTTCCATCCCCCCTCTCTATCTGCCACCTCATCTCCTTCCCAGGCGCCTGGGCACGCTCTACAACATTTCATTCCCTCAACGGTGAATGTTCTTGTCACCTAATGGGCTTAAAATTGGGATGATATTCAGCTGAAAGGCATTGGGTACTTTTGTGAGAGGCCGGGCCTGAATCGACACTTCGGAGCGGGGCTGCAACGTGGAGGCCGCTGACGAGAAAGATTTGCTCCACAACCACTGTGAAAATGAGGGTTTGGGGGAAGCCATTATTTCTGAGGCATTTTTCAGTTCTTCCCCAGCAGGCCTTTGAAGCACTCAGCAGTGTTTTAACCTCTGGCTGATGTAAATGGCAGGCCAGGCTAATGCTGTCCTGCCGTTTAACAAATGCTGAAATGGAATGGCAGCCTCTCAGGCAGGACCTTCCAGCAGCAATCTGCTGTGCTCCAGGCTCCTCACAGACAGGAGAAATGAAGGATTGCTCTGCACTGTTTATTAGTAAACCTGTGCTCTGCAGTTTTACCTGGTGGGACTGCTCTGATCCTCATAATTCAAGAAATAAAATTTAAGCTGTGTGAGTTGATATCGGTTAATAACTTAACAGGGATATCTTTACAGCAGCCGTAGCCCAGCAGTGCAATTAAGTTGCACAGGCAGGGTAACTTCCATAATCTCAGGCACTTTGAAAGCTTCGGAGATGGATCTGCTGAAATAAAATTGCCTCATCCTGGCACCAGATCTTTCAGCAGACAATTCAGGGCTGTAGGTAGCTCCGCGAGACAAAGAATAAAAACACAAAAGGTGAATTAGGCCAAAGCAAAGCAAACCAAACCAACCCGGGAAATACTAAAATAATTTCCAGCAAGATTTCTGCCTGGCAATGTCCTGCCTGCAGGGCAGTAGCTCTGAAGCCACTCCAGCCATCAAGGTCCCCTTAGCTCCCTCCCAAAACTGGCTTTTCATTTTCAGGGACAGAGGACAGATGGTCGCCCTTAGCTTGGCACTGTCCCTCTCGCCTTCCCCCTTCCTTTCACTCATTTTTAATCTACCACCCTTAATACACCACGCTGGGAATGTCTGGAAAAATGGAGATGTCTGTGATTAAAGCAATGAGGAAGAAAGGAGCCAGCAGGATGCTTTCACTGCTTTCCAGCTCATATGGAAACGTGTAACACCAGGTGATCACATCTGGTCTAGGCAGAGCACTTGTGACGGCAGGAGAGGTTACACTTCTGCAATGTGCTTTAGAGTTTGCAGAAAAAAGGGGCTCTGCACACTAACAGACATCCACATTTCCAGCACTCTCCAGTGATCAGGTTTTACAGTCCTTCCCATAACATTATCTATTAGTAGCCACAAAGCACCCAAGCAGAACAAATGGGTTTAAAGGACCCAGGAAAAATTACGAGCTCAGAGCAACAACTTTTCTTCTGATCTATCTACAGCGAGCCAGGAAAGCGAGATGGACCCGATTAAATACCTCACCCCAGTGACACACGGAGGGACTCATCTGACCAAGTCAGGTTTTAGGGCAAATTTGTTCCATTGACGAGTAAAAATATTAATTGAAAATATCCTGCTGCTCTAGCTCGGCTCTGAATAGGATCCTCAGAAGTGAACAACCTTAGGTGAGTGTCCTGGGTACAGGGACAGGGGGATGGAGTGTTCAGTGCTGTTCCTGCTGCCCCAGACAGAGCTCCTGCAGCAGGGCCCGAGCTCTGCTGGGTGCACAGAGGCAGCTTTTCGGCAGCACAGCCCCTCATTCAGACAAACAAACTCTCCAAGCTTTGTTCTGTCCCTGCTCTCTGTTGGTTTTGGGCTGGGGGTGGAGAAGTTAAGCCACAAGAGCCTCCCTGAAATACATTGGTTTTGTTTTCCCAAACACCACGTGGCCCCAGCCCAGGGCCAGTTGCCATTTTGTCTTTGGGAAGCCACACTGGGCTCTGTCTTCAGGAAGCATTTTTGCTTATTCAGTGGTTAATAAACTCTCCCTCTCTTCTGAACCTTCTTTTTGTAATATTTTTGTGGTTATTGCCCTTTTCCAGTAAATTGTGATGTCAATTTAAAACCTCTCCTGGTGTTCCTCCATTATCAGAAGGGAAAGGGAAAAAGGGAGCAGCGTGAGTGGGTTTTAAACCAGCACAGAGTGCCATGAATCTTTTGTCCAGCCACTTCTCTGGGAGGAACCAGAGGAGGAACCACTCAAAGGAACCAAGGATTTGTCCTGAGAAGCTCAGCTTGCTGCATTGCTCTGCTCCCACCGTCAGCCTCCTCCACTCCCCTGCACTTTACAGGCTTTTAGGGATTGGGACAAATTCCATAATTTCATAACCTGTGTGCGCGGCGGCCACGCTTCCAGCATGCTGCCAGCAGCTGCTGAGGCTCGGGAGGAGCCACTGCAGGGCTCCCCTTCCCCAAGGCAAGTCCATCTGCAGAAGGGATGGGATGTGCAAGACGGCTCTGTTGTTCCAGCCCTGTCCCTGCTGATGCTCCTGCTGGGTACTGAGCAGAAGCAGCCTTAGAGCCGCTCTGAGCAGCACTGAAAACCCCATCTTCTCTCTTTGAAGAAGCAATAGCCAAACTAAGACAGCTCACGCTGTTTTAAAGCACCGTAAGTAGTGCTGAGTTTGCAAAACGCACCGGCGAGCTCCAAAGAAGTCCCTGGGACCATCTGGAGCTCACAAAGGGGAAAACTTGAGTAAAGCAGAGGCTTTTAGTCCACACAATCTACTAATAAACCTTCTGGTACGTTGGAGCTACTAGAGGAACCATCACCATGGAAAGCTGTGAGCACCAGGTCACTCCAGAAGGAGAAGGGTGGAGTGATGGCCTGATCTGAATTATTTGTGCATTGTCTCCATGGAAAAAGAGGCTTCAAGATGCGCTGAACCCTCATTAGGCACAAGGAAACCTGTGACCATCCTAATCCAGAGTTCGCATCACATTAAACACCAGAGAACCCAAAGTCAGGACACAAATCCCCGAGCAGGAGCTTCAGCATTTCCACTCCTTACACAAGTGTTAGGTTCAGACCACTGGGAATCTTTTGAGCAAGGACTCCCATCTGCCTGTTTTACTGCATCAACTACCAGGACGTTTGTGACAGCATACAAATAGCACAGAGCAGTGATTAATAAATAATCCATGAAGCACGGTGCAAACTCTGCACGGAATCCATTTCCTGTCCCAAAGCTCTACAGCAAAGCCAACCCTTGCAATTGCATTACAGAAAATAACACTATTTGTACAAAAGTTGAAAAACACGGCTGTCATAATTAGATTTTCCATTAGGCTTGTGTGGCATAATTAAAAGTGTAATTTCCCTGTAAGCACATAGCAGTGCTCTAGGAAAAGGGTGTCAGTGCTTATTAAGGGCACAGGCAGGTACTTTAACGAACCACATAAATTGATTAAGTACTAAACTAGGCTATGGAGTCTAATTGTTTTGAACAAATACCTCCTTACTGCCTGTGAAAGGACACATCATTGCCTTGCCTGGTAGAAAGTGCAATTTATTCCAACAATACTGATTTTACCCCTGAATGCCATTCGAGAATGTACCACACCCAAATGTGTCCTGTGGACACCACAGAAGCAGCTTGGAGACAGTGAAAGTACTTGAAGAACTCAGATGAAAGGAAGAGCTTGACAGGGCTTGTGCCCTGTCCCTCTGCAGCTCCAGGGGATCCCTGGAGCCCCTTTGGGGCTCATTTGCGCTCAGCAGACTGCAGGAACTTCCCCTGCCTTTGCAGAGTCCTGGCTACTGCTCCTGCCTGTGCATTTCCCACTGAGATTCCCAACGGAGCAGATGGAAGAATGAAGTCTCTCAGAAATCCATACCGGCTATTCTTAGCCAGATTGGGCATATTTTCACTCAAGCAGGCAGTTGTGGTTTGTGTGAGCCCAAGTCAGGATTTGGGGGTCTGCTCCTCACAGGCATGTGACGCTCCCAAGTCCTTAAAAAGACTCGGAGGAGTTTCCTCTGAGGAAAACCCCGTGGCTTCCATCTGCAGGAAGGATTTCTGCAGCCTCTAGGAGCTCCTAAAGCGGCAGCCCTGGGACCGTGGGCCTCTGCAGCCCCTCAGGAGGATTCCCCCAGCTCCCAGCAGCCTGGCTGCCCCCATGGCAGCCCCAGTTGTGACACGGGGACGGGCAGGGAGCTGGCACCTGACACAGCTGCAATGCAATGTCCACATGAGTGCTGTCCCAGCAGGACCTGAGGAGCTCGGGGAGGAAGCAGAGCTTCCCAACATGAACTCAAAATAGAGCTGATGCAAGAAAGAAGCACCTGTCAGGCTGGGAGGATTTGAACCCATCAGGCTGATTCCCCCAGCACAGTGATTTCCTGCTGTTGTGCTGGCATAAAGTCATCTTAGCTTTTCCTGCTAATAAATGGGAAGACAATCTGACCCAGCCTGTTCATTGACAAGCTCTGCAAAAGAAACCTCAGGAATATTTTATTCCTCCCACATTAGGAACGTACAGAACATACAGAGAAATTTACCATCACATAATGATCCCTATTATGCAAAGCAAGGCTGACAAAATTTCCATCATTACATCCCTGACAAGCACTCAGAACTGCGGGGGCTTTCAGGCTTTCTTTTGAAAGAAAAAAGATCTGCAAAGTAGCTTTAATGTCTTAAATATGGAGCAGGAACTTCATCCTCGCCCTATTCACAAACACCTTAAATACATCTCCTTCCTTCACAGCTCGTTAATCCCTACCCCTGTGCACTTCAGACATTTAAATTCTTTCCACAGATCTAACACAGAGGAGGTGTTTATATCATGTTTAATCAGCACTCACCAGCTCTGAACACCCCTCATGACCTTTCCGGTTACTGAGTGACCAAAGATCATTACGGAATCAACCAAGCGAGGACTCACAGGAGCCAGAGGTCCTTGTGCCATTACCAAACCACAGTCCTGACACATTTCCTCCTGATTTTGAATCCAAAAACGTCCATCAAATGGTTCCATTAGCATTGAAACGCTGATTAAAATCCTGGACCTGAAGGACACCAGGTAGCAGTGGATTAGCAGCTTGCTCAGGGTTCTGCTGTTTCAGGGTGCAAATCCCATCCCGTTTCTCTTTGGTTGGAGGCTCCAGAGGCACCAGCCCTGACCCCAAAGCTCAGGCTGATGGCGCTGGCAGGCGATGTGCTTTGCTGCCTGCTGCGGGCTGCACGCACAGATAAGAAAATTGAAGGATGAAAATCTAATGAACATCGGAGGCGAGGAGATTCGGATCCAATGGGAAACTGAGTCCTGGGGGTTGCTCAGCTCTGGACCAATGAACTTTGAAGCAGCGCATTTCCATGGGTTTTGACCATAAAACTTTTGATAAAGTCTGGGGGGAAATCCTGTAAACACGTGTGGGTTTGGAATATTTTCCTTGGCACATCCTGGCCAGAAAATAAAGTCATGCCTGAAT
This sequence comes from Dasyornis broadbenti, assembly GCA_013397935.1. Taxonomy (NCBI): domain Eukaryota; kingdom Metazoa; phylum Chordata; class Aves; order Passeriformes; family Dasyornithidae; genus Dasyornis; species Dasyornis broadbenti. The sequence goes on from VZRN01001252.1 coordinate 1,114,155, forward strand.
CTCCATCACTTCAAATACAGTGCTAGAGGGTTTTTATTTTCTTCCCAATTTTCGGTGACACCCTTCCTACGCCAAATCTGCGCTCAGATCTCCCCCCGTTTCCCCAGCTGTTCCATCCCAGCTCCTCAGCCCTTGCCAAGCTGGGGCTCCTTGCCTCTTTGCAGCCCCCCAGCCCAGCCTGCTTCCCTCTGAAGCTCAGCAGAGGACAGAGCAGAGGCCGCGAGCATTACCGAGCATCACCGGGGGTTCCTGCTTCCAGCACTCTCCCTCGGCAGGCCAGGGGCACACGTGAGCCCAGCGCAGCAATTAAAGGTTTGTAGGACCAGAATGCCCTCGGAGGGCACCAGCAGATTGACACATGGTATTTCTTGTTAATAATGACTGACTTGAAATGTATCGGATCCGCGCGCTGCTGTGTTTCCAGCAATTGGTAAGAGCTGTTCAATGTGTAGCCAGCTGGAATGCACCACAGCACGTAATTGTTCTCTTACTGCAGACTCCAATTGTTTCTCTTTTATTTATTAAATGGGCATTTACTGGAAGAAAGGTCCTTTTTTTAGATGCATTTTTACACAGCTCTGGATTGGACTTGCCAGGACTGAACAAGGGCAGGCCTTCCCTTTTCTCGCTGCGCTCTTAGAAGGAAAATGGAGAGCACAAACACTGGGATTTTTGTTTTTTTTTAATGGAGATGTTGAAAGCCTCTTACATTCTGCACTAGAACAAAAATGAAGCCTTTTGAAATGCTGCATGGGAGTCAAGGCAGAAGGCCACCCACGCTGCCGACGGGAGAGGTGAGAGCACAGGGCTGCTGAGCAGCAGCTTTGGGCATCCTTTGGCTCAGGAAAGCACCCAAGGACTCAGGGAAAGAAGGATTGTTGTTGGGAGAAGCCACATGGGAGAAAACCAAGAGCCTGGAGCTTCCAGTGCTCACCTGGAAGTCAGGGGTCACAAGGACCTGAACTGCAGTCCCGGCTGCTGTGAATCTCTGGTTTGCACCAACAATTCCACAGCAGGCCAGGAATTCCTTAACGAGGTCCAAAACCAGACGTACATTCAGACGTAAAATTGCTGTAGATCTGACTGTGCTTTTCTCTGTAAGCAGCACTGTCTTGATTTCAAAGTGTTTTACAGACTACAAGAGCCCCGATCCAAACCCAGGAACCCCAATTCCTCATTCCCATTTCAGCTGTTGTTCCCCCAGCATCAGGTGGACATTTTTTAACCTGTCCATTCTGGTCAGACCACACTACCTGGGGCCAGCTGAAACTGTCCTGGAGTTCACTCTGTAACCAAAAAAGCAAAACATTAAAATGTAAAAACGTAAAAAAAAAAACAAACCAAAAAACCCCAAAACATTAAATGCACATGTGTATACAGTAAAATGTCTATGCAGGAGGAAATTCCCCTTGCTCTCCTGGCTTTTCCTTAAGCTATTGAAATGTGAAATGGCCTGGAAAAAAAAAAAAAAAAAGGCAACACGTAATTGTTTCCTGTGCAAACCTTGCGCCAGACTTAATTTTTATGGGCTGTATTTATTGACTTTAGCTATTTTTCCAGTATGCTGCACAGTGTTAGACTTGGCAAGAAATCCTACAAAGTGAAATAACATCTCCGAAAAAGTGGGAATTCTCATTGTTTGGCATGGCCGAAGGAAACTCCAGCCAAGCAAACTTATGACCTTCTCTTGTGTCAGACTCAAACCCAGGCCAGGCCAACCCCTAGATCAGACTCTTCATTCCTCTTAAGTCACCAGAAAATCCAAATTTGAGCTCTGATCCAGCACCTGAGTGAAGCCCCATGGGCCCGGCTCCACATTTCCGCTACGAGCTCATATTTACCGACAAGGCACCCAGTCTCATCAGTGAGTTAATTGCAGCTGGTTGAGAGTCGGGCCCTCGTGTGTCTGTCAGCTCCAGGCACTTGCTGCACTTCCCAGGATTCCTGTGCATCCAAGACAGATGTCTCCAAAGCAGTCAGGAGAGTGCCGCAGTACGCGCTGCGGAAGAAGAGGGAAGACAACTGAGGAGATTTATGCTGGATGGAATGACAAGCTCAAGAGTTTAACTGCACATGGCATTTCTGGAAGCTTGCCAGCGCCAAGTTTAGTGTGTTTTGTGTGCTTCACTCATAAATGTTTATTGTGACAGGTAAACACTTGTTTTGAAAGCTTGCAGGCACACTATTAAAACAGAAGTGTTCCTGACATAGTCAAGCTGTGCTGTCAAATGTTTATCTTTTGAATGATGAATGCTGGCTTCCCCTCTTTGTTCCTCTCAGTGTGCAGGGAACAGATTGGAGCAGTCTCTCCCAACTCCTTCGGGCTCGCTTCACCTGGGGGACGCGCGGCTGAGCGCTGCTGGCCCCGGAATTCCCAGCCCGGGTGCCCATCAGTGCAGGTGATGCCGAGAACAAAGCAGGAACAACGGGGTGAGCAGGAGCAGCTCAGTGCCAGGTCTGTCTGCAAAGGCAGATGTTGAGCTTTAGAGAGCAGACGAGACAGGAGTTCAACAGAGAGGGCTATTTCCACAGCTCAGAGCATCTCAGAGACACGTATTTCACAAGCCAGGTTCTGTGCTAACTAAAAATGTTAGAGGCAACTCTAACAAATTTTTCACAAAAGTACTTTTTATTCCATTTTTTAAGCAATAAGCTCAAAAACCTGGAAACGCTTAAGTCACAGTATTGGATGTATACATGGCCTGTGAAACTGCAGACAGTCATAAAAGTTATTGGCAAAAACGAACAAAGAGTCTTATGGGTGAGAATTAAAATTCTCCGCTTGGTGCAAATGTGCCTTCTACAGAACGAGCAGAAAAGCCTGTGGAAAAAAACGACAGTAATTTCTGTGTATCTCAGTGTAATTGCATATGTTAAAAGGCTGTGGAATTCAGCAATGATCCCATGGGCTTTCAAGTGGATTTCAGATATTTCACAGTGTGTCAGTTATAGATTGAGATGTAAGACTTTGGGGAAACCAAGTACAATCTTTGATTAGATGAAATAGCATCAGATTTCCATGAAAATGCAAATGTTTAATGAATTCATTGCTAATGCAGCTCTGCTGCTTCTTTGTTCTGCTGCAGAGGAGCTTCAGGCATGGGTTTGCTGACCTGCACTGGGTGCAGCTCTGGGGCCAATTTAACCAGCACCACTGGGACAGTTCCCTGCTGGGGACACAGGGACAGGAATGGGAATCGGTGATTTGTCACTGACTCAGGAAATCAGTCTCACACACCGTGAAAGCCGTGGAATATCCACCGCAGGAGGCAACTCCTCTCACCCAGGGGCTGCCATGGGGGCAGCCAGGCTGCTGGGAGCTGGGGGAATCCTCCTGAGGGGCTGCAGAGGCCCACGGTCCCAGGGCTGCCGCTTTAGGAGCTCCTAGAGGCTGCAGAAATCCTTCCTGCAGATGGAAGCCACGGGGTTTTCCTCAGAGGAAACTCCTCCGAGTCTTTTTAAGGACTTGGGAGCGTCACATGCCTGTGAGGAGCAGACCCCCAAATCCTGACTTGGGCTCACACAAACCACAACTGCCTGCTTGAGTGAAAATATGCCCAATCTGGCTAAGAATAGCCGGTATGGATTTCTGAGAGACTTCATTCTTCCATCTGCTCCGTTGGGAATCTCAGTGGGAAATGCACAGGCAGGAGCAGTAGCCAGGACTCTGCAAAGGCAGGATCAATGGTTGTTCCCATTTTCATTTCCAGTTCTTCTTCCCTTTTCCTGCCATTTTTGCCCTCATAATTATCTGCTCTTGGCTTCCCCATTCCAGCTTTTGTTCTCAGCTCTTTCTTGCTCCCCTGCCCTCTCAGCACTCAGTCACACCCAGCTCCACCACCCAACGCATTCCTTGGGAACATTTCTTAGGAGAAAAGCCTGGTGCCTCACCCTCTGCAGCGCAGGACTCAGAGGGGAGCTTTGAGACCCCCCCATGCCCATCACACCTCCACACACCATCCCACTGCCCTCCCAAACTGCAATTTAGGCTGCAGTCACATCTTGTGTTTTATTTTACGTGCAACCAGCATTGCAAAAGAACCCGGGTGAACAGTGATGCACACAAATGACCTTTGCAATTTGGCCAGCCAACCTACAAAAGCCCTGAGAGTCGCCGTTGTTAACGCCTACCTGGCAAGGGAAAAAAACTACTTCGATGTTCAGTAAATGCTTCAGGTGAAGCCTTCAAAAACTCAAAGTTGCACAAAAAAATTCTCGAAATTTAGGTCTGTTTTCAAAATCCTCCCAGGCTGGCTTCATATATCACCCAAGCTGAAACTGCTCCCGTGATATATAATACATGGAGACTGCACTACATCACCAGAGTTCTGACACTGCCATGTTCAGGGGATGCTAGGACACAGTGCAATGAATTACAACAGTGGACATTGACAAATACACTTTAGGGGAAGTTTAAATTAATTTTTTCAGCTGCTTGCAGTTGGCTTAGGAAGTAATTTTTATTAAATAAACTAGCGGGAGCGTGGGCAGCTCCAGAGTAAGCCTTGAGAAAGGAAATGGCAGAACAGAGAGGAGACAGGACGGAGAGCAAGGGAGCGATTTCAGTTCTGGGCTTGATGTGCTCTGTGATTTCGGCAAAGTCAGCTGGGCCAAACCCTGGCTGTGCTCAGCCCCAAACTCACAGCCCTGAGGAAGCATCCACGTGCCCAGGTCACACAAAAATCCGAGTTCGTGGTGCAATCCCACCCCCTTGGATTGGACGTCAAGCGGTGCCCAGCAAGTGCAGGAGGGGAAGGAGCTGCTGCAGGCACCTGGCACAGGGTGTGCTGTGAACTGTGGGCTGTCACCTGGGAAATTCATCATCATCATCCAGTTCTCCTGGGTTTTGGGGTTTTTTTCCATGAAAATGAACCACTAATGAGGATAAGAAAAGGATCAAGCCAAACAAAAAAAGCTTTCATGAGAAGAAAACACCAGTGCCTTTGAGAAAGCCCAGAATACTAACCACCTTTTCCCTCTGAAGGAATCTTTTGTCGTTTCATGGGGAATCAATTAACCACAGTGTCTTATTCAGGTAGACTTTAGATTACTACCATATCCCTTCACTATAGATAATTAACCTCAGTTTCTGAATTAGCAGCAAAATAAGCCTGTTATTAGTTTTTATAATGACTAGAACTCAATATTTTGGGTAGTTAAACACCCAAGAGTTTAAATTAAAATAGACATCTGACAGAAATCCCTAAAGTGTTCTTCAGATCATTAATATTATAAATTCCACAGTAGATTGAACTGACAACGTTCCCTTTTCCTTCTGGAGCACTCCAAAGGGATGAGCTACTCCCTCAAATCAGCATTCAGTTTGATCTCTGAAATAATCTCTCCTTGATACCTAAAGCCTCAAGGCCAACAGCACAGTTAAACTCATATCCTCCTCTTACCGCTGTTCTGTCTGGTGAAGCGAGGGAAAAAAAAAAAAAGGGAAAAGCTCATGTTCCTACAGCCTGCCCCACACATTGCCAGGGCAAACTGAGGCTCACAAAACCCTGGTGAGGGTCACAGCCTGGCCAGGGCAGGGTGGGGTGGGAGCAGGGAGGACTCTGGAGCTGTCATGGCCTCCTGGGGGAACAGTGGGAGGCCTGAACCAGCTCTGGCCTCTGGCCTCCCTGGGTGCTCGTGGGGAGCTGCGGGGCACAGGGACAAGAACCACATCCACGAGGCACCTTCCCTCTCTTCCTCCATACCCTGAATTGATTATTCCACCCAAGTTTTGCGCCTTGCACTTGTCTCTTACTTAATTCCCTGTTCCCTCTTTCCCCTCAAACCATTCCCGCAGTCTGTCGAACTCATTTGAATTCTCATTCTGTTGTCCAATACATTTGCAGTCCCTCCCAGCTCGGTGCCTCCTCCAAGTTCCATAAGTGAGCCGTCAATTCCATCGCCCAGGTTGTTAATGGGGATGTGGAACAGAACCCATGGCCTCCCTCCTCCCCTCAGCCTCTCTGCCCCTTTTCAGGGCAGTTTTCCCCACAGAGGGGTGCAGGTACAGCTGACACTGACTGCTGTGGGAGCTGTGACATCTCCCAGTGCGGTCAGTGAGCCACAAAGGCGCAAACACAAATTCTCAACGCTGCAGGCATCACCTTCCTTCCGTTTTAGCTCCAGCCAGCCATGCAGAACACCACAAAGGAAAGAAGGAAAGAAAGAATAAAAGCTCCAGGGATTGTCCCGCTGCAAGTAAAATGTGTGTTCTAAGAGAAATGAATGTTTACCTTCCCATTTATGTGAATCAATTAGCGATAAATATCCCCAGGGCACAGAAAAGTCTAACAGAGATAACAAAGGATATGCCCCAAATAATGGAGGATTAGAAAAAGGCGCACACGAGTAATAAAATATCAGCTACAGATGCCACTTGAGAAGATTGCGAAGCAGAGAAGAGTGAGTAGCTGGAGGAGGAGAGAAAGCAGAGGTGAGAGGAGATTGCAGGAGCAGTAAAGATAAATGATGACTGTGCTTTTTGAGTGTCTGTGTGTGAGTTAAAAGAGTTCAGTGTAGAGCCAGGAAGGTCTCTGGGAGAACAGAAGGGTAATTTATAAACAAAACAGCCAGACAGCGCTTCTATGCCCAAAAAGAAGTCCCTTTTTTCCCCAGTTCTATCAGTCCCTCTAAGAAAAGATATTACCTTTCTCTTCAAACCTTACCTCTTGACAATACCAAAATAGAAAGATATATTTGCCCTGGCACTCTGATAGGACAATGGGAAATGGATGCCACGAGCCTAGAGAGAAAGAAACCTTTTAAGGATGAAAAAGGACCAAAGTTAGAGCTCCTCAGGAATTACATTTTATCTCATGAAAAATGTCACCAAAAAGGAATAAAAATTGGTTCTTCTTCCTCAATAGCTTCATTTTTTCCAGGATGTTTTTATCAAAAAATGAAATCTTTCCATCAAAAAACCTCTAGACCCCCAAACAAAACATATGTAGCCTTAAAGCAAATGGAGGGCTCCTAGTTGGGCTTTTTAGGGCTTTCAGGCATTATTGCGACATAAATAATGAAAAACGAGCATCTGAAGGCCTTTTTTCTTTTCTTTTTAAACCCCTCACCAGGCTTTTGGTATTGATTTTTCCTGAATTTCAAGTAAATAATAAAAAGTAGAGAAAGGATGATCCATTCCTGTACCACCTTCTGCTGGGCTCTACGAGGGACACGGGCACCTGCAGGAGCTGCGCTGCCAGCCCGCGGGGACAGGGCCAGAGCACACACCCGTCCCAGCAGGGATTGGAGCTTTTTGGGGCCAGGGTCGTGTCCGGATGAGCTCTGCCCTGTCTGGGGTCTGGTCCTCCTTGGACAGCCCCTTCCCACAGGCTTCCCCTTGATGCCAGATGATTCTTGCCTTTTTTTGCTTTTCTATGTTTGTCGCCTTCCCTGAACTTTTCCCTGCCCTTTTCCCCAGCTGGAAAGACCAAATCCATTCCAGAGCTCCAAGCCCTGAGGGGCACAAGGCCCCTCTCCTCTCTTGGTTCTTCCTGGGAACCAAGGCTGAGAACAAAACCTTCAAGGCACATTTTCCTCAACAAGTCCAGCTCATACCAGCGGTGGGGGCTCCAGAGAAGGGGCTTGACCCGGGGGGAATTGCATCCCCACTTGTCCTCCTCATTGGTGCTTTTCATCAACTCTGCTAATTTCCTAAAACCTATCCAACTGTGTTCACCCCTGTGGGGCTGGGCTTTAGTGGACATTCTTCCAGAATTGCCCCTGCAGCTCCAATAAAAATCCATTTTCCATGACCTCCTATACTAAAATTATCTCGAGTTTCATTTCTAGGCTGAAAGAGGCAACACTCTGGCCCTGGGTCACGCCCAGCTCTTCTCCTCCTCATCCTCCTCCTCCCTGCCACTGCTGCTCCAGACCTGCAGCACCTCACTCTGGCCTTACCTGCCCTGCCTGGCACCTCTCCTGCCCAGGTGGTGCTGACAGGAAAGAGCAAAAGGAATTAACAGGGAGTAAATCCGGAGGCGAGGGAAGAGCTGTTTTCATTTGGAGAAATTCTGTTGCTGTTTTTGGTTCTCAGCATGTCAGCAGAAACTCGAAGCTTGTCAGGAGGCTGCTCCCAATCCAGTAATTACTGGAGGTGCCTCTACTTGGCCCTGTCTTGATCTTACACTGTGTGATCACTTTATTATTCAGTTTTATTTTATTATTCAGTTTGATTTGGCAGCTGCCTGAGAAACCTAAGGCTACTCAAGCTGTATATTTTAAGATCCTTAAAATCTGTTGATATAAATTCTTTTAAAGTCTTCAGGCCTGAGTCAACGCTGTTAATTCTGCAGCTCCAGCCCATCAGCTTGGCAGGACACTTCACACACGCACGCACGGGGCTCAGCAGCAGCTTAAGGAGGGATCTGGCTGCAGAAGCCGTGGTTTTCCTCTGGATCCCAGCCAGCCCCACTCAGGGGCATCATCTCAGGGCCTCAGCAGAGGCAGGAAAAGTTCACTCCTTCAGACAGTGCCAGAAACAGATAGTTAGAGGAGAGACAACATGATTGCTGGTGGAAATGAAAAGTAAAAGCCCTGTTTGGTGGGTGGGGTGTGGGTGTTTCCCTGCTGGTTCTTCCTTCAGGGCCTGTAGCGAAACTTTCTCGGTCATGACAAGCACTCTCCTTCTCCCCTTCTCTGCCAGGCCAGGGGAATTTTGGACTCTTATCCAGGTGGAGGCTGTCCCTGTGCAAGGATCTGAGAAAACCCCTCACCTCACTTTATTGGGTACTTGGATCTCGTCTGTTCCAGAGAGAGATTTGCAGGTTGTTTAATGTTCAGGTTTGATTCTGTCTGTACTTTGATTTCAGATTACTCTCCCTCCTCTCAGCCTTTTCATGATCAAAACCAAGATCCAGCTTCCCCCCTCTGACTTCAAACAGTTTTAATCCTGCCTCCCTAACATCTATTTTCCTTCTAATTCCCTGAAGAATTTCCCTTCTGGGATTGCCACTGTTCACATTCTCTTACATGTTCAAAGTCCTTCACATTCTTCTTTCATCCATGCCGCGCTCCCCTATCACAGACTCCTCTGATTCCACTTCTTCAAGGGCAGAAATGTGTATTTTCATCCCCGATGTTAACAGGTTGGAAGAGCTGGATCCTCAGTGCCACTCTGTGTTCGCACATCAGAGGCCCAAAGGGAGCCCAGGAGAGCATTCAGCTGCTCCAGTGGAGGCTCAGCCAGGGCTCTGCAGAGCCACCACGAGGCACAGAGGCCTTGTCCACGCACGGAATTGCTCCTGAAGTGGAGCAGGGCTTTGCACCTGGAACCACGGCACAGGAATCCCATCTTCTGTCCACTGGTGGAGTCGTGGAGTGCGAGGGACTTTGTTAGAGACAGAGGTGGCCCTCAACCACAAAATACTTTTGTTTTTATCTGTAGGACTTGATATTTCCTTTAATATAGCCCAGCACTGCTGTCACCTTGTACTGAGCAGGTTGAGAAGGAACATGGCACTACCAAATTACCACCACCCATTTGTGAATTTGTTTAACCATTGTCACGAATTTCACTTTTCTATGTGGTAATTAGTCCTTTAACTGGTCCTCTGATTGCTGCCAGCAGTGCTCCCCACCTCTTCTAGGTTTTCCACTGACAAAATCTCTCCTGTGGCACCTCCTGGTAAATGTCCGCATGGATGGGACAAAGTGCAGCCTCAAATCCCCATTTCCTCTGACATCCCCCCAGGATAAGGCTCAGGGGAGGGCAGGAAGCAGTGGCAGCCCAAACCAAACATAGGAGCTCTCCCACGAGGAATCACTGAACCCTTGTGACACAAAACAAATCCGGATCTCTCTGGTGCAGGGCAGCTGGAAGGGAGCACGAGGAGTGCCGGGAGGTTTGTGCCTGGAGCTCTGCTCGCAGCCGGGGGAGCTGCACATCCCAGGCCTCACCGCTGTCCCTGAGGAGCAGCTTCCTTGCAAAACCTGCTTTCAGACCAGTCCTCCCCTCCAGATTTTAATACCCTGTGGACTCACATCATCTTTTACCTCTGAAAATCTTTCTGTGGGGCTCTTTCAAGATAAAGTACTCCTAGAAGTGCTCAAGGAGTTTCAGTATTAACAGTTTGACATCGGTTCTCACACGAGTCCCTTCTCATCCCAGCACTTGTGTACTTCCCAGCACTGAATTGCATAACGTGACTAATGCCTGTCATGCACAGCTTGCTCTTCCTCTTTTATGATAAAAAGGACTCCAGATATCTAAGTATGAAATTTCCCTTCCTATCAGCAGTTGTGTTTTTTTTTTTTCTTTCCCGCAGGAGTCATCCTCCTGGTCTCTTGGCTTATCAGCTGCTCTGAATCAGTGGGGAGGTGCACATACACACATTTGGAAGCATAAAAGCCAACTCAACCTGCTGGTAAGAGAACAAACAACTTCTAGGGCTTCCTTCTTGGCAGACCTTTCCCTTTAGGAAGTGTGAGGGAGCTGCCAGCTCCTCCATGGCTGATCCTGCCAGGCCTTGCAGCTTCTGGCTTTGCACCTGAGCCTCGTGGGCAGCCCAGGGGGCTCCGTGTCCAACAAGCCCCTCACACACAGACACCGATTTTCTTCCTGGCTCGGGCCCCTCTCTTGTCAGAGAACTTTTGATGTGTTCAGGCTCCAAAGACAACGGGAATCAAGGAGGGTTGTGTGTGCAAGTATTTTGGAATCACCCTGTCTGCCATTTTGGGGACCCTTTGGAGATCTGGCCCTAAGGGGTTCATCCACAGTTAATCCAATTCTGCTTTAGCCTGGTTTTGATCTAATGTCCAACGCCACTCTTTCTCCCTGATCATACAGATAAAGCCATTTAAAAGTGAGGCTTTCTGCAGAAGAAGAAGAGCCTGGCCAATATAATGTAGACTGGGGAAGCGTAGACATTCAACGGCATTTAAAATTATTAGACTAAGAGTGTGCAAATGTGTAAAACCAGTTCACAAATTCACTGTCACTGGTCAATTGGAATCCTGGAGAAGTCAGAATTAGGAGCCCTAATGCATTGTATTTACTGCTGCAGTGGGGCTCGGTGTACTAATTACATGTCAGTTTTCCAATATTTCTGCCAGGACTATTTCAGATGAAAGATAATTGTTCTTCAGGGGGTTTCAGCACTGGTTTATTTAATTATGTTGGCATTTTCATATGTATTGTGAAAATGCTAGCAGGAAGAAAACTGTCTGAGTCAGAGGTAGAGTGTACTGGGGAAAAGCAAAGAGATTTGAGGAGGAGGCTGATCCTGGTTGCTGAGGGCATTCAGGAGCTTGGAAGGGACCAAATGAAGAACAGATGTAACAGGAAGCTCTGGTTCTTTCTAGAGTATTACCCAGGGTGGGAGGACATCAGTGGATGAACCCCTGGACAGCTTCCTCAGCATCAGAGATGGAAATGCTGCTAAAAATAGGCCATTATTTACCCCAAGAAATGCTGAGGAAGCTTCTGCACTGATCCAGGTGTGCTCTTGCCTCCTTCCCTCCTTATCACGTGAGCCTGAACCCTGGGGTGTCCATATTTCACCCACTCTTGTGATCTGTTTTGGGGGAAAAACTCCTCCTTCTGAGTGCCATCACTGACCTGGACTGAGAGCATCCAGAGTGGAAGGAGAAAAGGGCAAACTGCAACAGCTCACTGGTGAGAAGCGAAGTGGGACGTGAGTTCCAACCTTGGCTCAGGGTTACCTACATTAAAAGTACAAACACATGGCAGGCACCAGGAGCTGCTAATTTCAGCAGCAGCTCTCGCAGAGGGGACCTTCCCAAAATAGCTCAGCTTTTGCATCGCTGCCATTTAAAAAGGGTTTAAATGAAGTATGCTTGTAGTCTGTCATTCTTGCAGAGTTAACTCTAGAAAAGTCTAGTCTGATACAAATTTCACTTAATGTGTCTCAAGAGTTTCTTCATTTTGCGTTCTCAAATTGAATCTTTCAGGCTTCCTAATTTCTGCTTTGAAATAATATTAAAAAAAAAAAAAAAAAACTGGTTTCTTCATTTTAGACCAAAAAAGAAGGTGTTGAAAGGATGTCAAAGGGAAGAGACAGCATTTTGACTCACCTGAAGGAAAGGTTGCTGTTGATCTGAACGACATTTCTTTCCTTTGGTCACAAACTTCACAAATCAGACTTTTTGGAGGAATCCTGAAGCAGACTGGGAAATCCTTCGAAATCCCCTAACTTCTCACGAGCTGGGAAAAATACCCTAATCCTCGCTACAGAGATTGAAGAAACATTTTGACAAGGCAGCCTTTAGCCAAGGGTAACAGAAATGATTGCTGCTGTCTCTTGCTGTTTCAGAAATAACCCACATGAGTCTGGTGGCTGCCAATGAGGAGCAGCTGTTCATTACGAGACCCAGTCAAACTGATAGCCGAAAAACCTGTTCTCTGCCAAATTCAAAGGGAATGCACTGCACAAACACCTTTCATACCATGCAGGCAGCTTCTGCATTTTCAAAAGGCCGTATTTGTGCCAATTTCACTGAGATCATAAACCCAATTCTCTGATTCCCCCCAGCGTAAACTGAAGTCGGTCATGTTCGGTGAGGTGCCCTCCTCTCACAGCTCATGAGGCAGCTCTGACACAAATGGCAGCACAGGCTGATAAACCAGAGCAGAGACAACAATGAATAAACTGCTCATTAAAATAATAATAATAATAATAATAATAATAATAATAATAATAATAATAATAATAATAATAATAATAATAATAATAATAAATAATACTGCTAGCACTAAAAGAATAACAAAACCCCATTTCACATCGTTGTACTAGGCCTGGTTATTCTGCACAGAGAAATACAGGAGCTTGGACAAGGACTGAAGGCAACTGAGACAGGATGGGGACACTCAGGATCTGGATATCCTTTCATTCCATGAACACCCCCAGCTCAGCTCCTGTGGGCTTCCCTTCCTTTTCCAGTTTTTAATTGCCCCCTTCAACTAAAGCCACCTGAACTCCGAGAATTTTGTGTCTCCTCACTCTCCCCCGTCTCCTGCTCACCTCAGTGCTTTGGATAACTTTTTCCCCTGAAAACACCGTGCTCCAAATGAATGTTATATTCCGCATTCAGGCGTCAATGAAATACTGAACCTCCAGGTTCCAAGACTGGGTGCTCTGTAGCACAGTGGGAAGGAAGCAGGCGCGACTCCAAGCAGCAGGACTGGCTCACCGCAGGCACTGACCCCTCAGATGCCCTGCACAAGGCAAGGAACACAATTTCCCCACAGGATGGTGGCACACCCAAGGATGGTGGCACGTTCTGTGTGTCAGACCTCGCTGGTGTCCAAGCAATGTTTCTTTGCGGTTCAGGTCTGGAGGGGAATCCAGTAAAGGTGAATTTTCCGCGGTGCCCCAAAAAGATCAAGGCACCCCAGCACCCAGGAGGCTCCCAGTCCTGCCCTGTGCACCTTGCTTTGCTCGTGCCCTGTCTGCAGAGCCCAGGCTTTCTCTGCACACACAATATTGCCTAGACAAGTACAAACCATATTTTAACCGCTGTGCCATAATTCTCTTCTTTTAATTAGAAAGTGTGCTAAATACTCGTGTCCTTGGGGATTCTCATTGAACTAGTCAGGTTTCTGATCATGGAACTTTCGCATTAATGAGACTTTTAGCTCGACTTACAAAAGCTCTTACATTTACACAGCCACGCTTTTAACTTCAAAGTCCTTGAGAATTGCTGCCGTGCATCCGCCTTGTCTGGGGCCTTAATTCACAGTTCTAGCCTCTGTTTATTATATAGGGAATGTTTTGTTTGGTGTTTATAGATATATATTTACAGCATTTAGGGATATTAGAGCTTATACCAAGCTCCATTACTATAAACACTGATCAAAGGCAGAGTTAAGTGAAGCTGAAGCACTCGAGGAAAATATTTCTGCAGTCACGATGGGAAAGTACAGCTGGGAGCAGAGGGGAAGCTGCCTGCCTGGTTATGCCACTTCCAAACCCTCCAGCCTTTCTCTCTGCCTTCCTCTCCTGCCAACCACCAACCCCAAATGCCTTTTGACAGAGCAGGGAAAGCACCTCAGCTCTTGCTGAGATCAGTGTTTGTGTGGCACTGCCTATATCCAGGCACTTCCAGTGCTTTTCAAGCTCCAGAAAGGCTGTAAATGCCAGGCAACAGACAGTGCTGAAGTTTGTGTTTTTATTATGTTTCCTGGTTTCATTTCTTTTCCTGTGGGAGACAGAAGAAGAAATTATTTTGGTGACCATTTAAGTCAGCATTGATCCATAAATACTTTGCCGCCGTGTTTATTTTTCTTAAGCTGCTATGAATGTTTTTCTAGAGTCACACTAATGCCCTCATAAGTCATCTGTCACATCCATCTCCTCATCAATTTTCCTCTTAAACCCTGTCACTTAGGGAAAATCAGAGGAGTCGGCTGCAGCTTGAACATTGCCCGCTTTTGGACCGTTCACTGTTCAAAGTTTTGTGGAGGATTGGGAGTTCCTGGTGCACAAGGTTGTGATCCAGAAGTGCCCTGCAGGTCTTGCACACCTTTGCACACCCACTGCCACCCTCCCTCTGCTGCTTTCTGGGTGTTCACTGCTCCTCTGATGCACTGAGGCCTCGCTTCAAACACGCTCTAATTAATATTAGACACAAAGCTGGGAGCATGGCTATGACCTCTATTGAACGGCTCCAGACAAAACCCAAGAATTTTGGTAATTTAGGATCCTAACCTGACTCCTGGGAAAAGATGGCCTTAGATGCGGGTTGTGGCCACTTGAAACTCCATCTTTTAGGCCTTTTAGGAGAACATCAGGCTTGCCTGGGAGCCACAGGGACCAGCTGAGAAGCAGCACTTTCCAGGTGTTTGCCACATACCCTGGAGCAGCCCAGAACTGCGATAAACAGGTACAAACTCCAAGCTGAGAGAAGCTGAAGGAAGATTCACAGCCACACTGAGCAAACTTGGCCTCAGGGAAAGCTGGAGAGATCCAGAGGAGCACAAGCCCACCCTCCACCTTCACTGGCTTGCAACAAAGACCCATGGGCCTTCAGCAGCATTTCCCAACCTTTCCCCAGCTATGACCTGGAGGAAACAACACGTTCGTCCTGGGAGCAAGACCCCTCCAGTGAGGAGAAAAAGCAATGTTAAGTGCATTCACCATACAGATATTATTTGGCAAAGTAGTTAAACAAGTTGTTTCCTCTCAGGCTCCTGGTGATGTGTGAGGTTGGCAAGTCTTCCTCCCTGCTGCTCGGCCACCTGCTCTCCCTCCTGCTGAGCGAGCTCCATCCCCAGCCCCAGCTGCTCCGGCTGCAGGTGCTGCCTTTGCCCCAGCCAGCCACAGCCACGGGAAAAGGGGTTTTCCATCAGCACCACGGGCATCTTTCAACCAAAGCCTTCCAGGCCGGGCAGGGTTTGCTGTCTCACGCTGGGAATCCGTGGGTGTGTGGTTTTGATTGGCGTCACACCAGACTGGGCCGTGCTGGTCAGTGTCCGTGGGGATGGTCCGGCTGTCCTGCCCACGCTGAGGGTTGAGGCAGCCACGGGACATGGGGAGGCTCAGAGAGACACAGGAGCCCTCCCTGCCTGCCAGCCCCAAGGGCAGGGCGAGCACTCCCCATTCCCTGTCCAACCATTTCCCCCCGCCTGTTGTATCTGCTGGCTCACTGCTCACTCCTGTTCCCTGCAATAACAGGATCGAGAGACCTTTGCAAAGAAAAGCACCCAGTCCCTGCCCTCAGGTCTGATGTGTGCTCGTGGCAAGACTGAAACCCACAGGGCTGGGGCTCTGATCCTCTGCCCCAGCAGAGAAGTGCCCCTGCCCGTTGGGGGTTAAATTAAAACTCCTCCATGATAAAACTTTCTCACCAAGTGCATCTTTGTCCCCCTCCTGTGGCTGGAGCCGATCACACACACTGGGTATGGCACCAAGGGTGGATGGACCCTTGGCAATGAAAAAAGCGAATACTTTTCAGTGGAAC
This sequence comes from Dasyornis broadbenti, assembly GCA_013397935.1. Taxonomy (NCBI): domain Eukaryota; kingdom Metazoa; phylum Chordata; class Aves; order Passeriformes; family Dasyornithidae; genus Dasyornis; species Dasyornis broadbenti. The sequence continues at coordinate 1,130,076 of VZRN01001252.1, forward strand.
TCATGATATTTCATGGACCTGAGGAACTGAAGTGGGTGATTTCTGCTGTGGAAATGATGCTGCTCTTCCCAAGCCCTAACTTCCCACTCCTTGACTCTCAGCCTTGGCCCCTCTCAGAGATGAATAGAAAGAGCCCAGGACATCTCAGCTGTGTGGCTGCTGCACTGGACTTACAACAATCACATTTAATCTGCTGCCTACATGTGCCATTTAAAATAATCCCTCTGCCACCCCTGAAGACGAGATCATCCTTGAAAATTAAGTCAGAGCTGTCTGCGTGCAGAAATGATAACAGCCACGTTAGGAAATTCTTTTAAAGAGTCTCTGGAGTTCGGGAAAATAAATAAATTAATGAATCACCAGGACGTTTCTGCTCAGGGTTTCCACCATCTGCTGGCTGCAGCCATCACGTGAACTCTTCTGTAACAGGACAGGAACAGAGACATCCCAGGAGGATTTATCAGGCAGCTGCCCTGCCTGACCCACCTTTGCCCTGTGAAGACATTCTGGCAGCCAGTGCTTGAGAAACAGCCTTTTGTGTTCTCACTTTCCCCCTCTTCTATTAATTTGCAGTCACAACCATCACTATTTGGATCCAGAGAGCCAAAAATGTCCGTCTTCATTATTCTGACTGTTTGCATCTGAACAGAGCACACACACTCAAGCTCTCAGACACAAAACTTGACGGTTAAGAACCGAGGGCCTCAGGATGTTTTCCACCTTTTAACAAATGCTTTTTTTTTTTTTTTTTCTTTTGCAGTTTCTGTGTCATTCCTGCTGAACCTCACCTCCTGAAGGTTTTTATTATGCGAGATTTTGTCACAAGGAGCCTGCACAAGGATAGGGAATTAAACCCGTGTCTTCTCAAATCCAGATCAGTACCACAACCTTTGGCTCATCTTCTCGCCTCACTTGTCTGGCAAAGGGCACTGCACAAAGGTACACAAGCATACATTATACCCCAAGGTCAAGAGTGCTGGATAAAAAGGATGAATACATACAAGCCCACGTCCTAGAAATCTGCTCTGTACTCTCCATGGATTTGCAAATAGCGCTGCTTAGAAGCAGAAATTAAATCCACAGCCTTTCAGCGAGGCAGGAACAGCGCATTGCTACTGCTGCTATTCTATGAACCTCAGAGGGTAACACATCCAACATCCCTGCCCACGCTGGGAGGGATGTGTTAGCTCTCTGAATATCCCTGATTAACACAGCTTTATGCCAGCGTTTTGTATCCTCTACACACGCACAGCAGCGAGGCTGGTGCAGGTTGATAACATCTTCCCCCAGCACGGCAGCAGTTTCAATCATCGCTCATTGGAGTGGGGCTGCAGCCAGGCAGCGCTGCCAAGGCGCACGGGGACCACCGGGAGCCCCCGCTCTTTGCGCCACAGCCAGGCCGGGAGCCAGGTCCTGCCTGGCACCTCACAGCCTCTTTAGGGATGCAGCAGGGCCCTGTAGAGCCCAGCAGGTTTTTGGCAGCCTGGGATTCTGCTTTAACACACCTGGAGTGCTTTTGTAACCCCTGGGTGCAGAGAGGCTGTTGTGAGGTTGAATCCCGGCTCCCCCTTCTTGCCTAAAATGTAAAGGGTGTGCTGGGTAATAACTCCTGTTTGAACAAAGGCTGAAATAGGAAATATTACACAGGTTGGCTGGCCAGGCACATGGAATGATTTCTGCCGAGCTTCTTCAAAAAGTCTGGCTGGAGGAACACAGGGGAATCAGCCAGACTGAGACCCACAGTTGTACCTGTGCTCTGTGTTTGGGAATGGCAGGTGCCACCCCCTTCTCCGTTTTGACTCACAGTGGTCCCAACGCTGCAGTGCAGAGGTTTCTCAACGCTTCCTGCTCCAGGGGGAATTCAGGTCACCCCATCCCATGTCACGGGAATGTTTTCTACTGGATTCGGTGGGCCAGGGATCAGGAGGCGGATTTTAATTCAGCAGAAAGCTCACTCATGTTTTCTGCCACTGTGAGCAGCTCAGGCTGGCTTGCCTTGGAGGGCAGCAAGCAGCTGCCATTGATGTCCCTTAAGAAAAGACATCAGCATCACTCAGAAAACTTAGCTTTCATTTGGCCTTGTTAAAACCACCCTCTGTTATGTTCTACTGCAATCATTTAAAACAAAGGAGTTCATCAACACTTGAATTCTCCAGGTCTCTACACCAGCGTGTGAGAACGGGAATAAACCAGCGTTTTGTCTTTAAACACCACAAGAGTGTCAGAAAAGATTAAGTGAATTTCTACAGAGGGAAGTGCTCTCGGATGCGAGTGTCAGCTGGGCTGATGCTGTTTGCCAGCGCAACAAATGAACAGTGGCACCCAGCCCTGCCCTGAACCTGCCACTGTGGAAGCTGAGCTGCTGCAGAGATGATGGGGCATTGCATGCAGCGGGTGTAAAACAAGGGAGCAGAAAAGAGAGTTAATGGCACGGACTCCACAGGATGGTGATCAGCGAAGACACTTTATTGCAAAAATCCAGGGTTCTCAAACTGTTCCTTTGTTCTGAGTTTCCAAACTTGTGAGGCACAACAAACGTGTTGAACCAACCCCAGGAACCACGACAGGAACACGCATCAGGGGTGACCAACCACAGCCCCACACTGTGAGCACCCATTGGCTCTAACAATTGTTTTTCAGCTCTGTCCCTTGTTTTTCACCTCTGGTTCAGCTGAGCCGTTCCCAGAATGCTCTCTGCTCAGCCCAAGGAGCAGAAGTGAGCGAGGATTTCACAAGGGCAACAAGGCCCTCAATTTGCGAGGCCTTTCTGCTCCACAACAAGAGACGATTCCAGGGCAGAAAGCAGGCTGGTGCAGGTGTGAGCATTACCCGTGTTTTGGCTGTTTTTCAGCTACAGCCTGAGAGGATTCTCTGAGATTGCAATAACTGGGGGGTTTAAGGGTGGCAACGATCAAAGAGACTGGTCAGTGGAGCAGGGGAAGTTCTACAGGCCAGGCTGAGATGTGCACACAGTGCACCAGAAGAGAGATGAGCTGTTGAGTTTCTTGCTGAACAGCTTTCCTTCAGCTGCCACAAAGTGCAGATCCCACCACTCACGCCTGTCTTTAACACCCTGTGCCATTCTGACCTTCTCAATTCACAAAATCAGACAAAGGAACTGGAAAAGACACCAGAAAAGGCCGCGGGGTTGACGAAAGGTACGGATCAGCGTGTGCTTTACTCCCTCCTTGCTGCAAACTGGAGGTGAAGCTGGGAAGGGCTGCTCCATGTGCACTTTCCTTTGAACACCCATCCCCTGCTCAGACAGGTTCTGCCTTTTAGCCCAAACAAAATGCAGCCACTCCTGTGGCCTTACACCACATGGCATTGACAAATACCTCCATCCCTTACTGACAGAAGGCACTTTTCTGATCTTCATGCCAAGAGTGGCTCTGCTTCAACCCAGTTCCCAGTTTCTAGGGACCAGGTGCTAAAAATCACCCAACTGAAATGAGTTTTAGGCACCCAACACCTCTGAGTATTTGGGTCGAGTTGTTTCCATGTACTGCTACGAGCTCTGTCACATTCAGGTTCAACGTGACGGCTGCAGCACCACCAGACTGGGGGTGCCACTGGAGCAGAGCTGAGGCATTTTTCAAGGCTTGTCATGTTATATTCCGCTCCGAGAACAAAATGGGGAATTTCAGGTTTTAATTTGTCACTTTACATGCAAATTAAATGTTGTATATTTTCACAAGTGAATTCAGCCAGTATTTATAATAACAGAAATCTGCTGCTTGGATTGCTAAATGAAAATTCCCCGCATTGCTTGTGCTTCCCTGCATGAGCTGTTTCATTTCAGCTTTTCTGTGCTCTCTCTTCTAGAATGATTAAAAGATTTTGTGGGGGCAAAGAAGGACTGAGGGAAAAAAAAAAAAGAAGAATGAGAAATAATTGTTAGGATTACTCAGCAGGATTGCTGGATGACATTTTGTCCCCGTTTTTCATGGGCAGTTCCATTGCAGTGCTTAAAATTAAGCACATGCTTAAGCATTTTGTTGATCTGAAGCCAGAATACTCAAAACTGCATCTGATTAATCCCTCCCAACCAGGTCCAAAGCCTGTTGAAGCAGTTACAAAACTTCACACTGCCTAAAACGTGCTGAAGTGTCCCAGCCATCAGCTGAGCTCCCTTGGTACAAGCACAGCCCTTCCCCAGCCCTTCCAGACTGATTACACTGAGCCCCCTGGAAACCAGGGGATGACAAGTTAAGTACGTTGACATTTTCTTTCAACAGCAAAGGAACTGGAAAAATTAAGCAACCTTCAGGAAATGATGCCTTTCAGGAACCTAGAAAGACAGTTCTGCTCCCTGGCTGCTCCTGTGTCCCAGGCTCTCCTTCCTTCTCTGAGGGCTTTGAGCCACTTGGAAAGCTCAGAGCTAAAAAACTGCACAGAGACTGACTGGGTTGTAACCTGTAATGTATTACTTATTTTTTATTTTAATTGCAAGCAGCCTCTGAAACATTATAGAGCACGCAGTGCTAGACACAGCAGAAGTAATTAAAGTGAGAGGGCCACATGCAGTTGGCAGTGAAACACCAGATGCAGGCGGCTCAGAAAAAATGTCATTGATTCAGCATCAGTGGGGCCGGGAGGAGAAGAGGCAGGATTGAGATTATCAACAACAGGTCACACTTCAATCGCAGGAGCATTTAAAGAAAAGCAGCCAAGGGATGTTTTGCTGCAGAGCTGATGGGGCCTTCAGCTCCTCAGGGTGGTTTCAAAGCCAGGCCTGAGCAATCTGTTCTTCTCCTGGCTCTGCAAGGAGCAACGCGGGTTGTGATTTCCCCCACAGGAGAAATGGGATGCTTTCATCCCATCATGTTAAAAAAATAGTAACAATTAAGTGAAGGAGGTAGAGAAAGGATCCGTGGCTGTTTGTTTGAGGTGGATGCAAAAAAAAAAAATGCAGCTTTAGTTCAGCTTCAAGCAAGGCCAGAGGTTTGAGGTGAGCAAGGACAAGTCCTGTTGCTCAGTTTGCTTGTCCAATGCGTCCTTCAAGACAGACCCAGGGTGAGAATGACTTCCAGGCATTAAAATCCCCACGTCCCTGCACGCCCTAATGGGTGTCACCCTGACTCGTGCGCGATGGCATTGACCATTCTGAATGTAATTGGCTGCAGCAAAGGTTAATGATCATTTCTACCTTTAAATACTTTATGAAGATGTTTGATATCTTCTAACAAGGCAGATATTGGAACTCGCCTTTCTTTCCACTGACTTGCATCTCATTGATCTTTCTTCTTGAAATGATTATCCCCAGGCAACCCATAAATCTGAGTTACTCTGGCTCAAGAACGCTGGACACTGTAATGAACTGTTACGAGGCCAAAGACAGTGGAGGGGTCACCTCTTATGAGCCGGCAGCACACGTGCTCGGGCCTGCATGGCCTCACACACATCCCAGAGGGCCAAGGAAACAGCTTCCTTAGGGCAGGTTTTGTAATTAAAGAGCGTGCATTAGTTCCAAGGGTATCACAGCCTCACACGGTGAATTCCAAGGGCCTCGTAGCAATCTGGGGTAGAAGAGCACACGCCAGCATTTCCTGAAAACTCTGCTGCTACAGGAGGATCTCCGGAGCCATGCCTTCCCCATCACTTCACTTGCACTGAGCTCCTACAGGTGCAGCAGAGACCAAGAACAGAGGGATTTGAAGTTGCAAGTGGCCAGAGCAGCCAAAGCTTTCATCAAAGCTCCGACACAAAGTGCACAAGGGCTTGAAAATTTTGCATTGAAGGGTTTTGATGGTTACAAGAATCTGTAAGGGCCTGTGTGAAAATAAACCAAAGATCCTCAGCTGTGAAGCCTCCCCCAACTTCAGGCCGACATCAAGTGTGAGGGTGTGGGCACGTTTGGGAGCAGGGACAGTCAGCATGATCTCTGACAGGGAACGCACTGCCTGGGACGAGAGCAGTTTAGGGACTTGGGTGTGTTTGGTTTCTGCTTCCGGCCACTGAACCTCTCCATGTGGGGTTTATTTAAAAGACAGGAAAAGCTGTTCATCTCCGCCTGTCTGGAATCAAGCAAGTCACGTTTTACCGCAGTGAAATTTGCTGGCATTTCCTGCTCTGAAGGACCTCTTAGGAGAGCTCCTGACCAGATCTGTTCCACACCTCCTGAGCTCCACACCTGAGCCAGGTTTGCCCTCAGAGGTTTGCACTGCTGGGTCCACGACCTGAGCTACCCACGCGCTTTAACCCTTTCTCTAAGGGTAGGAGAAAACAAAGAGTTTTCACAGGTACCATTGGTCAGAGGAAATGACCCATGTTTTCATCTGTCTTTGATATTTGGAATTGTCCACAATTACGAAAGAGGATTAAAACTGATCAGCGTGGCTCCAGTAGAACCACCAGATAAAAAGCAGATGGCGGGCTCAGCCTTTTTCCCTTAATTCATTCAAAGAGAAAAACCAAAAAAACAAAAAACAACCAAATAAGCAGAGAAAAGGAAAAAATCTGTGTAACAGCAGTGAAGACAGAACTGAGGGAAATGGAGGCAATGGCAAGATCCAAGGATAAAACTGGTATTTCTCACACTCACAGGAGTATGATGAGCTCATTTTACTTTCAGGGCTTCCCAGGACTTTGGCAAGATGTCCTGGAGCTCTCCACGCCACGTGGCACAGCCTGGTGTGCCCCTCTCCTCACCCTGGTGCTGAGGAAGGAGCTACTGAGCTCCTCTTCCTCCTCCTGGCAGCACTTCAGCAGGACCCAACTGAGTTAATAAAGATGTTTGTCCACGGCATCGTTTACAGTGGGCCCGAAAAGAAAAACCACGGGCAGTTCTTCAATCCCAGACAGCAAACACAAATATAAATCTCCCTAGGCAAGCCTTGCTAAAGTCTTGATGCACTTTACAAGCTGTAAATGCTGATTTTATTAGCCATTTATGGGCCACTTTGCACAACGCAGCTTTAATATTAAACAATAAAGCTCACAACACACTTACAAAGGAAAACAGTCTCTCTCATTTACTCCTGAATTGCAAGTGTGGCATCTCTTGATCACATGAAATCAGCAGAAGGCAAGGTTATTCAGTTGAGGCCGCGTATTTTTTGTGCCTGGTGCCACATACCAGGCAAACTGTGCACTGAGACAGAAGAAATAATTTGGGAGCCACTGGGAACTGGGGTAATGAACTTTCAGCAAGCACTGAGCAGCCCTGTTACCCGCATCAGCATGCACACAGACTGCAAGGAAACTTGTCCTTGTGGTTCTGGGTATTTATCATTTATAATCTGATGCATCAGATGTCTCGTGTAAGATAAGGCCTGACTGCACCAGGGCCTGCATGCAAAATGCATGAATTTGTATGCAAAATAGAAGTAATTTCTTAGTTTGAGCCTACAGGCAGAATGGGAAAGGGAAGTACTGCTAATCCTGTCTGCAAATTTCAAACAGGCTCAGGGCGTGAAGTGATTTGGCCAAAACGATGCAGGAACCAGAAGGAGAATGAACACCAGCATCTCCCCCTCACAAAATCTCGGTGGAACTTGTGCTGTCCCCCAGCAGAGCCCGTGCAAAGGTGGCTTTGTGGTTCTAAAGGATTTCAGCTGTTGGCTGCTGTGGGGAATGGAGGACCCAGCCATGTGCCAACCCAAATCATGACTGTCCAGGATTTCTGGTGCAAGGAAGAGGATTTGTAACCCCACTGCGCCTGCACGTGCTGCTTTATCCATCTACAGATCCTAATTTGTTCAAATTTGGCTTGAGGAAGGCCAAACAACTGTTCAGAAGGCTGAACAACCATGCCATGAGAGGTGGCTTCTGCCCAGGATGCCCCTAGAACCCTTTCACTTTCCTCTCAGCTCGCTGTGCCCAGGCTGTCACCCACCTCAGACGCAGAATTGGCTCGGTGCCTGCCCACCTCCAGCACTCTGCAGACACGACACCTCATCCAAAGCCAGGCAGCCGCTGGCTCAATCCCCACATCTCACACCAACCCTCACCTCGGAGGGATCTGCCGGGGTGCTGCAAGTACCCCCACTGCACCTCCAGCAGCCACGGCTCCCCAGCCACCAAAACCAGCACTCGGGAATATTCAACCCAGCACGTCCATCCTGGCTTTTTTTTTTCTGATGGATGACTGGCTCAGATCAAGCCTCAGTGGCTCTGTCAGCCCCCGAGAGCGTGAGCTGCTGGCAGCCAGCGGGGCCGTGTCCCCCTCGTGCGGCGTCACCGACCACTCGCTGAGCTGTGGCCACGCACCCGGCGGGTTTGGGGTGGCTGTGGTGGCCAGAGAGCAGAGCCTGCTGCTTTCTCAGCTGAGTGAGTGTGGAAAGCAGCTTGTTTTACATGGATTAAACAATTATTGACACTGTCACAGAAAAGGGATTTTGGGCTGTGAGTGCTACGAGAATAATAGAGTGAACAGTTGCTTTTTTTTTTCCCTTGAGCTCTCAGAATTTTTAGTAAATGTGGGTTATTAAAGGGGCCTAGAAAAACAGTGTGGGGGGGGGGGAAATGAGGGGCGTGCAATTAAAACTGTGCCATTCCTAAAAGTAGCCACAAATCAGTGACTTGGGAAAGCAGACACTTGCCATTTAAAGACAAACTGTTCCTATGAAGTCAAGCCTAGAAGCTTGAAGCAGCAATTGTCAACACGGGAATAAGCAATATTACCCTTGAAAATACAAACAAATTTTAATTACAGTTGACATTTCTGAGGCTGGGGTTGGGTATTGTCATCAGATGTAAGATCGCTGTCATCTCTCTACTCTTGAGGACACGAACTTCGTGGAAGTTACTCAAAGTGCAAACCAGGCTCCAACCTGCTTTGTTACTCGCCTTGCAGTTGGGAAGGAAAACTTAAATTGTCATGATTAGATGGCAAACTCTGGTCAATTGAGCAAAACCTCTCTGCAATCTAGCCAGTACAGAGTGAGTCTGGTTCTTTTTCTGCCGGCATTCACCTGCAATTCGTTTTCCTCAGCCTCTGACTGGCTCCCCCTTTGCTGTGTGAGGAAAGAGCCACACTTGGCTGTTCTTCTGTAACCTCAGGATGCTGAGCCTCTCCAAAGCTGTTTTGGGACACTGCCATGAGCCTCTTAGGAGTATTAAGGCGCCGTGGTGAGCAGCACATGACACGCGCAAGGTCCCTTCCACAGCGTCCCTGCATTTCTCTGTGTGCCAGAGAGACTCCAGGGAAGTTTCCAGTAACTTTTAAAGACGCTGTCCCGAATGTCTCAGGGAAAAAAAAGCTTAGGGCGTTTCTCTAGGTCAGGGGAGGGTACCAACACACCTGGCCAGGTCCTGGGGCAACCAGCACACCTTCAGCGCTGGCCCCTTCTTTGTGGCTGGGGCTCTAACCTAATCCTTTTATGCAGGATTGCTGTGAGGTTATAATTCCCTGGGCCATCCCTTGATCTCTTTTGAATTATCCTAGCAAGCCTCTAATCTTTTACAATTTCTTTTTTTTTTTTTTTTTTATTTCCCAGGATCCAATCTACTAAGTTCCCCCTCACCCCGAGAGCTGCCATTAGCTGGTGGGAGGTTTTGCTGGAGTTTTCGTGCTGTTAATGTCACGTTCTAGTCACGCCCTTCTCTCTGCTGTAGCTTTTTAAATATTTGTACCACACAGGTATCTCTGCCTTGCCTTGCCATGTGAGAATGAGACACAAATGAGCATCAAAGGATGAATCTAAATGAGAAGCCCAAATTATTTCACAGATGCTGTTTTACCAGTTTAACCACCCAGGTATATTCGTAATTACATCCACGACACAAGAGGAAACAGGCCCTAGGAAAGTGTGGTGCCCTCTTGGTGCAAGGGGAACTTGCAGCCATCACTCGGAACGGACATCAAAACGTCCTTTCCCAGGAAATTATGCAGTCACCCATGCCCACAATTCCAACAATTCCTGTTTGCAACAGACCAGGTCTGCCAGCACACCCTAGGAAATCAGCCAGGAGAAAGGCACCTCTCACAAAGGTACAGAGAGAGTTGAACATGTTTAACATCTTGCTGGATCAGCCTCCTAATGTGTTTAAAACAATGGGAGAGGAAAGCATGTGTTCCTTTCAGCACAATCTGTGCCTTATAATCAAGTCTAAATGCTCACAATCCGCTCGGATCCTAATGAGGAGAATGACATAAACGGCAGAATGTTCTGCTCTTTCTACAGGTTTACAAAAATGAAATTAAACATAGGCTTTCTATTACAAAACAATAGGCAAATTGAAGACCAATTATGCAAACCCATCAGAGAACCTGGTGAACTGTGGAGAATTTTGCATTTCTGAGGCGGAACGACTTCTTAGATGAAAAAAAAAAAAAAACCAAAAAACCCTCTTCTCCAAGAAATTGAGAACATCTGTGCCATCAAAGAAAGAATGCAGTGAATAATTGGACAATCATAGACAGGCAGCCATTTGAATATGAAGCCGTTTGTGATGTGGCAGTGGAAGTGAAATTGCAGAATGCCAGCTCTCCTGGCTGTCACTCGCCCGTGCCGCTGCCTTTGTGCCTCTGGAGGCACGTGGGGTGCTCACTCCCCAGGAGCCTGTGGGGTCTCCGGGGTTATCTGCTGCCGTTATTTTGCACATCAGGCACATGAAAAATGAAAAAAGAGCAGGCACAGCGATCCTTGAGAATTTGCTTCCTCCAGCATGCGAGTTTAAGCACAGCTTTAACCCCGCTGACAGGGAGCCCAAGCTGCAGCCTCCCGCAGGGGCTGGCGCGCAGCAAATATTCTCCCTCTGCCAGCTGACAAACTCTGGTGACCCCTCGCCTCGAGCATTATTATCCTCTTTGTCGCCAGCAGGCGAATCCCACGCGGAAGGGGAGGCACACGGAGCCAACCCTGCAGGCTCCCAGCCTCTCCGCAGGAGTGACCCACAGGGAAAACCCTTCCCCGCTGCGAACCGCGGCCGGACATCTCCAAAACGTGGCTACAGCGCCCAAGAGACCTGAGCAACACACAGCCGTGGCTCCTCTCCAGCTCCAGCATCCAGAAGGATCTGTCCCCAGGAAGAGGAGGCTGAGCTGGGCACACTCTGCTCCCAGGAACGCACCTCTGCTCCTCAGCAGGACCTCTCTTGTTGCTGGGTGCTGTGGAATTAGAGTGAGGGCAAAACGCTTTAGGATATCCTCCAGGACAAACCGGGCAAAACAGAAGTGATGGGCTTGGTTGTGATTTCATGGCTAGTTGCGCAGATATTCATGTGTTACCCTGCACAGTCAGTCTAATAACCAGCTTTCAGAAGGACAGACAGCGTAATGAATGGGTTGTAAAACACGCTCATAAAAACATTATAGCATGTCTTGGAGCATTTGTTAGCTGTTTGTGATTTACTGGGTCCCCTGTTTTACATTTTCTTATAACTTGCACATTTCCTCTGAAAAATAAGCATTCAATGGGCATGCAATTTATTTTAATTTCCCTCCCCCCTCACAAGATGATAAAACTTTTACAGCCATGCAAGAATGGCAATATTGTAGTCACGAGGTTCATTATACAGTAATTAATACATGTTAATATCCTGTAAATATTATGTTATAATGGCTTTAAGTAAATACATACTGTACATTTGCAGTACCTATTAAGTCAGCGCCACTTAAAATGAAATGTGACTAATTAATCTGTTTAAAAAGTCTAATGTCAACTTGGATATTCTTTAAAAATTACAGTACAGTGTTGCAAGCCTGAACGGTGATTCAGTCAGCATTTAATTATGGAACTTTGACATTAATGGTTACTTTCCTGGTTTATTTAACTGGATTGGACGCATGGGCCAGCATTAAAGGAATGAGAAGGGGTAGGGAGAAGGTTTTGTTGTTAGGAGAAGCTGAAATCCCAAATAATACATCCCATTGCCATTAGGCTGAGTGGCTGCAAACTTGCCCACGGCCCAGGACCATCAGCCTTTTAACAATTCCAGTTACTCTCCACTGACCTAAATACACAAGGGAAAAAAAAAATTCCTCCAATCCATGCTGCCATGAGGCACTGAATGGGGAGCCCAGGAAGGGTCAGCTTTTCTTTCACCTTTGCACTCAGCAAGAGGAGATGACACAAGGCAAAATCTTTTCCAACGCATCTTGTAGGAATTTCATTTTCCACAGAAGTCCTTATCTTAGGGTGCATGTGTATAAAAAATGCCTGTCAGATTAGACCCGCTCGTTTACTGCTGGGTATGTGGAGGTGTCTGTCTCCAGCTTTACAGGTGCCAAAAAATTACTAAAATGCAGCTCTGTGGATTGCAGACTTGATCATTCCCAAGAGGTGGGGTGCAGGCACTTCAGAGACACACACTAAATCTGAAATAGAGCAAGAGAGCAGCCCCAGCTCTCCCAGATCCCTTATCAACACCTGTAGCCCCAAACAGATCCCTGCTCTCCAAAGGCAATTCCAATGAAGCTTCATTAAGCAGAGCTCCACCAGAAACAAAGGCCGTTTAGGAAGCTTGTCTTCCATTAATGGAAATCGTTAAAAAAATCCTTCCAGATATTCAGACATATTGCCAGGACCATGAGTGCAAGAAGTCTTGAACTCTTTCCACTTTTCCATGGTCCGTTCCTTCAGGTTTTACCATCAAACCAACCTGAATGAGCTTTCCTTGCAGGGCAAACGCCTAATCTGTGCTGGAGGTAACAGTTTGAGAGGAGCCTTTTATGGGGTAACTACATCCTTCAGGGTGAGAGCTGGAACTGATCTCCTGCTTGGGGAAGCACAGCCAAGACAGCACTTGGAATGCTGGGAGGCATTTCAAGATTTTGGGGATAAATGACGGGAGCTCGAGCAAGGCCAGGAAAGCGTGTGCAAACAAAGAACGTTGGTCTGGGGGCTGTGTTGTGGCCAAGCAATGCTGAACCAGACCCAAGACAAGAAAGTGAGGTTTCAGATGTATTTTCAGATGTATTTTCCTTGCCTTCCCCCTGAGGCCAGCAGCCGCTGTCTGGTCTTCAGTAAACCAGGCCGATGGGAAGCTATCCCAGCTTGTTTCCATCTGGTAGAGCCCAGAGCGCCAGCTGGAAAGCTGGGAATCATCTGGCCCTGCTCCCTTCTGGGCAAACCCTCTCCGCAGGCAGTTCCCCATCCAAGGAGATCACTTCAGGTGTGAGCTGGCTTTGTGGCTGCTCTGCAGTGAGAAAGTGGCTGGGACAGCTCTGAAGCCTGGGTCCTCTGTGCTACAGAAGTCCCTGAAACCTTGCATTTTATCTAACGTTTCATGATCGGCTTTAGAAAGAGGAAGAACAGCGGCATTCCGTGGCATGGTGCGAGTAGAAGAGCGTGGAAAATGGAGCACCAAAGAGGCAGAGGTGGTGGCTGGAGGTGGGAGATTTGCATCCCAGGCTGGGGCCTCCCACAGCTTTCCTCAAAGGTAAATCACTTAAGAACCCTGTGCCTCAGTGTCCCGACTGCTAAATCACTGCTCCTGTTTGGTTCCCTCCTAAGCCATCTCTGGCCTCATCTAATTAACATTCACAAGGCCTCCAGAGATAAAAAACTTCCAAAAGTGCATTGTGTGTCTTGCGTTCTCTTGATGTTCCCAGGCAGAAGAGACGTCACAGAGCGTGGGAATACCCTGGGCAAGCTCTGATCTGCTCTTCACTTCCAAGAGCTCTTTGCTCAGTGACCCCTCCTTTCAGCAGCACATTCACCTTGGCCTCTCCTGAGTGGGACTGATGTGCAGCATCCCTGCTGCCAGCTTCCACGAGCCATGGAAACCTGCTGTCGTGGCCAGAGAGAAGCAACCAGCGCTATTATTTGGATCATTTGCTGACGTTTGTAACCTAGAATTAATTTTCGCATTGAGTCCAAACGCTGCCTGTTTCACACATATCTGGGTAGCAGACGAGAAGCAAACAGAGCTACAATCAAGCAGCTGAAGGTACAAACCTTTAATAGTTCAGTAATCAGTAATAATCAACCCTTCTCTTTATGTTCAGGGAAATCTAATAGAACCCAGCTACTCCAGAGTGAATACATTTTCATTTATGAGACTAAACGCAAGCATACGTTATCTACTTAATTAAAATCTAAATTCTCTAACTAACCATTTGTTGTTTCTCCTGGGTGCACGTTACATACATTACTGGTGTTTTCCCGAAATCCACTGCTAATGGATTAAAATAACTCGATGAAATGTTTCAGTGGCTGCACGAGGTTTTGAAGGAGCACAAAACGCTCCGAAGCTGCGCACACGGGGAGCTCCTCCCCACCGTTATCCCAGGACCACAGCTCCCATTTCTCTGTGCTGGGAGCCGCAATCCTTCCCCCAGGTTCCTCTTTGGGGACAGGGAAAATGTGACTCTCCCAAACACCTGCTCAGCCTGGAAACTTAATCTCATTAGCACTTGGTCAGGAATGGTTTTGGGAACACTGCCAAAGCACAGTGGGGTCAGAGCGAGGGGGCATCATTAACCCCGCAAAGGGTGAGATTTGAGGTCCCGAATGTACAACTCTACGGTCAGGTTTGACAGACGTGACACTGACCCCACTGAGAGCCCTCTGAACCCTCGGAAACACCAGCTGGGAGCTGGGCAGGACCTGCCAGCGCATCCCAAATGGCACCAGGAACACACCTTCAGGAGCAGAAATGCTCCCAAGGGTTCAGTCCACCTGCAAGAGGGAGGGCCCTTGAGTGTGGGAGTATCTCTGCACCTCTGCCAGATTTTGGGAAGAAAATGCAGTAGAAATGGTTTAACTGCCGTGGTTTAATTAGGAAGTTGTCCTCGGTATTTTCCCCTTCTCAATTCTGTTCTTAAAATCTTTCTTCACAGGAATGCGTGGCTGTGCTGAGTGAGCTCAGTTGTGCGCTGGTGGCACACGGCCCCTGTGACCCTCAGTACTCGTGGCTGCACTCCCAGAGCCACAACGGGCCCCTCAACGCCTAAGGACTACATTTTCCCCAGAAAACCCAAATGTATCCTGTAAGGATTTGAATGTCATTGCCTCCCTGGTGGTGAAACATCGAGCTCCTTGCGTTTACACGTCTCCTTCCCAGGGGAGCAGAGAACCACCCTCTGAGGGGGCACAGCTGGCCCCTTCTCTGACAAAAGGCCAATTATGCATCCAAATTACGAACATCTTCAAAGGGTCACAATCTTTACCACTGGTGCCAAACCTGGCTCACTCTGGTTCCATCTCCTTTGCAGAGGTGTTGAGCATCGTTACCTGTTTTGGGTGTCGTGAAGAATCTCCTCCACAGAAGAGCAGGGAAGGGGGAGAAGAGGGGTGGAGATGCGGCATTATCAAATTAAGACTGATGGCCTCTGCTCATGAATGAAAGGAACCTCCCCACGGCCTCACATCATTACTGCAAATCACATTTAGAAAGATGCCACCAGGAACTCTGCTTTGCTTCCAGCAGACACAAAGTAAAAGGGCACCTTCTCAAAGCCATTCAGGCTATTCTGCATTATAATTAAAAACAATTTCTATCCTCAAAAGGGCTTGATTCAGGTAACTCATTACCCCCAAGAGCCATTTGTGAGACTAAATTGAGAATGCAAATTAATGTCAGCTTTAACAATAACGCTTCTTTGCTTCCTGCTTTCCGCCTCTTTTTCTAGCTTCCCTTTTTTGGAAGCTTTTTTTGATATCAAGCAGGTGCCTGGAGCAGAGTTGCCCGAGGACAAAGAGGGTTTTGTGCCTCTCTTATTAGGAGCTCCTCCGTGCTTAATTGCCACCGTCCCTGCACATCAGGCAGTGCCAGTGCTACACCTTCAGTCAGAAGCACAGAGGTAACAGCTGCAGATCTGGGCCAGGGTTTTCCCCACCAGCTGAGAGAGTGGAGCTCTGGCTGTGGCGACAGGCAGGAATTTCCCCAAACCTCTCTTCGCAGTCCCACCACAGTGGGGAATTGCTCAGGCTGTTACTGCACCATGAACATCCGTGCATCCTCTGCAAGGAAACCAAAGCTCTCCAGCCACGGACGCTGCTCCGACTCTGCCACCAAAACTGTGGGAAAAACAAAAAACCCTCCAACAACATTTTTGATGCTAGAGAGTCAAGGCATTGCTTTATTTTCTGGCCAGGATGTGCCACAGGAATCATCTCATCCACACACAGCCCAGGTGTGCAGAGAGATTCATTCCATGACACATGGATTTACAAGATTTTCCCCCAAACTTTATCCAGTCCAAACCCATAGAAAAGTATTGGGTCAGTCTCCATTGGTTCCAAGCTGAGCAACCCCCAGGATTCAGTTTCCCATTGGATCCAAATCTCCTCGACTCCGATGTTCATTGGATCTCCTCTCTCATTCCTCTCTTTCCAGCCCAGGTGTCTCTGCCCAGCCAAGCACGGCTTCTCCATAAGCTCACATCCAAAGGGGAATAAGAGTCCTCTGTGTTTCCCATCAAACACCCACAAAAGGCCAAACAGGTAAAACTGACCCAATAATTATTGCTAAAAACAGAAGTAAGGCAGGAGCCCTGACCCCAGGGGAAGGCTGGAATGCAGAGCAAGTCGCTGCTGCTGGTCCCTGCCGCTGGCTGTAACAAAAAGGCAAAGTTGTTATTTACTGTCCTTTATTCCTGTAGCATTCGATGCCTTTAATGCAGTCTGCGTGCAGGAGTGTGATGAAGTGCTCTCACTTCCATTTCACATATGAGGAGAGGCACTGTCTCCTATTCTCAAAAGGCACTTGAGCTCCCAATGCCCTTGGAAATCAGCTGTAGAGGAGCTCTGAAATACCTGGGAAAAACACACACTCGACCGAGGGGCTCATCCAGGCTTGCCAATACTTCAGGCTGGGCACTGACACCTCCTCCAGAGCCATGGATGTGCTGGATAAACACCCCTGGGAGCCGTGTCTGCCCAGCACAGAGCAGCTCCCGTTGATTCGCCCCAAACCGGGCCAGAAGACACTTCCGAGACAGAGCCCAGGAAGTGGGGATTTGCTTTATTCGGCGGCTGGGAGTGTGGGGGATCTCTCCTCCGAACACACCCCGGCACTTCCCACAACTCAATATTATGAGTAAAATTCATGAATATTCATCACATTCCTGGGACAGGCGTGGTTATACAAATTACCTCTCGGGAGTCATTAATACCATTAGCATGCGCTGTGTGTGCTGGTGGTCGCACTGACGAAGGCTTATTCGGCGATTTCTGAGCTGATCCTTGTCCCCTTCATCTTGACAAGACCAAGGCGAATTCGGCTGCTTAGGTTTTGTAATTAACATTTGCTGTCTCCTAACAGCCAGCTGTGCTTACATGAGTTCCCTGTTGATCACCCCGTTCTCGCCAGGGGCTGGTCTGTGCTGCTGTGGCTCCCCCGGGCACAGCTCGCCCTTCCAGGCACCCCTCACTCCAGACAGGGACGTCCTGCTGAAGAAAAGCTGCATCTCAAGCACACAGAGCGCCGGCAAACTCAGAGCACCGAGCCTGGGGGATATGGCTGGGAGCCCTTCTTCTCCATGGCGTGGGTGCAGGAGAGATCCAGGGGATCATTCCTGTTTTACAGCAAGTGGAAGGTTTTTGAAGGTCCCCTGACTCATACAGGGGAATCCCAGTCCTGCTCTTGACTTTTCAGTGGCCTTCAGCAAATTATTCTTTGTCTTTATGTGTCCCCATCTGGAAGAGTTCATTACTGGTGCCGGCCTCAGATTTGATGGATTAACTTGTTACTAATTCCAGCGTGTTCGACAAGTCCAGAGCATTCCTCGCTAATCAGCAGAAACTTATTAATTCTCATTATGACTGCTTCTCGTGTCCTTTCTGATGAAGCTCACTGGGAGATACAATAGTTCTCCAGAACACAGGCAGCGTCCCTTGGAAAAATCAGCAGGGGAAAAAAAAAAAAAAAAACAATCAACCCATTTCTTTACAAAAATAACTTCACTTCACTATGGGAATTTTCCTCACATTAGATTTCCAGAGGAATTTTCCACTCACTCAATTTCTCAGCTTTTTCCCCACAGAGAAACTGCCTTTTAAACCCACATTTTCTGGGTAATTGGAGTGAAAATGGGTTTTTCGTGGCAGAGAATGGAGCTGTCTCCTCCATGGTTGCCAGCCCACACCCCAGGGGCTCTTCACGTTGTCCCCTGAACACGAGGCTGACTCCAGGATTCCCAGTGGGTGGCCAGATGCAAACATCAGTGCTTCCCTGCCAGGACAGGATCCCACAGGGCAGAGCTCCTCAGGAAACCCCTTCCTGCAGAGACAGCAGCTGCTTTGGGCTGCAGGGAAGCATCTCCCACTGGTGGAGGTTGCTCACCACGGCCATGGAACATCCCATAAATGGGATAAAGCAGCCAAGCAATCCCAGGACTGGGGCTGTACCTCCAATCCAAACGGATCCAAAGAGAGGGAATCCCCCCGCAGTGGCATTGGCAGGATGCAGGTGGTGACTTCACACACAGGGAGCTCCCACCCCTCCTGGATGCACTGAGCTCTAATGGATGCAAGCTCCAGCGCCTCTCTGTGCCCCCTTTCCCAAGAATAGGAGCAAGGGGAGAAGGAGGTTGTTCAATTTTTTCTTTTTTT
>VZRN01001252.1:1158868-1191228 GCA_013397935.1 Dasyornis broadbenti
AAAAAAGCAACCCCAAAAAGCTGTTTCTTTGAACTATTTCAACAGCAAAACAGCTGCTTAGCTCATCCAGAAATGGCTGGACCAAAAGCCCACTGTTCCTTATTTTCAGGAGTAGGCTACAATGTGAAAGTTGACTGTAACTGGACATGACAGAATCCTAATGCCTTCAATTCCACTTACCCACTCCTGAGAAGTGTTTATATTTGAAATCACGGTGAGTTAACATGAGTTAAAGGCACAAGCTCTCACCTCTCGATATGTAAGTAATGGATTGTTCTCTGGATAATACCAGGGCTTGTCAGAAATATATAACATAGACACTGATTTTTCACAGCTTGTAGTTCTCACTGTGTCAGTAGGTAAGAGAATTTCAGAGAACTGGGGAAAAAAATCAGAAGGTACAAGAAGATGGAAGAATTTTGTGCCATGCAAGATACAGTGCCTGTAAGTTTGCTTCTGATTTATTTTCTCTGTTTGGTTAAGAACAAAAGTCAGAAGGGCATTCCCATTTCGTATGTATGATGTATTTTAAGAGACATACATAATAATTATTTATGTAATAATAGAAAGTATTAGGCAGCACAGTGGGACATAAAATGACCCAGTGACTGCCTGTGCTTGGGCAGATAGGTTGGTATGGTGTGGGAAAGAGGGAGAAAACATCATCCAAAGCTCAAAATGACCGATAATCTGGGCCCCTGCTAACCCGACTCCTGATTTGGAAAATACAAATGCCACGTTTCTATGAGCTGCCCCGCCACATTCTGACAGTGTTAAAATGGCAATGTTTTCTCTGCCCAAAGCTTTACAAGTTTTTTCTCCAAATGAAAGCCAGCCAGCATTTTAACCCTCATTTCATTCTCTGCTGGAAGGTCTCAGACGGGGGGCTGGCAGGGTGAGGAGCCAAAAGCAGAAGGTTCTTTCAAAGACAGAAGTATTGACATTAAATTGACGACGCTGGCACCCAGACCCTGACACGGTGACACCTTTAGATGTTCCTGACGACGCCGAGGAGCGATCTACAGCCACGGATATGAAGGTGCCAGCAGTTCTCTTCTCAGCCCCGTACAAATTCCTACTCCCACAATATCCAGAAACACTACACAAACCTCTTTTTCTCTCTGCAGAAACCTCCCCCATCCCGCAGTCTGCCTTGATTCAACCCTCCAGGCTCTGCTTGGCAAACTGCTGCCCCAGGCGCCGTGAGCAGCCCTCAGCTGGCTGTCCTGGGCTGGGGCTGATGAATTCCAGCCTCCTGTGCCCGTGGGTCCGGTCTCGTGTGATTGCAGGAGGCAGCCCTGTCAGACAAGGATTCCAGAAACAGAGAGGCTTTGTTGTGAGGCTGGGGCAGTGCACATCCCACACTCCCGCTGCTCCAGAACTTCCTTCCTGCAGCCTGTGCTTTCCAGGTTATTGATGGCCGCTCTGCACCTATTTGTTCTCTTCGAGGGCTCTTCACCATCGCAGCATAAACTCCCTTCCTCCCTGTGGGCTCAGGAAGAGCAAATACGTCTGCTCAGCCACACTGCCAAAGCTTTCTTGGTTTGACATCTTCTTGATTGCCCTTAAGAGCCCATCTCCAGGGCAGCTCGCGATGGGAGCAGCACAGCAGCCTGAGCAGAGTGCTGCTGCCAGCCAGAGTGTACCCACGGCAGGTACAGCACAAATCTTTGTTTCTCTCCGTATCACAACATCGTGCCCATCACATGTCATTAGGCCTGAGGGAGCGGCTGGAGCTGTGCCAGGGCAGGGCCAGGTTGGAGATCAGGGGAAGGTTCTTCCCCCAGAGGGTGCTGGGCACTGCCCAGGCTCCCCAGGGAACGGGCACTGCCATTCCCAGAGATCCAGGAGCGTTTGGGCAACGCTCTGAGGCACAGGGTAAGGTTGTTGGGGTATCTGTGCAGGACCAGGAATGAATTCATTGATCCCTGTCGGTCCCCCCCAGGATATCGTGTGATTCTATGATTTTATGAAAACATGCTTGAAATGAGTTTCCATTTTAGTGTCAAACCGTCAAGCTGGTGCAATTCCCTGCAGTGACCATTGCAGGCTGCCCACAACCACAGAAAAAGTCTCTTCTTTGCTGTCCCACTCACTCACACAAGACCAAAACCAGAGCAGCTGGATGCCTCTGCTCACGCTGCAGCCACATGTCCTGGGTGCAGGATAAGTCAGACCTAAACAGGTATTTTCTAACAGCTCTTTATTCAGTCACAGGGTGCACGCTGCTCCCGCTCAACAAAACTTGTGCACTGGGTGTCCCACTTCTGGGAAATTCCACCACTGGAAAGAATTTCTTTTTAAGCAGACATCACTGGGCAAAAGGAGACAATGGATTAAGCCAGCTCTCCCACATACAGGGTAATCAAACAGTGGGTGTGCCAGGAAAAAATAAAGGGAAGAAACAGGCGTAGTACTGCAGGGATTTTCAAAGATCCTGTCCAGCAAAGTGTGTGAGTGTATCCCTGAGGTTACAATTATTCCTGCCCAGGAATAATTGCACTAAAGCATCGTGGGTGGATTTCCATAGGTGAGCACACCCAGCCATGCCAGAGCCACATTCCTGGTGCTAGCACAGAGTGAATGAGTGGCGTTTTCTGCAGAATTCTGGCCACTTCTTTTCTCTTCCTTTTAAATATAGCAGGTGTTAATATATCAGGTGCTTCAAATCGTACCTCTAAAATATTCATTTTCCCGAACATTACATTTCCAGTCATATTATTTAAACGTATCAGGAAAGCTTCAACTAAATCTTTTAATCCCATTTGATCTACAAACAGAGCTGCAACATGACAGGTTGGATTAATGCATCTGGCATTTGTGAAATTATAAACCCCACGCAGCAAACAGACAGCGACTGCTGCTGCTCTTCCCCTTCTGCTGTTGTAGCACCAGGCTAAACTGAAACAAACCCTTTCCCTACATCCACATCTGAGTGAAAGACAGACATGCACGAAAGGGTGAAGTTTCCTAAGTGATGGGCTCAGTGGGATATTGAATTTATGTCTTTGCTTCGATGCTTCTGGGTTTCGTTTTCTGCTCCTGAGTAGAATTAATTCTGTTCCCCACAGGAGTTGATTTGGTATTTTACATACCCTCCCCCCCCACCCCCGCCCCCAATTTATTGTTTCAAATTGAACTTTAAGGAAAAGACAAGAGGTCAAGGAGAGACAGAAGGAATGAAAAGTGGAGAGAGGACCTTTCACAGCACAAATGCCGTTAAGACCCTTTTTAATATCCTAAGCCCCGTTTTGTCTGTCTGGGTTTTAAAAGGAGACAAGAAACTCTTTTAAAGGGGCCCTTGAATCCTCATTTCCAATTCCACCTTCTCCCTGACAACCCTTTACCTTGTGTTCCTGACAGTGACGCCACTGACAGCATTACCCTTCCCCTCACACTCCACAGCCAGAGCCAGGAACAAGGTGCCCTGCAGGGTCTGATCCAGCATCCCCAAATCCAACGGGAAAAACCCCCCTGGCTCTGCCCCCATGCTCCTGGGCTGGCTGTGGGGAAGGGGGTGAGCTCTCCCAAAGAGCCCCAAACCAACAAAACCCGGTCCAGGCTTCCAGAGACCCATCGGCATCCAGAGCTGCCACCTTCACACCGTGCAGGACACTTCAAAGGGGAAAAACCCCCACAAGTATATGTGGAACAAAGCAATAAAAAGGAACTAAACAGGTGGCTGCAGGTAGGGAGAGAGAAAAGGACTGCTGCAAATGAAGGGCTTTGTCTGGAAGTTTGCATCCTCACAGCCTCTGCCCTGGATGCAACATGGTGCTGCTCCAGATTTTCCGGTGGTCTGAGTGTCAAGCTGATGGCCAGCTACACAACCTAAACATCCAGGTTTCTGGGAAAGCAGAACCATTCCTCATCCAGCAGTTACACAAAACCTAAGTTAACCTCCCAAGAAACTCCTCTAGGGGTGCATGCGTGGGGTATGAAGGGATGTTTCACACATCTGTCCATCTTCCTACCCACACCGCTCCACCAGAAATGCCCCCGGACAATCTGAAGCGCCCAGGGCTCACGTCAGAAAGTGCTGAACCCCTTGCTCCCAGCACGTGTCCTTGCCTCACTCCACGTCAAGGGATCTGTGGCAGAGGTGCTCCCCACCCTTCACAAACCAGGACAGAGGGTCCCCAAGAGCAATTTGAAGTCCCGACCTAGACCTCAGATCTGGGCTGGGTTATCATCTCCTGAGAAGAACAGCTGTCAGTTCTGAAGTTCAGAGGTGAGGTTTGAAAGCTAAGGACCCGAATATAACCAATATTTACCTTTGGCTGAGTTTGCAGATAGGCTGACACAAAACCTATGAACTGCACCAAACTCAAACCGTGCCTTTTGCTTTGAAATCTGCTGTTCTGTTGAAATTTCACCAGCAAGGCCCTGCTTTGAAGAAGGATAAATCCTCCCTCAGAAACAGCACAGAAATCCCTGCAGAAGCTGCCGGTCCACAGGGGACCCACATCACGCAGGCATTGACTGACTGACCCTTCCAATGGCTGAGGAAGCCAGGAATGTTCATATTGGGCCCAGATTTGTTTATTCCAGGGCCTCAGACGCTTTAGTGCAGACCTACTCACAGCCTGCAGTGTGTGAGTGACACACTCTCTGCTATTTTGGCACTAACGCTGTCAAATGGCATTAATTAAAACAAATCGTTTATAAAACAGGCTGGATTCATCAACAATAAGTGAGGAGATATTTTTTCTTTGCCTCCTTTTTTTTTTTTTTTTTTTTTTTTTTTTTTTTTTTTAGGATTTTAATGAATAAACAGCAATTCCTATTCATTATTTATCTACTTCTGAATTTTAATGAATAGTTCCCAGCGCTCATTAACAAATCTCTGTATTTATGGAAAACTGGCACTTCATAAATATCAAATTGTGCTATTTTATGTGCTGGTTTTATATAAATATAGAAATTCTGTAATTATCACTCAAACCGATCGTTAAAATTCAAAAGCAGACAAATAAGCCCAAGCTTCCTGCCTTATTATTCAGATAAAACATCTTTCTTTTCTTTCCAATATGGTTCCCTTTCCCCCCTCGTGTCACACCCTTTCCTTGGGGTGGCACAGAGTCACTGCTCACCTTGCAGGTGGCACCTTTCTGCCGTGTTATCTGGGGTTTCTGCCCTGTGCCAGCAGCAGGAGCTCTTTCTCCCAGCCTCGCTTCTCTAGGTCACGGGATTCCTGGGAGGCATTCTCATTCTGCACTGATCTGTCCTTTTTTCCCCTCGACACTGTTATTGACTTTTGTATTATCACAGCATAAACCATCAGCCATTTTATGCAAATCCCCGTATGGAATGAAATCCGTGTCAATCCATAAAATCAAATTCCAACGTGCCGAGTGACACGAGTGTCTGGAGCCGCCTTTGTTCAGAACCGCCGGGGGGAATCCCCCCCAAACCCATCAAACCAAAGCCAACCCCTGCAATCTGCTCTCCACTTGATCCCACTTGTGTCTGGAGTGCAGAACAGGTCCTGATCCCTGGGTAAGGGGGAGCCTGAAGCCCCACTGCTGCTGTCCAGGAATCTGTCCCAGTTTTACAGATCAGTGCCTGAACCGGTGCTTGAATTCGTGTGAAGGAAATGAGCGTTAACTTTGCAGCAGCAGCAGAACAACACTTCAGCCACCTGCACGCTGCAGAGCAGAAAGGCCTTGCAAAGGGAGGGCCTTGTTGCCCTTGTGAAATCCTCGCTCACTTCTGCTCCTTGGGCTGAGCAGAGAGCATTCTGGGAATGGCTCAGCTGAACCAGAGGTGAAAAACAAGTGACAGAACTGGAAAACAATTGTTAGAACCGATGGGTGCTCCCAGCGTGGGGCTGTGGTTGGTCACCCCTGATGCGTGTTCCTGTCGTGGTTCATGGGGTTGGTTCAACACGTTTGTTGTGCCTCACAAGTTTGGGAACTCAGAACAAAGGAACAGTTTGAGACCCCTGGATTTTTGCAATAAAGTGTCTTCGCTGATCACCATCCTGTGGAGTCCATGCCATCAGCCACCACCTCTGCACTTCGGTGGCTTCACTCAGGCCATGTGTGGTGGAGCTCCCAGCATCTTCTGGATGTGTGGTGGAGCTCCCATCCCGAAGCACAAGGAGCTGAAGAAGTTCAGAGATGTGCCCAGAGCCATGGGGTGGTTCTGCCCCACAGGCAGTACCACAGTGCCTACTCAAGGGGGAAAGCACTCAGGTGTTCAAAAGGCAGACAAAACTGTGACTCTTAAAAAGCAAAATCTGTATTAGCCTAGAAACCCCAGGGATTCTGCAGGGCACTGCAGCAGATGTGTTGTGTTAAAGGTTATTCCTTTAAAAATCAGTCCACTGAAAGCATTTAAGGTCAGGGAAATCTTAATTCCCTGATGGCATTAGGCCATGAAACCAGAGGCTGCCCAGGCTCCACTTGTCTCTTTAGGGAAGTCTGTGTGCAATTATTTCTCCCAAGGTTTTTTAAGTCGTGCAGTGTCCTTGCCATGTGCTGGAGATATTTGTGACAATTGTTAAAAAAACTGAACGAGATGCAACTAGCAAGTGGAAGAGCCATAACTCCTTTGAATTAAAAGTCTTGTTTTTTCCTTTGCTCAAAAAATCCTCATCACTCTGGCGTTTTTCATGTCAATGCACCCGTAATGAAACAGACTTTGGATCTCAAAGACTGTGGCTCCATCTGAGCACCAGGTCATTTATCAGGTTGGCCATGGGAAAATTCCTTTCCAGTTTGCTGGCTGGGCCTAAGTGGTTCATAACAGCTTAATCCAAAACTTCCCTTGTGCCATAAGTGGTATTTATGTGCTCTCCAGAGCTAAATCACACCAAATTACAGTCAACTGAGTCAACACTCCTCACACCACCTGCGAGAAGAAATGACACTTTTATCGTTTTTTAGTCCATTTAACTGTAGAACAGTGGAGTTTAGAGAAAGCGTTGAGTTTGATGTGTTTTAAGCCTACGTTCCCCTCTTGACATCAAGAAAGACAGGTGGTGCACCAGCACTTCCCTTCATTTCTTCCACCTGCTTGCCTTTGCTTCGCATAAACGTTGCCTTTTCTCCTACACGGGAACTGTAACCACCCTGGAGCAGGAGGAGTGTGTTCAGTCTCTGGCACCCCGCAAGATGAGGCTCTGCTCCGTCCCTGCAGGCCCAGAAAGAAAGATGAGACCAGCAGGAGGATGGATGAGCTCTGGCCCTTCCCTGCACCCATTCCAGGCGGGCCAGTCCGTGGGAGAATGCACCGAAATCCCTGCGTGCAAACCTCATCTCCCAGAACAAGGAATGCTGCAATCAGCTGCTCCCAAAGGCAAAAAAAAAAAAAAACAAAACAAAAAAAAAAAAAAAAAAAAAAAACCCACAACTTTTTCTCTTACACTCTTATCGTCCCTTTATCTCTACCACTTTTTAAGTCCAGTTCCACTTTTTCAGTCTGACCCATGTTCTGTTGTGCAGAGCTTCTCCTCAGCGCTGGCAGCTGCTATTCAGGGGCTGCAAGGCATCGAGGGTTGAAGGTTTCATTAGAGCAGAGCCCTCCCAATGCTGAGCATTGTGCATGGCTCAGCAGCACGGTCATCAATCCTCCCCCACCACCCCCTGCCACACTGGGGACGTTCTCCTCCAGGACACACATCCCCTTGCCATGTCCTGTTGAGAGCCAGAAGCTCCTGAAATATTTTTGAATTCATTATCACAGTTGCAGCAACAGAGACATTTGACTTTTCTGTCTAAATCAACACAGGGTTCTTTCTCTTTTCCCTTTTTTTTTCTTTTCTAAGGAGATCCCCACTCAACTGTTTCACTGCCGAGTTCTTCAAAAGCTCAAGCAGAGGAAGAGCTGCCGGATCATTCTGGCTGCAATTTCAGTGTTATCTTTCAATTGCCCATCTATAAGAGGGTCAGTCTTGTACTTTTTGACCACATTTCCCCTCCATCCCGGTTTTGATGTTGACCTACTTTCCCTTGCCACAATTCACTAATATTCCCTTCAGCATCCAGATAATAAAGTGAGAGGAAAAATCCAAATCCGACTTGCACTGAGCAATTATTTTCACGTCCATCTGTATTCACTGTGTTAGTGCCAGGGTTTTGTTAATGCACAATAGAGGATAATGAGATCACTTTCTAATTCTCCATCTTCTTCTTGGGGAGCTCTGGAGAAAGACAAAAGCTGTCATGTTTTACCAGGGCAGTGCTTCAGCAGCACCTCACTGTGATTACAGCCACGTGTTCACAGGAAGGTGTAAAAAATAAGCGGATAAATAAATAAATGAATGAAAATCCTCACGTTGAACAGGTAACCTGGATTAAATAACACCTCAGGCAATTTGTTTCCCTTTACAAATACTGTTCCTTTCACCTAAGCCCTCAGGTAAGCCCCAGACAAACCAGAAGCACAGGCGGGGAGGTGAGGCTGTGTAGGAGACAGATGGGGTTGTCTCACAAATATCCCGAGCTGTACAAATGAGAGCACTGCACTGAGAAACGTGACACTACACAAAATCTCAGCTCAGGACTGTCCCTGGGGGAAGGAGCCCTCTCCTGCCTCTGAATGTGTGAGCTCCTGGCCTGATGCCCTATCCTGTCCATACTGCTGAACTGGGTCCTGGAAGGAAACTCCCAGGCTGCTCCAGGAGCTGCAGAGCTGCCCTGGAGCTCCTGCCCAGCCAGGAGTGGACAGGGACTGAGAGACCCCAGGGCCAGGGGAGCCCACGGTGGCTGAGCCCAGCCTGGCTGCACACCCGCCCTGTGCTGTGGACACGTCACAGGTGGGTCAGACACAGCACAGAGGGGGCTGCAGGCTCAGACCCGACTGCTCTGAGCATCCTCGGAGTCTGTGAGAGGCCACAGGAAAGTTTATTCCATGATGGAGAGGCCTTGGGCCAAGGGTTGAGCCTCAGGGCCTGAGGGGATCAGCCCAGGATCCATCCCTGTCATGCAGCAGTAGAAGCCTCCAAGTACAGCAAAGGCACCTGAAGCGAGCCACTGAATCCAAGGGGAATTTTTTCACAGGTTCACACCTTGTACAGACTCTTTTGGTCTGTGCAAGTGTCAATGTGCCATAGAAAATGTACAGGAATGCTGCTCTTCTAATTATGAAGTGCTTTAGATTTGTGAGTAAAGGGGGCCTGTTGTGCTGCAGTAAATTCCATGTGAATCCTTTGTTAAGCTGCTTGACTGAAGCCATTGTTTAAGTGCTGTTAGATTTAAGTGCTGTCAAACCTTTAGGCCTAAACTCTTGCTCAATGTGGGGCTCAGTTTGGCAAGGGGATCCACTCTGAACCTTGTCCCTCAAGCAGAGGGTCTCTTATATTCCTTTTTACCGTCACTCTACCTATCCTCACCCTTTTCTTCACCTCCCCACCTCTGCCCTGCCTTCTGTAGACAATTTTTGTGCTGATTCTGATTTTAGATTGACTGATTTTAGATTTCAGTTTGCTTTTTCTCTGTGTGCTTTAACCACCTGCTAAGCAGTAGAGTGAACCTTGCCAAATGAACTTTGTCGTGCTTTCACTTTTATATTGAACCTGGTTTTGCCCGTGATTCTTTGAGTGACCTGAAACATTCATTTGTGACACAGCCCCCATCAGCAGCTTGCACACAGCTTCATTTCAGCTCAACTTTTCACTGCCCGTAAATCCCCTTTGCAAAGAGAGATTTCCCCTGTGAAAGTCATTTTTTTCCATCTGACATGATCGCCACGGGGGAGATCAAACAGCTGGAGACTGCAAGTGATGGGCCATGCCGGTGAATCCTATTTTCAGGATACTGCAGCCGGTGGGTGCACCTTGGAAATGAGGTTTTGCCTCAGGAATGTAAACTGCAACCTGCCAGACCAGCAGGACAGGCACAGGAGATCATGAGTAGTGAGGGAAATAACTGGAGGCAGAGGTGATCCAGCACCACCTGCACGGCTGTGCCTGGATGGAGCTGATCTCAGAGTGAGTGTCAGCCTCTCTCACGTCGTTCTGTGCTTTTATCTGGAAACAGACACCTTGGTGGAAAGAGATCAGCTCCATCATGAGCCCTGCAACAGCCATCCCAGCCAGGTGCAGATCTCCACTGAATTTTGGAAGTTTCCACCAGGCTGGAAGTGGATCAGGCTTCACAAATGAACAAATCTGCCCAGGCTGACAGACGTGGCAGGAGGTGGAATCAGGGGCTGTCGGCTGCTGCTGAGTCACTTGGGCAGGAAACCCTGCTCTGAAGTTTTGTGTGTGGCTCTGTGGAGCTTCCAGCCGCTTTCTCACCTTTCTTGTCAGGAGACCCTGAGCAGTCCAACAATATTGCTAACCCTGTGCAAAGGAAAATTCATCCTGCCTAAAGCAGATTTTGCAGACCCAGGCCGTTTCACCATTTCTGTAAATTTGGAAATTTTGCTGCCTTGTCACAATTCCCTCCCTCTCAGCCTGGGCAGTGTGATTTGTTGCCCTAGAAGAAAATCACTGTTCTGTTAGCAACGCACAGCAGCAACAGTTCAAACATCTGACACAGCAGCAGTGAGTTCCTGACCTGACATTTCGAAGAAACTCTTCCTGACTCCGATGTGCTTTGGAGTAAGCCCTGAAGACCTTGCCCATGCTTTACCCCAGTAGTTTTCCTTGTGATCAGCACTTGACTCTTCATCTGCTGTGGCTCCTGGGGGTCTCTTTACTCTTTCTGAACATTCAGCTTACAGTCAAATGTCAGCTCCTCAAAAATAAGTGGTTGGGAATAAAAACAAAAATAAGTGGTTAAGGAATGGGAAGAAGAGGCCTTGGTTAATTCCCAGCTCGACCACAGGTATCCCGAGTGAGGTTGGCCAGGTTGCTCACAATCTGGTTTATTCCAGAAGCGCTGAATTCAGCTGCTACCCAGTGGAATTTTTATGTGCTTGGGCCTTAAAATCGCTTCTAACACCCACAGCTGTAGGGCAGGGACACTCCTACCACCTCTCTGTCCCTTAGAACCAAGCTCTGGGCTCTGAAATGTTTGTACAGCACCGAGCACAGGGGCTCTAACAGAAGAGCCAAGGAGCAGAGACCCTCCCTGTGAGAGGGTCAGCAGAAAGGCGTTTCTCCCACATCCCAGGAAGATGATCAGGATATGCCAGAGGGGAAAAAAAAAAGTAATTGTCTCAAACTGGAAGATTACGCAGATTGATTCATGGGCACACGCAATGGGTTTCTGGCAGAGTGGTTTTACCTCCTCATTTGAACCACGCAAAGTGAAGGCAGAATTTTAGCCACACAGAAATTACATCAAAAGGAAAAGCCAGATGTTTTGTGAATCCCACCACTAATGAGTTACAAGTGCTGTTTTCGCCATTGTACAAGAAAACGACGAATTTTTAAACACATACAAAACAAATTGTTTGTGATTACATTAGACCTTCAAAAGAAAAAAGGAACATAAATTCAGAGATGAACAGCACAATACTGGATGCTTGCCTCAGAGCCCGACTTCAATAACTTATCTCAATAAATCCCCCTGCAGAAAGCATCTTACGTACTTCGAGCCTGGAGATGAGACATGAATGCTGGAGGAATTACAAGACAGAGGGGCATTCTTGCAGCAGTGAACAACCTGCAAATTACAAGGTAATGGAAACTCAGCGGGAGGCTGCCGTACCCTGCCATTAGCTCACTCCTCCGATGATTGCTGCGGAAATCACTCCGGTTATGTAAGCACTGTGCGCTGCTGCTGCTGCACTTTGCATCTCTCTCCACCTGAGCACAATTTAATTAGGCAAGGAGAGATACCTGAGCAAGAGGGACTGTGGCTTGCAGATGAAATGGGTCGAAGCTCGGCCCTTTGTCCCGACACGAGCAGCTGCCGCCCGTCTCTTCTTTGTGGCACTTTGACACCGGCAGTACAGATCCGTTTATTAAAGCATTTATCATTTTTAAGCTGATATAGCCCTGACCTCCTCAAACTGCACTGCTGCTGTGACTGTGGAGATCGGGAAAATGAGGAATTAGCAGCAGGAGAGTATTAGGCTTGAGTTCCTTAAAGGGCAATTAGTGCCTGTCCTTCGTGCTTCTTCCCACAGTTTCATCCCATGGAAACACTTGTTATTCCAGTCTTGGGTAATAAGTCAGCTTCATACAAATATGTCTGTGCTGTGGTTCTTATTTTACCAACCAGGAGGTTAATGAGGGTAAAACACATCTGCAGTGCTAAAAAGGATGGAGAAAACCAGCCTGGCAGGTGCAATATGGCAGAGCAGAGCGGGAAATGCACTTAGAGAAAGGCACGAGAAAGCTGGAAAGGAGAAAATGCTCCATCCAAGCAGATACACCACAGAAGCAGAGAAAATCTTCTGCTGAGAAGTTGAGAGCATGAAGGAGATACAGGAAGCTTTCCCAGGAGCTGGGGAAGGAGGCAGCAGCAGTAATGGCTACCAGGGCGTGGCTGTGTGTTCAGGAAATGGCTCTGGCGCTCTGAGGGGACTCAGTGCCACAACGAGAGGCACAATGGTCAGGGCTGTGGAGCCGGGGCCTCCACCACACGCTGCCAAAAGTCTCTCCAGGTCAAGGGGTCCCCAGCAGAACAGCGCTGTCCCCCAAATTTTACCCTCCAAGAGCTGCTTTCTCCTACCCTCCTGTGCGCTGTCACCTCACGAAGCCATCAGCAACCTGTCCCCAGCCTAAGACTGCTTCAGCCTCAGCACAGCCAAGACAATGGGATGGCCATGCCAGACCAGCCCTTCTTACCCCACAAGACCCCAGGCTGGCTCTGTGCCACTGGACAGCTCTGGCTGTGGGGATTTAGAGGCAGCTTCTCCTCCAGGGACACAGCTTCACTCATCACAGCACAGAGGAAACACGAGACACGGAAGGTCAAACCTGCAGCCTGATTTTTTGATCTTAGGTGCTTAAAAAACAGGCATCTAAGTCCGTGTTGAGGGGCCTACTTGTCTCAGTGAAGAATTTTGGGGCATGACAGCAAAAAGCTTGGCTCCAAGGCAGGTCAGCTGGATAGGATTTGACATTTGTGAAATCTGTCACCTCATGTGAGACAGCCCAACCCCGCCCGAGATCCCCACAGCCTCGTCTGCAGGGAGGCCAGAATGCAGCCCAGGCTGGGCTGGGTGAATCCTGTCTCACTGGGAGCTCCTGCACTGCCTGTGCCATTCCTTGGCTCTGTTTCAGCTCTGGGAGTTGCCTGCTCAGACGCTGTGCCCCATCCGTGCTGTCAGCACGTGCTGGAACCATCAGCAGCTCCTTTGATAAACGCTGCTTGCATTTCGACCCAGCCCCTCCTCCAGCGTTTTCCAATCAATATCTCCTGCCAGGATTTCTGAGATGCCTTGGTATTTTTCAGTGGCTATGACAGGCAATGTGAGATATATTGCAAACACCACCAAAGCCACTAGATTACGTTTACTTCCGTGCCAGGCTTCAAATTTGGTGGGACAGATTTCATTCTGAGGTGGAAGAGGGATGGATTTCACCCTCTGTGCCTCAGAGATGCTTTCGTAGTGATGACTGTTACATCCCTGGTATGAAATGTGCAATTATAAAACAATGTCTCTAACTGTTACTAAAAAATTATATCTCTAAAATAAGATACTGGGTATTAACTGTTAAATATTCCTGGTTTTATTTATTTCCAGAGAAAAGGAAATTTAGAAACATTGGTACTCAGAGGAGACTCTCAGATCCCAGAACGTGCTTTGGTTTTTATGGGTTTCATTCCGGGAGCTGAATTTTTAACTGAAATCAATAAATTGCATGGGTGCACTTACACGCTCATCCAGCTTTCCTGGACATGTTAGAAGATTACCAAGCTTGCCTGATTCTAATTAAAAACAGACTAGTGGGCAATTAATTTAACTTGTACCAACTTGTAATTGCAACATTTGCTGTACAACTCCACAAAGGTGGCAAGGGAGGAGAGGCTTCTCTGGGATTTTTGTGGTGCTGCTCTGAAAAACCTCAGAGCAAACCACTTCTGCTAAGTTTTAGTGTGAGACCTGCATGGCTTAAAAGTCATCTCAATGCCTTATCCCTTATCCCACAATAAAATGGAAGATGTGGGAGAGTCTAAAGCTCATCCTGCTCCACAAATCCCCACTCATTCCGTGGCTCCCGCTGACTGACCAGCTCCTCACCTGATGAGCTCTGTTCTCTGGTTTTCAGCCTGACCTCTCGTTTACCTGGGCCAAGTGGTTCTGTGGGTGCATCTGTCTCTGCTGCTGCTGCTGCTGCTTGACCATTCCAAAGCGGACTTTCACCCTCTTCTACCTTTCCTCTTTCTCCATCACTATTCAGGCTGCAATGAGGACAAGAAGTGCCACCAGGTGCTTCGGTTCCATAACCACCCTTCCCTTCTGAGCTGATTTTTCATTAAAAGGCTTCCTGAAGGCTTATCCTGCTGCTGAGGCAGATTTGACAACAAACAGACTGGTTTTCCCCTCCTCTCGGCACTTTGTGAATCCAAGCACTACTCGCGGCCTCAGCAGAACATTAGGCAAGACAGTGTTTCCTGTGCAATGGAGAAAATCTAAAATGCACCCATTCCCCCTCCCCATGTGATGTTGTGTC
Organism: Dasyornis broadbenti; assembly: GCA_013397935.1. NCBI lineage: Eukaryota > Metazoa > Chordata > Aves > Passeriformes > Dasyornithidae > Dasyornis > Dasyornis broadbenti. Next base: position 1,173,390 of record VZRN01001252.1, read on the forward strand.
CTTTCCCCATCCCCAGCAGTGGAAATCCATTGACACGTTCCCCTAATTCAAGCTGTCAATTAAATGACAACAAATAAATGACAGCTTTAATGTCACTTCTCTAAAATGACTCTGCGACAATTTTTGCTTTATTGCTCGCTTGTGTCCTTTCAAGAATCACACAACTCTGGAAAACATCCCCAGAAGAAGGGGGGAAAGGGAGGGAAGGAAGGAAGGAAGGAAGGAAGGAAGGAAGGAAGGAAGGCCAGTGAACAAAGAAGCCAGAAACTGCTTTCTGATGTTGGGTTCACACAGTTCATCTCTTCTCTACGGCTAGGCACAGCTCAGTGCAGCTGATGAGGTGACTGGTACATGCTTAGAGCAAAGCTGCTCTTCCAGAGCAATTCACATTTCCATCTTTTATTTGTCGTGCCAGGACACTCAGAGATTGTCAGACTCTGAGTCAACGCTCAGCTTTCAGAGAAACAATCTCCACAGTTCAAACCTGAGATTTAATAATTTGAAGTGCTGCATTGCCTCTGCTCCCTTGGTGATACCTGGTGCATGGGAAAACCAAATTACTGTTGACACTAACTTGTTTCACTGAGGATTCTTATTTGTTCTGAATGATCTTCAAGCTCTGGAGAGTGTTAAATGCACACCACCAACCAGAAAATGCTTATAATGGTAGTTATTTGTCATACATTCTCTCACTAGACATTGTCTATGCGATTGAAATAAAACTAGTGAATAATTTAGGTGGAAAGGGACCTTTAGACTCACCTCCTGCTCAAAGCTGTCCCAGACAGATCAGATTGCTGAGGATCTGGTCTGGTTTCAATATCTCCACTGGTAGAGATCCCATAACTCTCTGGTCCCCTGCTCGTATCTAATCACTCTGATGGTGACTCTGTTTTCTTCACGTCTGCAAAGGCATCTCCAGAATGGTTCCATATCTGGAAATGTCTCCTTGTTCCTCTTGCCTTGTATCACTGCAATTTCCTGCGCTGAACACTGGATTTGTTGCCTCTTCTCCTCCTCGCAGAGGTAAAGCCGGAATCCGGCCGTGTGGAGACCTCTGGCAGCATCAGGATTGTGCAATATTCTGTAATAAAAATTAAAAGAATAAGCAGGTCCAGTGCTCACATCCACAGATGTGTTGAGTCTTACCCAGATCTGAGGCCTAACTCTGCAGTTACTGAAGTCAGTGAGGCTCTCCTGTCTCCTGTGGCGTCAGTGACCATTTGTGAATGCTCAACAACGTTTTCACATTATTAAATAAGGACTCCAGTGAAATCACTGCTGGCTGGGGCTTTGCTGGGCTCTTGGTTGTGCCACAGGAGCTTGCACCGTCAACCAAATTCAAGTTTTGACAAAAATACCGGGGTGAAGGAGGAGCGGTGAGTTTGCCAGAACGCCTGGAGCACATCAGCACACGAGACATGGCAGCAGGAGAGCTGCAAGAAGCATCGAGTCCGTGGGCTGCAAGCAGCTCGGGCTGCTCCTTTGCTTATCATGAAGTGGAAACTTGTTTGGTTTCTCTCCCAATATTTGCTGCCGTGCCCCTCAAATAAAACTTCCCGAACATAAAGCGCTCCACAGCTGAATCGGTCCCGCTCGCCACGAAGGCAAACTTGTCTGCTCCATAATTGATTCTCCACAGACAATTGATTTAAACTTCTCCAGCCCCTCCTGATGGCAGGATTGGAGCTGAGTCTGTGCAGTTTGCAGGGCGAGCTCGGGGCTGCATTTCTCTTTCACTGAGCTCTGCTTAATTGGACGAAGGGGACGGAGTTCAAGGGCGAGCCAACAGAAGGTGTTTTATTTAAACACAGCCCTAAAGTGCCTATAACGAGAAATCACGTCTCTCACTCCCGTGTATGAATGACAGAAGAGATGTTTCAATTCCATTTCCCTCTCTTGGCTCGGGAACCTGATGCATTTGATCCTCCAGTATTAGTTCAGGGAAATGTGTTTATTACGAGCCCCATTATAATATACTTAGCACAGTCCTTTCAAGTGATGACTGGAGGTTTATTTAGGAACTAATTCAGCACCAGCTGCAGTTAAAAAGTTTTCACATGTCAGTGGAAACTGCATTGGATCTTTACTGACAGTTATGGTTAAAAATAATCAGTAATGGAGCCAAGGGAAAGCGATTAAACATTTTTACACGCAGCTTATTGGCATAATCAGCATTACTTCTCCCTGTGCATTGTTGTTTCCATTAAGTTTCTTTTTAGGATAGGTGGAAAATACCAAACCTCCATGGCTACTATGAAAATAATGTTTCCTTCTGAAAAAAAAAAGTTCGGTTTGGCATTCCAGAGCCAGGAATTCCCAACAGCCATTTGGAAATGTTTTCACTCATATTAGAATAGCCAGTGGTAATGAGCCCTCTGCCCACCCTGATTTTGTGAGGGGGTAAAAAGACTCAAGTCTGCCCCAGTTTGAAGAATATTCTGTTTTTCACAGTCCAGTTATGAGTTCCACTCATCAATTTTGCTGTCCCCCGGGGGAGAGGAGGTGCTGTCCCCACAGGCCTGAGTGCTGCCACCGCTGTGTTTGCTGGCTGGACCGGAAAGGGGAAGCAGCTCGCAGCAAAGATGTTTTAGAACATATTTTAGACCACTTAATACTGTCTGAGGTTCTGAGGCTAAGGAAAAAAAGAAGAGATTGGGGATTTAGTGCCTGGCAAAGCTGACAACCGTGTATAGTAAACATGACTGTCTTTGTAAGCTGTTTATGTTTTGAATGCAGTGTACAATGTAAAATGACCAGTATTGAATGAAATTCTGATCATACAATGAAAATATCTTAAAAATTGTGCTTTAAACTCGCTGAGAAACACGAAACACGACTGTGACAGCAACTGAGGCAGTCACACGTGTGTGCTCCATCCGCCCAGACCTTCTCTACCAGGACACCCCAGTGAGGTTTTCCTTACACAGGACGCAGAACTAACAGCTTTTCTTTTCACAGTGCACAGGACTGCAGATAAGATAAGGGTTCCCACTGCGTTCCTGGGGAGCAGATCCCTTTCCTTAAAGCTTTCTCTCAGATCAGCCCTCAGCAGACGCTGGCGTGCAGGCAGCCTGGAGCCTGGGGAGCTTTTCTGGGTGCCACCGCCGAGGCTGGGTGCTGTCCCTGAGCCACGGTCACCAGCTCCCTGCCCCTCTCTGAGCTCTCCCCGTGCTTGGCTCGCCCTCCTCCTGCCCCAAAGGTCTCTCAAACACCTCCAGCACACTCTGGGACGGAGCAGCCTCACTTCTCAAGGGTCAGACCTGACCCAGTTATCTCAGTCTTTGAAGGCAGATTATTGTGGCCAAGGACATACAAACGTAATTACCACAAACACACATTCCTCTTTTCCTGCTACTCCCTTTCCTTTCTCTGAATTGCTCAGTCCCTTCTCCCCCGTGGAGTTTGGGCCCAAGTCTGATGAACAGGAGCTGAGGGAGCTGGGAAAGGGCTCAGGCTGGAGCAAAGGAGGCTCAGGGGGAACCTTGTGGCTCTGCACAGCTCCTGACAGGAGGGGGCAGCCGGCGGGGATCGGGCTGTGCTCCCAGGGAACAGGGACAGGAGCAGAGGGAACAGCCTCAGGCTGGGCCAGGGGAGGTTTTGATTGGATATTAGGGGAAAATTCCTTACCAAAAGGGCTGTCAATCATTGGAAACGGGTGCCCAGGAGTGGGCACCAGAAGTGGTGGAGTCACCACCCCTGGAGAGATTTAAAAGATCTGTAGATGTGGCCCTTAGGGACATGGGTCACTGGTGGCCTCGGCAATGCTGAGTTAAGTTGGAATTGATGATCGTATGGGAGCTGCTGGTGCTCCTGGAATTTCCTCTGCCCCTCTGTCCTCCTTTCAGCTATGCAGAATTTCCTCCACACCAGCCTCTCGCCTTCCTCCCTTCTGGACCACTTTGCCCAACTTCGGATTCGCATTTCCTCCTGTAATTTGATCAGTGACAGCTGCTATTATCTGAGAAAATCTAAATTGCCTCTTCCTGTGCTAATGAATCACTGTACTACTTGTGTGGGGATTAGAGAACAAGACGGATTTATTAACACGCTTCTAATTAAAGGGACAGATCTGCTGTTCCAGTGGCTTTTGGAGAAGGGCTTGTGGCAGCTTTTGGAGGCGGAGAGGACAGCCTCAGGTTGTCACTGCTCATCACAGGCCACACGTGGGGTCTGACTGAGCCTAACTACTCTCACCCAAGATTTTTAAGTTACAATTGCTCAAGCCTCTAACATCACACTCACTAATGATTTCGTCCTACGGGTAACTTGAAAAATCACCGGGCAGTTTGTAAAATGCTGGTGAAAGATTTTGTAAACTAAGCCTAATTACTGCCACAACAGACCTGTTTGCAAGAAGCCGTGATCTGAATACCGAGGCCCCAAAGATTTACTCTCGTTTACTCTTCTTGGGAGTGCAGCTTCAAAAAAAAGTCCTTGTGCATATTCTTGTCTCATAACCTATGCCAGCAACTTGGAGGGGCTCCCAACCACTCTTTACAAAACACTTTAATTTCAAACTTGTCTCCTACTGTACAGCAGAGAACTGGGCCTGGCCAGGTGTGGCCCTGCACAGAGGATGAAGGAAAGCAGGATAATAAACAGACTGCTTTATATTCAGGGCTCCCATAACCAACACTGTAGGATTATAGCGCTATCAGAGGGTAAGGAAAGGGGAAAAAAGAATCTAAACCGAGGTGTTATTAAATGCAAAATATAAAAACAGTTAAAGTGACACCTTCACGAGGAGAGCTTTTAAATTATTCACAATGCAATACAATCCACAGCTAATTACAGTCTATACACACAAGTGAAAGTAGCGATAATCATAATTACTTTGCACTTATATACTGTAGCAATTTTCATCTGAAGACCTCAAAGTCTTTATAAACATTAATTAATCCTCCCATCGCCCTGCTGTGGCAACTGTAACCACACTTCTCATTTTAGAGACAGGTAAACTGGGCGTTCAGGGGTTAAGTGGTTTGCTTGTTGTCACGTTTTGGCAGAGCAGGTGGGATTACCCCTCACCACTCCTGGCCTCAGGTGTTGGGGACATGGGAGGAGAAAGGTGCAGGGTACTGAGGAAAGGGCAGATTCTTGATCTGAGGAGCAAGACTTTGACAAAAACACTTCTACAAAGCCAGGACTGTATTTCTAGCCCACCACACTGTGCTGTTTCCTCTGCTGGGATCCGTACACTGACGCTAGAAGCACTGACACCAACTTCAAGGTTTGATTTTGTCCTCTGTAGAGTTGCTTTATTTTGTTCTTTTGTTTTGTTTCTTCACAGAAAATAGTATCACAAAACTTTGTCTGGGAGACAGTTTTGAAGGGGAGACAACAAATACCGGAATCACCGCTGTTGTCAGCTTTGGCTAATAAAGACCTTTTATTTGGATTTTGAAAATGCGAAGTGGGAGGACACGGTGCACCTCTGAGAAACAGGGCTGAGTTTACGAAGCTTTCCAGGACAAGAGGAAATGGTCTTTAGCCAAGAGAGGGGAGATTCAGATTAGATACTAGAAATCAAATTTTCACTGTTGAAAGTGGGTGTCCTTGTTGAAAGGAGGGTCAGGCATTGGGAAAGGTTTCCCAGGGAGGTGGCGGAGCTGCCATGCCTGGAGTTGTTGGCATCTGGATCTGGCTCTGGGCCACGTGGTTTAGGGGTCCAGGGGCAGTGCTGGGTGATGATCTGGTAGGTCTGTTCCAGCCTCGATGGCTCTGTGATTCTGCAGCATCCACCCTAGAGCAGCTGTGAAAGATGCTACCACAGGAAAAAAAAAAATAATAAAAAAAAAATTAGTTTAATACAGAGAGGCCACAGAGGCCCCCCTGGACCGGGAGTTCCTTCCTGGGCTAATGATCCAAGCTGCAGAATGCAAAAGATGAATGGACTTGAAAAACCCCCCTGGGCAGAATACGTGCCAGTCCAAGAGACAGCAGAGCTCCTAACTCCTCTCACCTGTAATTACTTCTCCGGATTTGCATCCCAAGTCTCGGGAAACGCGCTCACATTTTGTCCTTCCCCACACCTCCAAAGGCTGCTGGGTGTTAATCATTGCCTGGTGCCGTGAAACGCAGCAGCCATCACCATGGGGGCTGCCAGCTTAACAGGCTCTTGTGATGGGAACGTTTCTGTAGCCCTGCACAATGAGACTAATTGCCTGGGCTTGCTGTAAAAGCCAGAGGTCGTTTGATTACTGGCTGTTTTGTACCACCAAAGTGCACATTAATTATTTAAAAGATGGACTTATAATTATTGCAAGCTCTAAGTAATTACCTATAATTCTGGCAAGTGTTAGAAAAACTGATAGTCTAGCAAATTCAGGTTTTAGTCATTAGTAAGCTACTAATTACATTTAAATTGTAAAATGAAAATTATGCAATTTATCTCCCCAATAATGCATAAACATTACAGTGATTGTAGGTTTGAATGGACTATGCTATTACTATAAAAAGCAGCGCAGTGATGGGCAGTGAGGGGCAATTTGAGTTCATTGCTGTTCTTTTACAGGATAATTGCTTATCAGTGCCTGCACAGCGATGGGTCTTCTTGATTAACATGGGAGAAGTCCATTCCCCCCATCAAACTGTACAGGAAAATAACAAAACCTAGTGAAGAGTCACTAAAAATCATTGATTCATCTCCTATCAATACAGGACTAATTGCTGTAGGTAAACAATCTAGAAATCACGTGTTTTATTCTTCCTCTATCCCCTAAGAAAAGCAGAATTCCCATGTCGTGCTGTTTTGGCTGGGGCTGCTTTTTCATTTTGACTCCCCAGGATCTGTTCTCCCACACTCCTCACCCATCCCTGAAGCTACTCAGTGCCACTCCACCACCTACAAAGAACGAGAACAAATAGAAAAATAGGGAAAAAAAAAGAAAAATAGAAAGATAGAAAAATAGAAAAAGGAAAAATAGAAAAATAGAAAAATGCCACCATGCACAAGAGGATTTTTCAAATGCTGCTATTCGAAAGCAGCCTGTGCCCTCCTAATATCCCAGCATGTCAATGGGAAAATCCATTTCACCATGAGAAAAGCAGTGCGAGAACTCGATTCAGATCACCAGACAACAGAACTGGTAAATTGTTCAGCATCATTCCAGAAAGAGGAACTTTCTAATAATAATAATAATAATAAATGCAAACTATTAAAGGCGATCAAGTAACTGTGGGTGCTATGCTCTGATCCTACAGATGACCACCTGCCCTAAAGGTCAATCCATGCTTGGCAAGAGCCCCAAAATCTTTACAGTGGCAGCAGAGAGTAAGAGAAAACGGGGGAGAAAATGGAGCTGGAGACAGCAGCGTCCAGAGCACACAGTGGCACCCTGACAGCACTCAGAGGAAACATTTCCATGCAGGGTTGAACCTCCAGGGCAGGAGGTTTGCTGCAATTTAATACCGGTGTCGTTCCTGTGGTTTCAGGTGTCGGGTGAGGTGATTTCTGTGTGTGGAAGAAGCAAGGCATCCGTCAGGCAAAGGTGCCAGTCATCAGCAAGGCTCAGGAGCGATGCTGGTGAAGAGATTGGGATGGAAATGGGGGGTGTTCTGTCCAGCTGAAAATGACTGCAGTTCATCCACATTAGAAACTGGATGAGTTTATAGCCCAGGCACCGTATTTTCAACCAACAGCACTTTCCTCCACAGCCAAGCAGTGGTATTGGAGTTCAATACTTCCGGAACAGAAGAGCCAACATCAGCCACTGTGGATCACTCCGCCAATTTCCTTATGGATTTTTACCTTCCCTGTTCCATGAACTATTCAGAAAATTGAGCTGGGGGATTGGTAGAGGTGAGAACCATGCCCCTGAGCTCGAAACCAGGACCTGCCCATGCAGTAAATTCTTTCATGATCTCAGGATGACTCCTGTCTGCAACAGGGGGAACGCTTGTCCCCGTATGATGTGGGAGGAATGGAATGCTGGGACTGCATTTCCAGTCTCATCCACAGCGAGACACTTTCACATGGCGTGCACCTCGAAAGCTGGAGTCCTGCCAGCAGAACTGGCTTGGTGTGACACCAGGGAAATTTAAGAGCTGCTTTGTGTTGTTATTTTACAAGCCCTTATACAGCGTTTGTTTTAAATGATGTGCTGTGTGATTTAGTGGTGTCTGCAGAAATGGTGAAAGCCAGCTCCTGCTGTGCTGTGCTGTGTGACTGCTGTCTTCTCCTGGAGATGAGATATTGCTTTTCACTAGAGTTTCCCAAAAGGCAGCACAGATTTAGCCTTTGGGGCACCAGATCTGCTCAGAACTCCCAAAAATAAAATGCAGGGAAGTGATGGTGGCTTTAGCCCCAGTCTGTATGGCATTCAGCAGAGGGGCTCAGCAGATGCTGCGTGGCAGGCAGGGAGCTACCCTGGCAGAGGACACACCTCGGTGACCAGGTGGGGATGTTGGAAAACATGCCAGTTTAAAAATATTTTATATAACTTTAGTCAAGGGGTTTGTTTGCCTTTGCCCCGGGAAAAAGAATTTTAAGTTCCTTTCCAGGGCCTTGTTCCACAGGTGGGGTCTGATGAATTCAGCATCTCAGGAGACTGAGAGCAGCACAGGAGATCCACAAGAGATCCCAGCTCTGAGGGGGCATTGACAGCCATGGACTGCAAACAACAGCCCTGCCTGGGCACGGACACCTGGGCTGCACAGAGAGCAATGAGGAAGATCCAATGGACAAGGGAGACGAGGAGATTGGGATCCAATGGGAAACTGAATCCTGGCGGTTGCTCAGCTTGGAACCGATGAAGGCTGACCCAGTGCCTTTCTATGGGTTTGGACTGGATAAAGTTTGGGGGAAAATCTTGTAAAAACCTGTGTGTGTGTGTCATGGAATGATTCTCTCTGCACACCCGGGCTGTGTGTGGATGAGGTGATTTCAGTGGCACATCCTGGCCAGAACAACATCCAGGCCAGAAAATAAAGCAATGCCTTGACTGTCTAACATTAAAAATGTTGTTGAAGGGTTTTTGTTTTTCCCACAGTTTCAGTGACAGGGACACCAGCACTGCCGGGAGCCACCCCCAGGGTGTGCAGGGCTCGTGCCCCTGCTCTCCTTACAGCAGCCAGGGGTTTTTTTTTTTTTTTTTTTTGCTTCTGGGAGGTGGGTCAGGCTTTTATTAGCGACATTTCTGAAGGCCATGGGCAGATAATTCCTGGAGTCAATGCTCAGGCTGACCCCTGCTCCCTGTTGTGTGAGCGAGGGCACGAAGGGGCTCCTGCCTGGGCAGCTTTGTTGAATTGGGCAGATCTGGCTGGTTCACATTTCTCCAACAGTGAGAGCCAGAACCTCTGCCCCAGAGGACAGGCAGGAAAAGACAGAATTACTTTTTGTCAAATGATAGGCCCTAGCTTCCTTAAGAGCAATACAGGATCATCCCTTGGAACTCAAAAGCTGATGAAATTCCTGCCCTGTATAACTTCCAGGTTGCCACAGAGAGAAAGAGTTGGAAATAACAGGACCCTGGGGACTTCGATGCTGCTCAAGAAATCGAATCCAAAAACTTCTCTCTGCCAGTGCCCAGGATCAGGTGCTTCAGTGGAGATGTCCTAAGCCTTACAAGAGCTAAACAAGGGATAATGTAACTCTACCACTTCTGCTCAAGGCTTCAGCCTAATCCCCATTTAGCACAGTTTCACCTTTACACTTGAGCACTGGCATTTATACCCCCTACAAGGCTTTTTATTAAGTAGATTAATTCTGCATGGGAACATCCAGTGTCTCTTTGCACCTCCCTCAATTCTGGCCCTTTGTAGGAGCTGCCCGTTTGTATTACAGGCACACCAAGGCTTTGGGAAAAATTCCTTTCTCCAGCGAGCACTCTTTGCCCTCTGGTTCAAAGAAGCATCTGGTCACCGGCCAGTGATTAACCAGAAGGCATCTGAAGAGGAACAACTCTTCAGGCAGGGCACATTTCCCCTGGGATGGGGATAGTGGTGGCTGTGTGGGAGCACAGGATCACTGCTGACAGGGAACGGAGGGGACACGGAGCCCCAGGCCCTGACAGCAGAGGCCACTACATCACATCATCTCTTTCACACATGCTTCAAGATGCATCTTGACTTTAAACTGGCAGTATTTCTGTCTCTGGTATTCTGGCATGAATGCGTCTCTGTTCCCAAATCTTACTCTAATGGCTGAACACTGTCTAGTTTCCAGGCTAGATTAATTCGTGGTTAATCTATGTTCTGCCCTTAGAAAATGCATTCCTCTCTCAGTGCTCTGTACTCCCATATGGGATTTTTAGACAGCAATCAGCTCATCCCCTGCTCTGTGATTTACCAGACTAAACAAACCAAACTCTTCCAGTCCTGTTTCCTACAGTCCTTTCCACTTTCCTTTAATCTCTTGGTTCAAGTTCACCTCTCCTGGATGGGACTCACTGGAGTGATGCTGTTTCAGACACAGCTGGCACGGATGCTTCCCCTTCCTTTTGAAGACGACCTTCCTCTGACAAACCCCGACATTTCCACAGCTGCAGCACAGGGGCACTGCCATCATCAGCCAACACCAAAGGAAATCATCCGGTTTGTTTTTAACTGCTGTCTGTTGCTCTACTACGAAAAGGTTTTGCTGTTAGTCCAAGCAAGCACATGACCTCTCCCTTCACGTTTTTAAATTTTAGCAATGAGCGCTGCAAACTGTTTAACACCGTCCATGGGATAAAATTTTTCCAACAAGAAATTGTTTTCATTACAAGTGCTCTGAGCCTGCGTACTCCAATTCTTCCCACAGGTTTGGCACACGGCTCCCAGGACTCTGCCAGCCTCTTCTCTGTTGATCTTGGATGAACAAAAGGGCTGTTCTCCAAGAGCAGCTGTAGGAAAGAGATGTGGAGCCCTGCCCTGGCCCACCTCAAGGGAGCTCCTCACTGCACAGCGCTCAAGGCTCCCAGGTACGTGTTCAGAGCTGCTGAGCCCATTTTGCACGTGGCTGAGGAAGGCCAAGCCTTTGTGCTGCTAGAACTGCAGGGTAACCTTCCCTCAGGTAGGGCTGGGAGTGTGTGTTGCACAGAGGAGCTGAGAGCAAGAGCGCTAACAATGCCACCAAAACTGCAGGAAAACCAAAAAACTCTCCAACGACATCTTTAATGTTAGAGAGCAAAGGCATTGCTTTATTTTCTGGCCAGGATGTTGTTCTGGCCAGGATGTGCCACAGAAATCACCTCATCCACACACAGCCCGGGTGTGCAGAGAGAATCATTCCATGAAAAACACGTTTTTACAAGATTTTCCCCCAAACTTTATCCAGTCCAAACCCATAGAAAGGCACTGGGTCAGCCTTCATTGGTTCCAAGCTGAGCAACCGCCAGGATTCAGTTTCCCATTGGATCCCAATCTCCTCGTCTCCCATGTCCATTGGATCTTTCTCATTGCTCTCTGTGCAGCCCAGGTGTCCGTGCCCAGGCAGGGCTGTTGTTTGCAGTCCATGGCTGTCAGTGCCCCCTCAGAGCTGGGATCTCTTGTGGATCTCCTGCGCTGCTCCCAGGCTCTTGGGATGCTGAGCTCACCAGGCCTCACCTGAAGAAACAATGGCCTGGGAAGAAGCTTCAGTTCCCTGGCTAAAGCGATATAAAAAAAAATTTTTAAACGGGTGTGTTTTCCAACATCAAGAAGGTACCAAAAGTCTGATAGGACCAATGCTGGGTTTGGTGCTAGAAATCCCAGCTCAGTGTTGCTTTGAACTTACTTCTGTTCTTGCTGATGTCCAGGGAAACACTTTCCCAGCAGCATTTGAATGCCATGAATTCACACAAAGGCCCTTCCTTTGGTTTTGCACAGCAGGGCCCGCTCCCGGTGCTCTGTGTATTTGTGTGTTTCATCAGCAGGTGGGATTTTAGGGACAAAGTTCCTCTCTGAAAGGGGAGCAGTGCCCACCAGGAGTGCATGAGGTGCCTGCCCGTGCAAAAGCCACCAGTGACATCGCTGCCAGAGAGGCTGGGCTACCAGGGGACTGCAGGGAACAGCTCTGAAATCCACATGCCCAGGTTTCACAGATCCTTCCCCAGCCTGCCTGGGTCCAAGAAAAGGCAGCTGAGCCTCATTAGTGAGGCAGCCAAGCAGGACAGGTAGCCTCAGGTTACACTAACGAGCCAATTAAAAGGACTTATAAAGGAAACTTGGCTGGGTGACAGGGAGCCTGGCAGCTCTGGCTGGGGAGGCAGAGCTGTGTGGCTGAAGATGAGTTGCTGTGTAATTACTGAAGCTTTTTCTGTTGTGCCATCGGGGAAGAGGAGCCTAGAAAGATTAAAGATGGCTGATTTGGGGCTGTGATGTTGTTAATTTGTCTCATCAGAGACTGAAGTGAACCAAACAGCAGTAAACAGTGATATTTCTGCCCTGTCTGGCAGGATCCCTCAGGGCGCTTTGGGGTCCCTGTTTGACCCAACAGGGTCCCGGGATCCCACCAGCACCTTCTGAGGAAGCTGGGTGAGAAGGCTCCATTGCACGGCAGTTCCGTCGCCAAGTGCCAAATCCAAAACCACACCCCCAGCATTTTATAGACAACAAAGTCCAACCCAAATCTGCCCAAGCTCTCCTCAAAGGACGGGAATTAAAATCTCGACTCCAAATGACCTTTTCAACTTAATCCAGCCATCAATCTGTCTCAACAATTTGGGAGATACAGAGGGTTGTTGGACTTTTCAGTCTGGACTTGAACTCAATTAATTATTATGCAAACTGACCTCTTTCTTTGTCGACCCATTTGCAACTCATACCTGAAACTACTTTTGATGTTTTTGAGGATACATTACAAACCAGAAAACCCACATCAACTCACTGCGATTTAATAGACTCGGGGTGGTGAAATTCCTGCAAATCTCCTCCAAATCTGTGCAATGGATCTTTGCCCAAGAGTTAGGGCAAGTTTTATGTATCCAGTCCAATGTCCTATTCCATCCCGAATCACTTATGGGCCTTACCAAAGAATGCTCTTTGGACTGGCACAAATCCATAAATCAAAGACAGCAGCTTTTGGCTACCTTTAGCGGCCTGTCTTTTCTTTATAAACTTGTCCACCTGTTGAATCTGAAATTCACTTTGTGTGTGTGTGTGTGTGTGTGTGTTAATATACTGCTAGAAAAAATTAAGAAATGAGGGAAAATATTTCCGGTAGAGAATAAATTGTCCAATGACTTTCTGAGCTGGTGTGAGGCACTAACCTGGCACCCACCCGGGGAACTGAGGATACCTGCTGCAATTTGGTTTTTTGTTGTTCCCCAGCAGAGTTTCTCATTGTTCCTTTTTAGATTTACATCTTCTCTCCCATGGGTAGGCAATAGGAAAAAGGAAGACACACGAAATAACAAACTGATTATTTTGATGGCTGCCTGTAGTTCGTGTTAAAAATTTTGCAATGCAAATGAAGAACAGATGCTTATTAACCATCAATCTTTGTGTCAGCTTCTGAAAGGAGGTAACAATCAAATTTGATATTTGTTTATTTTCTGGATTCCAAAGAGGCCTTTTTCCTCCTCATATTCTGCAGCAAAATCATCCCTGTTGGGCCACAACAGTGACTTACAGACAAATTTCTGCTCTTTAAGGGAGATTACGTGAGTGACATTTGTTCTGGTTATATCTCCCAGACCAATAGAGAGAAATGCGTTCAGAGCCCTTAAAATGGAGCACCTCCCAGGGTGTGATGGATTTAACAAGGACTGGAGCAACACCCAGGCAAAGAGGATGAGAGGGGCTACCTCAGGCTGAGAAGATGAGAAGGGCTTTAAGCTCCTTTTAAGCTCTTCTTCATTGTAAGCAAACCTGACAACGAAATTAGCCTCATTGAGGTAACAGCAAAATCATAACCACAAACTCTGTTGAGCAGCAAGTTGCAGCAGCAGAGTGTGAGCCTGAACACTCGTGTGGGGTGAGTTAAGTTTGGCCCCTGAAGAAGCTGCAATTCTCCACTGCTCAGGGTAACTTGCAGCTCAAGCACTTTATAGTTTTGAGACCTCTGTAGACCAAAAAAAAAAAACAACGCTATAAAAGTTGTGCCATGTCTTTGTCCTCTGTAATACATCTCACTGCCACCTGGTTGCCGTAAAACAGGACTCCAGAGCAAGTGAGGTGTAAGGTAAAGAGAGTCTGCTCAGCAGGGGGATGACGCTGAAAGAACAGCTTATCACCTCCAGGGCTGGGTTATTTGTCAGTTCTGTTCTCCCTAAGGTCCAGGAGGTAGAACAGATACATCCTGAAATCAATCAAACCCGATATTGTCCATCATATCTTCCGACTATCTCTAGCTCTATCACACTGGTCCTGTTTTCCACCTTATCTTTTGTTGTATTTTCCTATGCAAAGTCAATAAAGAAGCTTTACTTTCTCTGCTTGTCAGCTACACCTCTGGAACAGTTGAAAACCACAACCCATTTCCAGGAGACTGTTTCATAGAATGGAACATCACGCACAATCAGGCACAAGAGCAAAGGCTGTCATGTCCCACTTCTAAAGATTGTATGAAGAGTAACTTCCTTCACATGCTTTGTGTGAATATTTTCCCTGTTTTAATGATGGTTTTCAGGTTTTCTTGGAGGGAAAAAACACTTTCCCTGTCTGGAGGGAAAAAGCACAAATTGTCTTGAACTGGCCCCGGTGCCCAAAGCTCACATCAGGTGCCAACCTGAGCCCACGCCTGAGGGACACCACGTCAAGCACAGTCTGAATCGAGCAAGAGATGAGGATTTAGATGAGTTAAACAAAAGTGCTATGAAGGAAGAAATCACTTTTTGGACTGTTCCCAAATAGCCTTTCCCAGCTGTATCACCCCAGAGGGACCAAGCTATAACCCAGGGGCATCCACCCAGATCACCCTGCCCATCCCAAGCCCCAAAGCAGCTCCTATGGTTGGAAGCTGCCACCTGTTCCGTGTGTCTGTCTGTGCCAGGGAGAGAACGAAAAGCAAGGTTATTAAAAAAGCGGTTTGGCTAAATAAGGGAGCTCATTATGTGTGCTATTTTTGTTCCTCAAATGCCTGCCTTCCTCTCTTTCCCTTGAGGTTTCCAGAGAAATCTGACAATCAGGGCTGAGGTTTGCTGTCAGCTTCCATTAGGCAAATCAACCGGGCTGGGGATGGGGGAAGGACGAGGGGGAAATTGCCCTAAGAGTGAGCTGATTCAGCAGCAATCACGGCTTTGTGCACATCCCCACTCCCAGCAAGCGCTGAGCCCAAAGCCGAGCCCCTTCAGAGCCTGGGCTGTGAACTCCATCGCCGAGCACCATCGTCTGCCGGAGCCCCAGCGCTGGGCACAGCGCACGGCTCCCACTGCCCTGACAGAGCAAACGACCTTCAGCGCGTTCTGCGGCCACAGAACTCATTTCCGTGCCGTAATTGAAGTGTAAAAGTGGCCTCCGTTGTTTGAGCTAAAGGCACGCGAGCCTGCAAAACAGGTGATTTGCCCAAAAATACGAACAGACTCTCCGGATGAGGAGCATTGGATTTGACATTTCAAAATCTGCATTAATAAATAAATAAATAAATAAATAAATAAATAAATAAATAAATAAAAGGAAAAGAAAAAGGAATCGTCTTATTTTTCAATTTTCCTTTAAAAAGTAACAATTTTCCATCGGTGATTTCATATGCATTCCATCAGTTTATAGAGAATCACAGAATGGGTTGGAAGGGACCTTAAAGGTCACAGCCCCCAGCTGAGGGAGGGTTCTTTATATGCAGAATAGCAGCACAAACTGTCCTTCACAGAACAGAGGGCCAGTTTTAAGCAGGGAAGGTTTCTGTCTCTGGTATTTTTAAGCACCATGCTCACAAAACAGGCCATTATTTCCAGGAGAGGCCAGGCCCCACTGCGCTGTCATCCATCCTGGTTGCACCTCACACATCTTCCAGGATCAGCCACCACGCACAGATACGGAATAAGAAAGAAAAATTAGAGCTTTTCAGAGCTGCAGCCATCAGGGTGGGAAGGCAGCTTGTACATTATGGTTTCCACAGAAATATCACTAAGAAAAAAAAAAAATATTCATTTCTCCAGCTGTGAGACGTCTATGAGCTGTAATTGTGCGCGTCTTCTTCGTCATGAAGCAGTTGTTAGGCATCATCAAATCAAATTCACAGTAAACAGGGAATTAAATTAAATGATGTATCTCCTCACAATCAGAGTCATTTGAAAAAGCCCCTGACCCACAGAAATCATCACCAGCAGAACCATAAACATGGTATTTAGGTTCTTCCACGGCACCTCTGGCTTGAGGAATCTACATATTATAAATTCCAATTACCTTGGCTGTACTGCACCTCCTTGGGGAATTATTGTTCCAGGGTAACAGCACATCCTCCCCAGAAATGGAGGGACCTGCCCAAGGTTTTTAATTAGCAGGTGGAAACGAGATCCAAATTTCTTGCTGCCACCCTTGTCTGGCCGTCCTTTCCTCTCCCCCGCACGCCTCAGGAGACGCCAGCAAATCTCTCTCCGAGAAACTCCTGCCTCTTGCTGAAGGCTTTGAAGGATTTCAGTTGCCAGGGTCAGGAGCTTCACAGATGCTGTTCCCAGGTCCTAAACACCAGTCGAGACTGAGCAGGGAGGACTCAGTAATTGTCTGAAGCTGAATTTATGCTGAGAAAAGCCAAAGTTTGAAGGATAAAGTCTGTGGTTTGCCTCTCAATGTGTACTTCTCCCCTGCAAAAGCCACAAGATGCACAGGTTTTGTACTCGTGTTTAATCAAACAAAAAATCAACAGAACTTTGATAGGGTAGCTCGTGGGGATCTTCTTGCATTTAAGGATTTCTATATTAATATTTTAAAGCTTAGAATAAAAGCTTTCCAATATATCCAAGTGCTTTTGTGACCAAAACTGCAGGAAAAACAAAAAAACCCTCCAACAACATTTTTAATGTTAGCCAGTCAAGGCATTGCTTTATTTTCTGGCCAGGATGTTGTTCTGGCCAGGATGTGCCACAGAAATCACCTCATCCACACACAGCCCGGGTGTGCAGAGAGAACAATTCCATGAAAAACACGTTTTTACAAGATTTTCCCCCAAACTTTATCTAGTCCAAACCCATAGAAAGGTCAGTCTCCATTGGTTCCAAGCTGAGCAACCGCCAGGATTCAGTTTCCCATAGGATCCAAATCCGCTCGCCTCCGATGTTAATCAGATTTTCATTCTTCAATTTTTGTATTAGTCCTATTCTGGCCCAGATGTCTCCCGCTCTGCCAGGGGTGGTGTGCGGGGTAGATGTTTGTAGATGCCCTTGGAGAGCTGGGCTCTCTTGTGGATCTCCTGTGCTGCTGCCAGGCTCTTGGGATGCTGAGCTCACCAGGCCTCACCTGGAGGAACAATGCCCTGGGAAGGAGCTTCAGTTCCCTCCCCCTGGCGCAAAGGTGGACAAACCAGGCTCAAGTTGTGTGAAACGTTTTTAAACTGCTGTGTTTCCCAACACCACCATGGATGTGAGGGGCTGTGACAGCCCCAGGAAGAACAGGGAAGGCTTTTCCCAGATGCTCCCATGCCACGGAAGAGAAAGCTCATTCCTGCCATGTGCGAGGACACTGCTGCTGCACGCCCGTCAGGAGTCCATTCCAGAGCCGAAGCTTACAGGATAAACCATCCAACCTACAAGGAATTGTCAAAAAATGCAGCTAAACAGCAAACACATGTAAGTCCCAGGCATTCCCTGAGCCCCACTTGTTCTTTTTTTAGCCTCAGGAGAAAAGCACATTCTTCTGCATAATTTATTTATTCAGCAGAATTATGCAGAAAACTGCAACTAAATTGCTTTTCCTGATTAAAACCAGAACATTTTATATTCTCCCCCCCCCCCCCCCCCCCCCCCCCCCCCCCCCCCTCCCCTCTTTTTTTTTTTTTTTT
>VZRN01001252.1:1191246-1234940 GCA_013397935.1 Dasyornis broadbenti
TTTCCCTGTATCCGAGAGCTTCTTCTTCTTAAATGCAGCTCTTTTATTTTTGTCTGAGAGAAAACAAAGCCTCACCTGCTCCTACCTTTCCCAGCAGACCCCCAGGGGTGGGCAGGACACCTCGTCCCACTCCTCCAGCCGCAGCACTCTGAATTTGGGTCACGGGCTGGTTGTATTTGGGGAGGGGGGTGGTTTGGGGGTGGAACTGCTGAGGGGAAGGGGGTTTGTTGATGAAAGAGGGAGGGGATTTTATCTCACACAGCGAAACAGCTTCTGCAGGGTCGCATGTTCTTGGAATGGTTGTCACAGGCAGCTGTACAGCAGAGCCAAGGGCAATTGCTCACAAATCACAAGGCCCCAGATCAGTGTAGGAATGGCCCACATTTGGATCAAGTCAGCTGCTGTTTTTCATGTTTTTTGCCTGGGACTGTGAGAGATTCCTTTTAGCATTCCTGGAAAAAGGGGCTGAGGATCTGTGGTTGGCGGGGGAGCTGCTTCACCTCGCTGTGAACTCATTTCCTCCTGCACTGGAGATGTAGCGCTGCGATTTGCATTTAGCTCTGGAGGAACACATTGCCTCAGCTCCTCAAAAACCTTCCTGGAGAGATCAGGTGCAGTCCAGAAGCTGCTTATAAGCCTTTGCTTGCCCAGTGGCACGCTGTTAGGAAAAATAAAAAATGGATGGATTTTCACTTTTCCTTGAGTCTTTGCCTGGTACGAGGAGCTGATGTGATGAGCCAGTGCTGAGCCATCCTTTGTGGTGGCTGCCTTGCCCTGAGGAATCAGGGCTGTGCCAGTTTCATTCAGGTACACTCAGGATTATTCCACAGGCTTTGTTTTCAGCACGACTGTGCTGTAGTTCTCTGGCTGGTTGTGCTTCTCCCCAGGTGGGGTGTTCAGCAGCACCAGTGGAAATGAAAATGCAACCGGTGTGGCTCTGTGGGGACCCCTAAACTCCCGGTATAGTAACGTGGCCTTCTTCCTCCTTACCCTGGCCTTGATTAATCAATAGCGTAGTGTCAGGAAAATGAATCCACAAACACCAGGGAATTCTGTCCAAAAAGGAGACAGAGGAGTCCTGGAACTTTATTCGTTAATAAAGGGAGAGGTCATGGCCATTTCCCATGGGGTCTCTCAAATCATTAGAGGACGCAGCCTCTTTTTATCCCGATTTCCCGGCCGCAGTTCCCTCTCTCCTTCCCCACTGGCTGAGACACTCAAGAGGTACAGACTTCCCGAAATGCCTAACACAGACCCATCCTTGATCTTCAGCTTAAAACTTCAAATGAACTATTTTCTCTAATTTGGTCTGTTTTGTGCTCACTATTAGCTTTGCTCATGACAGCATCATGAGGTCTTCTAGGGTTGTTGGCAGATCCTGGTTGGAAGGGAATTTCTTTAACAGGAGAAAAGTAGGAAAAAAATTGTATTAATGGGGTAATCTTTGACTGACATTTTCCATTAATTATAGAAGGAGTGAGAATTCCTGTATGTCTCTAAATAAGTGACCTTTTTTGTTGGTTCCCAAGTTAATATATACAACGGCTTCCCAACAGTAACTAAACCAGTAACTACAGATAAATACTATTTAGGGCTTTTATTTGCAAATTAAGTCTGTACTGTTTAGGACTTTATTTCTGGTGATAGCTCTACAAAGGAGCCGGAATCATCTAAGGAACTCCCGTGCTATTCCCTTGGGAAACAGAATTTTTGTTCCCCACTTTAGACTTGGCACAGCATTATTGCAGGTAACAGCCTTTTGAGAGCGGTGATTAAACGCACAGGCTGAACAAGGCTGTACATATTGTGCATTACATCCCAGCTGATTGCATTAAATATTCCAGATTCATGGGGTCCTCTCAGTAGATGCAATGCTCTGCTGAGCAGAATCATCATCAATATTAAAACCCTTTTTTCAAACCGAGCTGTAACAGCCCCGTTTGATACCCAGCAATGGAAATGCTGTCTCAGGTTGCAGTAGGTTTCACCCTTCGCCAGTATCTTCTGTAACTACAGCCCCACGTTCCTGCCCTGCTTGAGCCCACCTCACTCAGGAATCTGATGTCACAGCCCACGCTCTGATGGCAGAGTCCTGCTGTGCTGCCAGCAGAAGACAAATGACCCTTTGATGGGATGTCGGGAATCTGCTCATCCATTTGGCCCCTTAGGGCCCCTCCGAGAAGCCTCAGGGCTTTTCTGCTCTCATCACAATGCGTTCCAAAGCTCCTCCTGGGCCAAGTGACTCCTGGAGGTCTTCTCCTTCCTGGGCAGGAGATGTGGAGCTTTGGGTCTCCTGCCTGTCTTCCCAGGGTGCGCTGGCTGGCGGGAAGAGGCATCCTGGACCCATTTTCCCAAGCACTTTTCCCAGAGTCTTTGAAAAGGAGGGGCTGCACCGCCCGTGCTGAGTGGGAGAGCCCCTGTTCATCCCTTCCCATCCCTGAGCCAAGCTCCAGCTGCACAGCCTGGCTGGAGACAGGGAAGGGAGGATGCCTCCTCCCAGACACTGATAACTGAACGCGCAGCAGTAATAAAACATTATATGCTACGTTAGATCTTTCATTTGAAACAAAATCCTGGGACACAGAGATATCATTATCATTTTTGTCTCGTCAGAAGTAACTATGCCATTTGTGGGTAAATATAATAGATCAAAATGGATGCTTCTCAGCAAAAGAATCTGTATAAATACAAACAGTGGGGATTAAAGAGCTGACAACAATGGTCTTTGCTGCTGAGTCTCCAGCAGCACCCTGTGTGCATCCCCGGCAATACGTTTACAAGGAAGATTTAAGAACTAAATCTATGATATTACTTCTTCTCCCCTGTCAATAATCTGGTAGCCTTAGGCACACATGCCAATGGAAAAAAAGGCTGGAGTTCAAAGATGTGGCGCACGAGAAAGTAGCAGGGATAATTTTCACCTGATATCACATCATCAGAAACTGCTACACAAAATTATTGTGAATTATGGGGGCCTGCTGTGCATTTGATTTCCCACAGCTGCTACCACAGCAGTCACTTTCCTGAAAATTAAGTGCATGTTTCATCTGCTCACGGGAAGAGAAGAGGGGAAAAAGGTAAAGAAAAAAAAAAAAAATTTATGATGGAAAACCCAGTGAAATCTCTTGTGCCAAACTGGGCAGGCACAGCCGGTCCCTGGCTGCACTCCGGGACAAGCAGCAGCGACACGGTGCCGTGTCCCTGGGCAGGGCGGGCCGTGTCAATCAGAGGCAGAGCCAGAGCTGTGGCCGGCCACTGCAATATGTTCATTCAATTTCCATTCCCCACAACTCACTGCTGTCTCTTATCTCCAGCCAGGGACGCTACACAAAGCAGATTATTCCTCTACTCCCCTGCACAGCAGCAGCGCTGCTGGGAGCTGAGCAAGGAGGAATGAGAGCTCCACGTCTGTCAGGAGCGAGGGGCCGGGGAAAGGCGAGGCAGGGAAGGGGATTCTTTCACTCCTACATGTGAATATATCACCACATATGTGAATATACAGCGCAAAGCTCCTCCCTGAGCACCTCCTGAGCAATCCTGGCGCTGGGGCTGACAGGGCCAAGCACCATCCTGAGAGCCCGAGCCTGCGCAGAGAGGAACAGCACCAAAGCATTTCCCTCCTCCACCGCTGCCATGCCACTCCAACAAATGTTGACCAGAAGTGCCATGTGGTCATTTAATTTCCAGGCAGATTTTGCTAGCGTGGAAACAAAGATACTTCAGTCGTGCTTTTGTGTCCCAAGCTCGCCGAGTGCTTCTCTGAGTGCTGATTAAATTCCACAAGCTCCTCAAACAGCAGCTTGGTGCAATCCAGCACTGCTGTGGCTTTGTTTCCTGTGGAAGTGCTGCAGACGTGCCTGTCCTGGCTGCCTGGGTGTGCATCTGCATGTCCTGGAACCACTGGCCCAGTTAAAGATGATTTGACCGAGGCAGAACCCCCCGAGAAAATGAAGCTCTGAAATCTTTCTTGTGGCCAGCATCGCTTCAAGGTGCCGAAGGCAGTGGCTGTTGTGAGAATCCATCAGGCAATGCAGGCAGGAGAGGCCTCAGCTATGGAAAAGCTTCAGCCAAAGCTTGTACTTTTTTGAGCAGTGAAGTAAGAGAGGGATATCCAGGGGAAGCTGGGCTTCTGACTCACGAAACAAATGCTTTCTGGACTGGAGGAGCACGGACTAGGTTAGCAGAGGGCCTTTCACTAGCTCATGCCAACCAGATCCAGATCCAGGATCCCAGTCCAGAAGCCCTGACATTTCCTTGGGCAGAGTGATGCCGGGAACCTCATCCCTGGTGACGTTCACAGATACAAGGACTACTTTGATTCTTGCACTGCTCCCAGCACCATTGGAACAACCCCAGGGAGAGCCAGAAGCGATAAAATCAAATCTTCACTGGGCTTCTTTCTGTGCCTGGACATCTTCTAGGAAGGTGATTTTGTCCCTAGGCCTTGAATTTTTAGCCCATTCTTTTCAGAAAGGACATTGGTTTGGGTCCTTAGAGTAAAAACTGATAAAATCATTTCTCTCAAAGAGGGCTTTTTATAAGATAGAATGAATATGGATCCAGAGAAAAAGGAAAGAAAAGTCACTCTGATTCCTGGGGCAATTTCATTCACACAGGGAGCCTCCTTCCGATCTTCCCAGGAATTCCTCTGGGGTTCTGGGGGTCTTTATCTTCACACAGGAGGCCTAAGAGGATGGGGTTCATCTGACATAAGACAGGAGGATTAACGTCTGCCACTTTATTTCCATTAGCACGTGTTTTGCAAAGAGCCAAGTCCTCCTTCACTACGAAGCTGAGGCAAAGAAAAAGTGACTGGAACTCATTTTAATGGTAAATTTACTTTGGTATCAAGCTGATACTTAAGACAGATCTGAAGTTATTCTGTGGGAGTCAGCTGAATATCAGTTGAATGTAATGAGGAGAAGGATTGAAATTTGGGGTTAATTGGGAGTGTTATGAACAGTTAGAGAAAAATGGAAAAACCGAAAAGTGCAAACGCATGGTAGTACCACTTCCACACAGTGTGCAGTCAAGTGTAACTTTTTTGCCTGTCTGAAAGAAAAAATACTGATTTGAGAGGCAGTGGTGAGCATTTCTGTGATCTGGATTGTGACTGGGGGGAGAGATGGAGTGGGATGAGAAAAGGAAAGGAATGGGGTTTGCTTTGATTCAAAGCATCTTGAGCTGTTAAAATTTTGGCCATGCCTAGAAAACACTCACGGAAGAAGCAGCCCTTGGTGATAAATATCTCTATTCTTTAGAAATTCCTGTTCCAGCAAGCCAGTCTCTGTCACTATTATGTCTGACCCCTAATATAATACAAATAAATACACCTCTGAGGGCTTTGCCACTTGCTCTGCTCGCTGTAACCTGCTGCTTGACTCCCTGCCCCCAGAAGTGGCTGTCACTGCTCATTTGTGCACAGAGGGGGATCTCTGGGCAGGCAAGACCTTCCATCAGCTGGAACCCTCCAGTGGGAGCGGCCAAATCCATCCCAGCATTGCCTGGGATGCGGCAGAAGCGAACACAGCGACAGCGCCGTGCCCAGGCTCATTAGCGGAGGGGAAGGGGGGCTGAATGTCTCTGACTTCCAAGACAGTAATGCCAACAATAGAGGAAAAGGGATTATCTTTTTTTCTTCCAAGGCTGAGAGTCCTGTTTCAGGTTCCGTGCCATGCAGACAGCAATAACAACCTGCTCTGAAAGCCGCTCGCCGCACAATGGCGAATTGCTCGTGGGCATTGATGGCAAAATTTAATCCCTGCTCTTAGAATGCAACCCACACAGCCACTCAAGACAACATAATGGCACTTTTGTAGCTCTCTGCTACAAACATCACTTTGAAAAGGATACAGCTGCGGAGGGGAGTCTCCACATGCGTCATTTTTGGCCGGCTACCAAATCATCCGAGCTCAGCCACGCTGTGCTCCCTCACACAGCTCTGCCAGCTACTGCAAAGTCACGCCTGGGGAAGGCACAGGAAATGGATGGAGCTGCGTGAGCAGGAAACGCAAGGATGAGGATTAAGCTGCTGGCCAGATGATCAGGTCAGGAATTCATTTTCTGAAGAACTGGAATGAGAGGAAACCGGGAGACAGCTCCAGTCTGGGATTTAATTTACAATCCATAAGGCACTGTATGGACTCATTTAAGATTCTAAAGCTGCAGATGTGCCAAGCATTGGCCATTCATTCCTTCACTGGATGGCCACACATGGAGGAGGCCAGACAAGGCCCCAGCACCAGCAATTCCTCCCTGCCTTTTCTTTCCATTGTTCTCTTGAGCTGTCAGTCACAGTTCCCAGCTGCCAAGTAAATCAACTGAGTGACCAAAGGGGGCCAAACCCTCCCAGTTTTGCTCTCCCCTGCACAGCACCAGGAGCGCCCCGTGTCCTGCTCAGCGCTCAGAGCCTGGATCCAGCCTGGAGAGTGGCCCTGGGCACTGAGAGCACCGTGGGCCACGCTCTGCTCACGCACAGCCGTGCTGCCAGCGGGTGCCCTGGGCCTTCCACTGCTGCTCCTGCCCTCCAGCCCTGCTGGCAGGACCGTCAGAGCCAGCCTGGCTCCAGCAGGGATGGGCTGGAAGCGCTGGCACGTGCACTGCTGGCACAGGTGTGCCTGTGAGAGGGACAGGGCTGCTGCTCTGCCCTGGGGAGGTGGCAGGAGCAGCTGAGAGCAGGGCAAGATCCAGCTCTCCCAGCCAGGATCAGAGGAGGCTCTTCCAGGCATTTCTCCGGGCTCAGAAGAGGCGCTTCCACTCTGGGAGCACGGTGGTGCTGGAGGGCTGCAGGAGGTGCGGCAGGAAGAGCTCAGGTTCTCCCAGCCAGCTGTGGAGCAGAAGGAGCAGGAATCCCCTCCAGAGCTGACCGAGGCAGCTTTGACTCGCTACCAACCCGCTGACAGCTGTTTCTGAAAGCACTGAGAAGTATCAGAATTAGTTAATGCATAACAAATCCAAGAAAACTTTGAGTTTCTTATGGATCACTCAGAGAGATCACGCTGCCGTGTGTATCCTGTGATGCCACTCGGGCCTCTGCATCTAAATAATTGTGGAAAGAATTTCCTTGGAATGCTCTGGTTCTCACCACAAACCTTTGGGGTATGTTCTCCCTTCCTGGCACAAATAAAGATGCAGGATTTTGAGTGAATTGCCGAGTAATTCCGTCATGAGCTGATCTGCTTTCCCCTTCCTCCCCAGCTCACCGTGTTCCTGATGGGAACAAGGGAGCTGTTATCAATCAAGGCAAGCTACATTGTGATCTCTGCAACTGAAATCCATTTCAGATTGGAGGATAAAATGTGATTATATTTACACTTCCTTGACACAATTCAGGCAGCAAAATAACAGCCTTCTGCAGACATTTTTCTTCTTCATATTTAGATTTGTCAGTATTGTGGAGCTGTGTGAGAAGGCAGGGAATTATTATAGCAGCTGGGATTCGGTGATACGTTTTAGTTGCCTCACAAATGAAGGTGTTCGGTTTATTGAGTTGTCTTCCCATCTTTTTCATCTCCAGGTTCCTTGAATACTGTCCAGAGCATCCTCCAGACTGATGAAATTGCATTTCAATCAATACAGCTCTATGTAAATCCACTTTTGCTTTTGACATATCCCATAAATTATTTCTACTTATAACCTTAATTGTTCTGGATACGTCACAGGAGATGGAATTTCTAACTCATGCAGCTGTTTACAAATTAAATTTGCAATTAATGAAGAAAGTATGAGATCAGAGCACTTCATACTTCCCTGATCTGAATTTGAAAGGGGTATAATCGTGTTTTATATGGCCAAACTATGTTTGGACCTTTCGATATTAAAGGTGTCAGCTCCAAAAAATCCCAGAAATGCAATGTTTGACCCACATGACCTGGGTTTCACCTGCTGGTGGGAACAAACATTATTCCTCACAAGAAAAGGCTGATTTCCAGTCGAGAGCTGTATGTTCTCTCCTCCTTCCAACACCAGCTTTGCTCTGGAGTGAGAACAATTCCACTCTGCGAATGATAATTTTTTATTTTTTTTTTTTTCTTCTGGAATTGTATTACAATTTCAAATGTGTTTCCTGGATGCCTACAAAGCATTTTATGGAAGGGCCATCTCCTGCCACCTCTCCAGATTCACAGAGACAGTTTTCAGATCAGTAGCCAACCTGAGAATGGTTCAGTATTCTCCTCACAGCCTCACACTCTGTAGCAGGAGAGCTGTGAAAAGGTGAGTTAACCAAAAGCATCAATAGCAATTTTTAAGGAACAATCATGTGGAATTACTGTTCAAACTTGATAATATACCATAATACACAGAGCTCATGTGCAGGATAGCACACTGAAACTGGGAAAGAATGAAAGCCCTTTCCTTTCTTTTACAACTAGAATTCAAGACCTCTTCATTGGCCAATTTTCTAATACCTGCAATTTTTATTTTCTTTTATTCGGTGCCTTATTCTTCTTCATCTTCAGCAGACTGCCTTAGGCAAAGCTGTGCTTCTCTCCATTTCAGGTTTTTTCTCCTTTACCTGCACCACTTAAATGGTAAATTGGAAATTACAGAGCGCAATTAGGAACAGAGCCTTGCCCTGCCATTTAGTACAGGCACAGAAAACCAAGGAGAAAACATAAATAAAAAAAGCCGGTAGCTGAATTCAAATGTGGTCACTGCTTGTGGACCCCAGGTGTCCAAGGCCTGTCCTAAAGATTTTCATACGAGAATCAGGATCTTGAACCCGTGTGGGCAGGGAAGTTGGAGCAGATGACCCACTGTGGCCCCTTCCAACCTCACCCACTCTGTTCTTATCTGCTGACTTTGAAGAAGGAACAAGTATGAATGAGGGAATTTAGATTAAAATTTATATTTAAGATTATTAAAGCTTCTTCACAGACTGCAGACATTAATATCTAGACCATGGTAACAGATGATCTCCCTGCAGGGAGTGGTGTTTGAACCATGAAATGCCAGTGCTCAGTTGTAGGAAGAACGAACTCAGGGCTTTGTAGATCCATGTAGGAAAGTTTAAGTTCGTACTTGAGAATAAATATAAAATATTAATTAGTGAAGGACATCTTAGAGGGAATGTGAGCCTGACAGTGGATGGTTGCAAAGGGTCAGACACAATAATGGAAGTTTCTCATATCAATGGCTAGAAATGCTATAAATTCCTTGGTGTACCTCTCCAGTAACAAACGAGGTGCAGTGCTGCAAGCTTCCTCAAGTGACTCAACCAGAACAAAAAGGGCTCCACGGTTAATAACAGACTGGAAACTCGTTGGACATGGGCTGTAGGAATCTGTAACAGCTCGAGAAACCTGTCCTTTCCTAAAAGAAAATAAAAATTGCAGGTGTTAGAAAACTGGCCAATGAAGAGGTCTTGAATTCCAGTAGTAAAAACACCAAAGCCAGCCCAGCTGAGCACCTGACTGCTCCTTGCGTTTGGAAAGGAATGGGGTTCTGGTGCGAGGGGCAATAGAGCAGCGACTGCTGAAGGGAATTCTAGGGTGAGCACTTGGAGTCACTAAAGGAGCAGATGGTTAAAGAGGGAGGAAAAGCGAAGGCTAAATAAGGTGTTAGAAAGGGGGTGAAACTGGAGGCTGAACCCTGGAGGAAATGTTGAGCAAAGAGCTGTTAAGTACCAGTGTGAGTGTGCGTGTGCATGTCTGGAGAGAAACCTCTCCACTGCATTCTTTCTCCCTCGCTTCCCTTTATACCCACAGAAAGGCTCCGCACAAATCTGCACGTGTCCAGGGCATCCATGGAAAAATGTTGCAGGCTTCTGTAAATGCAGAGGAGAAAAACTGCCAATGGGAAAAGTGAGGAGTAGCTGAGAAAAATGTCAAAGCTCCTTGCCTGGAGAAGGCAGCCTGGGGGTCGGCTCCGTGATCGTGAGCACTCTCTGGCTGGATTAGCTCAAACCTCCCGACGGCCTGCAGAGGGAAGATGAAGCTCCTGAAGCTCCTCCACTGCTGCTGTCCCTCTCTCCTCAGGGCAGGTGAGCAGCAGCAGGGCCGTGGACCCTGGGATGGAGCTCACATTTGTTCTCTCCTGCTCCGCTCGCAGCCTGGAGCACCCGCAGAGCCAGGGCAGCCACTGCCTCCCTCATCCCTCCTTCCCATCGCCTCCTGCCCAGCCTCAGCTCTTAACCCGTTTTCTAACTTTACCAAGCCATCTACGAGAGGAACTCCGTCCTCCCTGGCACCAGAGGGTGTTTTGGAAGAGCAGGAACTTTGCTAATGGAATGCTTTGCGTGCCAGAGCGTGCTCCCTCCATGCCTTAACCACCATATGGTTAAATTTTCCCCTCCATCAGATTTAATAAATAGTGTTTACAAATTCTTAGGCATGCTTCCCTCGTAAAATCCACTAAACCCACAACAAATATACTTATCATGGCCTTAATTTGGTTAGAGATTTTCTCAGAGTATTGACAGCCATATCTAATTTCTAAGGATTTATTTTTATTTCAAAACATATTAGATACATTTTTTTCTTTGCCCACTACAATTCCTTTATAATTGTGTTTCCTCTGAAGGCAAGGGGCAGCTGCTTTGCAACCATCCACTGTCAGACTACATTCCCTCTAAGATATCCTTCAATAATTAATATTTTATATTTATTCTCAAGTACGAACTTAAACTTTCCTACATGGATCTACAAAGCCCTGAGTTCGTTCTTCCTACAACTGAGCACTGGCATTTCATGGTTCAAACACCACTCCCTGCAGGGAGATCATCTGTTACCATGGTCTAGATATTAATGTCTGCAGTCTGTGAAGAAGCTTTAATAATCTTAAATATAAATTTTAATCTAAATTCCCTCATTCATACTTGTTCCTTCTTAAAAATGAAACCAAGCAGACACCTAAAAAGCAGAGACTTCAGTTTATATTCAGTGCTGGTTTTTCAGGCATTTTTGTTTCTTGGTCAATCAATTGGCCTCTATTAACAACAAAATATTTGGACTAGTAGTGAAATGTCCTTCTCTCTTACTTGTAACTTGAATGTCATTATCTTTACCTCTGTTTTTCGTTTCCTTGTAGATAAAAGCCGTAATTACTTTATAGCACTCAATATCCTTTGGAATAAAAATTAAATAACAAGTTGTTTATATATTTTCTGCGTCTCTTCCTTCAATGCACAGGAATTCCGAGTCTCACAGTGATCACGTCCAAAGTCACCAAGAATTGCTGGTAAACACTTTAAAAGCAAATTGCGACTTCATAAAATCTTTATACTATTGATAGAGAAAAGTTTTCCTTCAAAAAGCCCTGACTCAATCCCCCAGTGCTCACGCACCTGTGGAGTGGAAAGTTTTCTGGATTGCTCTTGAGTACCAGGAGGTTTTTTACCCACTTATATTTTGGCACCTTTCATCTCAACCTCTTTCTGAAGTTGATCATCCCTGTGGTGCCTAAATGAGAGATGACAGAAAACCCATCGGGAAAATAGGGCTGATGAAATGCAAAGTAGCGTTATTTATGCTGAGTCTGTGTGCAAAGTGCATTTCAAACTTCCTTGATTTTTCAGTAATAACCAGTGTTGGGGGGATGGGGCAAGCGAATATTTGCATTTGATATTTCTGAATAGCTCATCTTTTTCTTTCTTCCTCGTCTCAGTGAAGTGCAGTTGGGTTTGTGTGGGTTTTATTTTTTTTTTTTTTTTCCATTTGTCTTGAAGATCTGAGTGATAACTGAAACCCTAGGAAATGCAACTGGCATCTCTGGGGCCCATGGATGGGAGGGGGAAATGGGATGGAGAGGCTGGGTTGGGGCCACCTCTCCTTCCAGCCTGCAGGAGGCGAATGTCGGCTGCTCAGATCTGGAGCTGTTTTGCTGTGGCTGCTGTGGGAGCCTCACACTGATGCTGCCAGTGTCAGGTTCCTGTTCCCCACTGAAATGAATCGCTTGACTTTGAAGAATTGCCATGGTGGCTCCTCTTTAAACAAATATCCTGTCCCCCTGAACAAAAGCTGTAAAGGGCTGCTCCAAGGTGGGCCACCTCCAGGCAAGGCTGGGAGCGGCCAGCAAACCCCTCTGCCACACACCAGGATGGGTTTGGCCAGGATTTAGACCGTAAAGCGCCAAATACTGATTTGTCCAGAGCACCTCCCATGCCTGGGACTTCATTGGCCTGAATCAGCACTACGTAAGAAATCATCCAAAGGAGACAGGATTGATGAAATCCGCAGACAATTCACTCAATATTTCACCGTAGAAGTAAGACTGGAGGACCCACGTGCAACCTCAAGCAGATCAAACCCTCCCACACAGAAATCCCCGACCTTGGTGGAATGCACTGAGTCAGGCAGGCAAGCAGAAGGAAA
Organism: Dasyornis broadbenti; assembly: GCA_013397935.1. Classification (NCBI taxonomy): domain Eukaryota; kingdom Metazoa; phylum Chordata; class Aves; order Passeriformes; family Dasyornithidae; genus Dasyornis; species Dasyornis broadbenti. The sequence continues at coordinate 1,203,558 of VZRN01001252.1, forward strand.
CCCTGTCCTGTTGATAATCTGGCATCCTGCCTTTGCTCCTCATCTCGCAGAAATCAGGAGGCGCAGGCATCCCTGTTTGCTTGAAGGGAGTCTTGCTAATTTTTCACCTCCACAAAGGCAGCAGTGAGAGAGCAAGAGCCACCAGGCACAATCAGGGACGGATCTGCAGCTCCCAGGCTCAAGGCCTCCCCACAGCGGTGGCTCCGGGCTCGGGAATGCTCCAAGAGCATCCCTGGGATCTCATCCAGGCAGAGGCAGAGGCAGGGGGTGCTGATGATTATCAGGCACCATGGGGGATTAACCTGCCCTGCTCTGCCACTGACACCTGCCAGGAAACTGTGAAGGGAGCCCCTGCTGGGATCTCCATTGTCCCCACCGCGATTGTTACACCTTTACAAGTAGCAGAAGGGAGCCCAAAGGACAAATCTGCAGCGCCTTCGGTCACAGGAGCAGACAGGAGTGAGCCCAGTGTGTCCCCATAGCTCCCAGGGCTCTGTGTCTGCTCCCACTCAGGCTCCCTATCTTCTATTTAAGACCCTACAGATAACAGCGTCCTCACACAGACAAAATGTAACAGGTAATTCCAAATTTAGAGGACGTCTCTGTCCGTTGGAGCAATTTTCTCGTTTGCAGTGGTACAGCAAAGGCATTCCTGTTTAATCCCCAAGCTAGGCTAAGCAGCCAGCCCTCACTATGCCCGTATTTATCCTGCCTGGGAATGTCCACAGGAGCAGGGCAGCTCCAGGCTCCCCGCTCTCCAGCCATCCCCAGAGCCAGGCAAGCTGTATCGGCTGGCAGGGAGCTCCGAGCCCAGCAGTGGGAACAGGCCTGAATTCCAGCCCAGCACCACAGCAATTATTGACACGAGAACCCCAGGCTGCGTAGGGCAGACTGGAGAGCAGCACAGGCGGGAAAAGCAGCAGGGCCACAGCCTGATTGTCCGTGTTGCGCGTGGCTGGAAGAGAAATCTCCATTAGCATCCTGCTGGGCCCAGCCCCAGCCGAAATGAAGGCCCCATTTTGCTGCAAACCTTGCAGGCAATTATTTGCTTGCAGTGCAAGCTCAACAGATTCTGCTCTAACCCCCCAAGTTAGCAACTCATCGATCATCAACCGGGCATGAGAAGTATCAGCTCAAGCTATGAATTTCTGTGGAATTTATGGTCACAGAGTTGTAGAAACGAAACCACACCACAGCCTTCTCCCAAGGGCTCAGGTAACTCCTGCTGACTCCACTGTGCAGCCCGGATCTCTGCTCCTCACCTGAAAGACAACCCTTCTCGCTGAGAGGGGAGTGTTTGCTCCCACTGGAGCAGGCACCAGAGAGGAACAGTTTGTGGCCCAGTTTTCCAAATACAGTGCTGTAAAAACAAACTATGGCCCCAACATTCTGTGTGAATGGATGTAAATCATTCCTTCAAGCACGCAGACAGCGAACCTGCTTATAAGATTTATTGTTGTCAAGCTGGGCAATTACAGCATGGAGTCAAATTTGTGTTTTAATAATGAAGTACCAAAGCTCTTTGCCAGAAAAAGTGGAAAAAAGAATTAAGTCAAACTTAATCTGATCCAGATGGGCTGCACCAGGTTTTACCCAGCGTGGCACTGGTTTGATAAGAGAGCTCGGTCTTCCGCCTCGAGCCTGGAAAGGCTTCCCCGCTGCCTGAGGAAATGGCACACTTTGGAATCCAACTGCAAGGAGATGCAACGGATTTTTAAATTACACAAATTAAAAATTAATTAGCTCCTTGGTTTTTCTGTTGTGTGATTGGGTTTGTGCTCAGGCGATTAACTGCCAGCAGGGTGGTGACCAGCAGAAATTGGCTCTGCTGCAGCCCCGTGGAAAGGCAGGGCTGGGTGACAATGCTGAAGCAGCTGGTGGCACGAGGCTCCAGCACAGCTTAAAGGTGAGAATATCCTCCCTGACTTGTTTAATTTGTAACAGAGACCCAGTGAGACCTTCTGTCAAAATAACTGAACTGTGCAGGCTACAACTGTAATTTCAAGTATTAAATGCTGAACTAAGGCAAATTTCCCTGCCTTCTCCCCCAGAAAAATCAAACCAAACCAAACAGATGTGAATACTCTGTTCTGTACTCTTCTACCCTTTCAAACAAGTGTAAGAGAAGCATAGGAACACCTGGATCCATCCGTCACTGCCCACAGAGGATCAGTTTGCTTTATTTCACTGCTTCTCTTGCACGCACACCCACAGCCATGTCCTGACCAGGAGGTGCTGCTCAATGCTGTTCAGGTCCTTTGCTTGCACCTACGCTCAGTGTCAGCCTTCCCAGCTGCTGCTATCCCAGTGCTCACATCCCAAAGACCCTGAGCCCAGAGATCCAACATCCCGATTATTCTGCTCCCAAATCTTCTTTGTCTTTTGTGGTAAAAGGGCAACATGGCCTGAGAGGGCCAGGATCAGAGGAATGGTCCAGCTCTGTCCCAGATTAAGTCACTCTCTACCAATTCAGTGTCCAATGAAGCAGTTTTCACTTTCTCCTCTTCCCTCTGCCCTAAGTGGGAATGTTCCTCCAAGGGGCCGCAAGTCCCTTTTCCCGTTTTCACACCCTGATCTCACTGCCCTAACACTTCTAAAAACACCAGCACAGGAGCTGGGACTCCCACCCATTGACAAGGCAGCCCAGCTGTGCTGCCCTCGGTGCTGCTTCAGGGAACAGGGACAAATACTACACAAAAACTGGCAATTCCTTGCCTGTTATCACCAATGAACATTCATTTTCTAAGACTCTAACAAACAGAAAAATGACGTCCCCGACTCAACAACTTCTGTCTGAGTTCTATCATTGCTTGTTTTTGTACGGCGCCCCGTACCTGGCCGTCATTTTCTCGCCCTGCTACCAGGCTCAGCGCTCAGAGTGGTGAGCGAGTGAGACACATCTGCTTTCTATTTAAAGCAGTGAGGAAATATTTATGCTGCAGGAGAACCTGTGGTTTCGCTTGTGGTGTCAGAGGAGGCCATTCAGTGTTCAGCAGGAGGCTCCTGGGCACCTGCAGATCATTCTCCAGGCTGGATCAGATCGTTGCTATCGAAGTGCCTGGCACCAAGCCATTGATTGTGTCAGAGTTTGTGCTTTCCCTGGGTGGTTTCTCTCCGCTGGAGCCCAGTGTCGTTGCTAGGAAAGGGAAGGAAAACAGAAAGGTGCCACCAGTGTACACCCAATGTTCTGACATGCTCGTTAAGTTCTAAATTATGCTGCTAATTGCTTGGCATGATTTATTGAGACAGTTTAACAAGGTCATAAAGCTCCACAAAGTGACACAACTTGCTCGCCAGCTGGAATCTCTGCCGCTGAAGTGCTCCCGTCTCTCTCCTGCTCTGTCGTGGTTCATGTGCCTCCTCCCACGCTATCCAGCATCTCTGTGATTGGATGGAGTCAGGCTTAACATTTTAGATACCTTTGGGGGCTGATTCGATACCTCTGAGCCGAGGCTGACCAGGGAAAGATTCAGGGATAGCAAAGCTGGGCTGAAGTGTTGGGTTCCAGGCTGTTTGTAAAACAGATCTGCCAAAGGAGTAGCTAAAAAAATAACCAGTTCCATTGCTGACTCTGATCAAGAAATGAGAAACCTAGAAAGCAGTCAGGTGGGAGCAAAAGGGAGCGAAAAAAAGGCAGCCAGTTCAAGCAGCATAAGAGCCTGTGTGGGGAGAGGAGAGAACAGACCTGCAAACCTCAGACCTTGTCCTGCACCCACCCACAATAAGCAAGAGCAAGGCGAAGGCCCTGCCCGGTGCCATTTGGCCCCAAAGAGCTGTAAAGGAAGAGTCTCTGACCCTGAGTGCACAGCAGGGCTTTGCACCCGCTGAGAGATTGTGACTGCCCTGAAAAGAAACGCTGCTAACACTGCTGGGGCCTTTGGGAAGGAATGTGTGCCCTTCCCGTGGCAAACCAGTGCGGTGTGGCAGGGAAGAGACTGTGCAATCCAACCCTGGTGCATTTTAAGGCTTCCATAAATAAGTAAGGGAGCTCATTAATTAATAAAAAGAGAGTGAAATAGCGAAAACAGGAGGAGAGGGGCCATGAATACCCACTGGGGGATAAGAAGCATGTCCTACACTGCAGCTTACACAGACTGAAGTCTTTTACAGTTAAAGTGGCTTTGTGGTTTGAGCTAGAGAAACAAATCTTAGCTGGAGGAAAAATCTTCTGGGAATAACAAAGCTACTTCCTAAATCCAAGTTACACTTGGGAAGATTTTTCAAGATTTACACACTCAAGTGAGAACAACGTGGGATATATACTGATGTGTCTGTGTATTTCTCAAATACATGAGGAGAAAAGGGGGATCTCGCTGGTGCCTGAGGTTGGCTTGCACCAACAAGGCTTTGGGGAAGAGATAAAACACAGTAATGCAGAGAAAAACATCTTTCACTAATTAGATCATTATTAGTCTCCTCTGGCTCAAACGTGGGCAGCTTTGAAACCCTGGCTGCTATCAAAGAAAAGATTTACAGAAGTTCCACAAAGACAGAAGGAAACAATAAAGTCTGGTAATATCCCAGTGGGCTGAGAATTGGTAGAGTACACTGACTGCAAGTCACTAATTACAGCAGCTTTGAAATCAGAGGCTTAAATCTGTGCTAAACAGCAACACGGGGCTTTGGGCCACAGCTTCAAGCGCCGAGAAGAAAAATGCCAAGCGCACACACCCGGGCACAGACGAGTCATTCCAAAAGGAAACCAGGAGATTGCAGGTGCAGCTGAGCGCTTGTGAGCAGACAATTACCCAGTGGGTGATTGAACTGCACATTTCACACACACGATTACCTCTTTGCACCCCTGCACGTGCATTTGTGAATTTGATTTCCTTGTCTTTAAGAATACAACCTTGGTACCTGAAAATACCAAACTTGCCTGAGCTGCTGATCCCAGTGTCCAGCAGGTATCAGGGGTTTTAGGCAGGGGAAAGGGCTGCTTTATCTCATGTTGCTGACACGCTGCCTGACGTGAAACTGGTGCTTTGCTGCTGATAACTTCTCGTCTCCTGAATGTCAGGAGAGTTAATCCACAAACGCCAGAGCTTTATGTCCAAAAATGGAGACAGAGGAGTCCTGGAACTTAATTTGAATAAAGGGAGAGGTCATGGGACAGTTTCCCATGGGGTCTCTCAAACTGTTAGAGGATGCAGGCTCTTTTTATCCCAATTTCCCAGCTGCATCTCGCTCTCTCTTTCCGCATTGGCTGAGGTACTCAGGAGGTACTGACTTCCTGAATCACTTCATACAGACCCCCTTAAATGTACATCTCCCCCACCCCCGCCCCTTTTGTTTTCTTTGTGTCTCTGTTCTTTTTTGTTAAATCCAGGGATTTAGCACAGCCTTGGGTGAGTACCAGTCTGTGTCAATTAATGGAATTCCTATGGAATTTATGGTTCCTTCCATTGCTTCTTTCACCTCTCAGTATCTGGCCTTATCTACTAGCAGGCCCCACAGTTTGTTTGTAAAGACATCTCCCTCCCGCTCCTTCTGTGAATATCTCCCCGGGAAGTTTTGGCATGCAGCTGGTGAGCCGCGAGGGGAGGGGAGGTGTATGTCTGCCCTACAGGGAGGAAATGCAGAGAAAAGGTTTTAAATGAGGTCGAAGCCTGTGATCTTGCCAAATCAAGAAAATGGAAGGTAATCCAGGTGCCTGTGCTACAGGGCTGTCTTTTACTGTCGAGCAGCCTGACATTTGCTCTGGTTTCAAATTCCTATGATCTGCTGTGAAATACCCTTTGGATTCTGCTGTCAGCAGCTCTGCAGAGGCACGGGGTGAGGGCTGGGCGGGCAGGAGGAGGATGGAGGAGAACCTTGAACCTCTGCTGCTGCCCTGCAGAGCTGCCCAGTGCCTGACACAGGCTCTGGCCCACGGCCCTCGAGGGAAAGCAGCGCCCTGATCCTGATTTTTTTCAAACTCTGATGAAAGAGCCTCCAGCATGAAACAAGCACAAAGTACGTTTGAAGAAAAATGGATTTAAGCAGAGGGAAAAACAGGCTGCTTGACAGCTAAAGACAGCAAAAGATAGCCCTTTAGCACAGGCACCTGTTGCCACATCCATTTTTTGGATTTGGCAAGACTTGTACTTCCTGCTTTAAGGCCCACAAAGCTCTGCTCCCTTACCCGATGTTTATTAGCAGCCATGCAAGGAGTGAAGGAGTCTTTCCCAGTGCAGGGCCTTATTGCTGAATTTCCTTTGCCTGGGGTAGGGAAGGTAGGGTGACTTTCAAATCTGTTCCACTGCCAGGTTTTAATGCTCTAACTTCACTGTACCGGCATCCAGGCTCCCAGAAAATGACAGTAATCCTGAAATACGTGTCTGATGTAACACCCAGCCAAAATGCTGGGGGAAAGGGTTGGGGCTTATCTGTGCTGCCTCGTTTGTACTATTAGTGGCCTGCAGTGCCTCGCAAGGAAGAGCAAAAGAAGGGAACAGAACTTGAAACAATTATGCCAAAGAATGGATATTAGTTGCAGAAAAGTTACACAGTTATTCATTATACACTGCTATATTCATTATATATATATATATATACGAGTCTATAGCAGTTTTAAATGGCTGCATAAATGTAAGGACTGATGGATGAAATGGGGGAAAAGAGGTATTTCCACCTGGTAGGGGGAAAAAAAAATCTCTGTCTAAAGCTGCAATGATTTATTAATATATCTAATCAATAGCAATATGTCTGTATCAACTTTACATCTAATTTAAACTTTCAGGGCTCAATGTACTCATTAAATAATATAATAGATTTACATATTTTAATTATATTTTATGGATTTTATAGTCTCAGAAAAGCCTAGCCAGAGAGTTAATATTTGCTGAGCACGCCGGTGTGAAACACAGAGAAGATATTTCAGGTCCTGTGCCAAGGACATATCAAGGTGATTTTCCTCACACCAAGCAACCCTCCTGCACACGCTCAGTTTGTTGTGTGTCTCTCAACAGGGAAAATGAGCCCTGGAAGAGGAGGAATGAACTTGACCCAGGTCTCGGAGCAGGCAGGGACAGAGCCAAGGTGAGGGCTCCCTCCGCCCACCCGCTTTTATCCAGACATCAGGCTGACAGAAACAATTTGACAAAAGGCTGGTGTGCCCATAACTGCTTTTCCAACCACATCAGATCAGCTCATAAAAGATCCTAATCTTTCTGCAAACCTTGCATTTCCCTTGAACAAGCACAACACCAACGCTGACACTTCTACGTTCAAGCACTTCCCACCAGCAAAACGCAGCTCCCTCGAGCCAAGGTCAACACCTGCTGGATCACATCCTCGAGATCTTCAGCCGCCAAAGCGGCTGCTGGAGATATGAGTAAAGAAGATTTGAAATAAAAACTGAAGTGAAAACGCAGAGGAAAGGAGGTCAGCATTGCCAGCTTTCTTGATTCCCCTAAAGGACTTTGATGCTTCATGTCTCCTCCACAGCTTCTGCCATTTGGTCTTGTGAGCAGAGAAATGAAGTTTCTGCTTCTCACGACTGTGAAGGAAAAGACCTCAAAATTTCTACTTAATGCAGACCAAGGGGGTTCTAGTCTTAGCTGAAGTCTCCTGATGCTACTGAGGTACAAAACACTCCCACAGCACAGAACAACAAAAGAACAAGCAGTCACTGTCTGTAATTTGTTGACCCCTGGCATCTGAAAGCCTTGTGGTGATTTACTGGTCAATCTTCCATGACTCTCCAGCTTTCTTTTCTCCTTGTGTAAAACCATTTTCTAGCATCTACACCAGCAGTATAACAACAGAGATCTGTAAAAGCCGTAAAATCCACAGTATGGGGTGTTTCGCTGTTTTAAGATCCCTTTGCTGATTAGGGAGATAATTAATTGTTCTCTCTTCCTTCCTGCTTCATTTCAAACAACTGTGTCCTTCCCTGACTGACAGCAACGCTCAGGAGCCCTGGTGAGGAGAGGGCAACACTCCCTCAGCATTCTTCCCGTCTGGATCTCCACTTACAAATTCGGGGTTTAAAACAGAACTAAACCACGCCAAGGGTAGGAATCCCCTCCAAAACGTCAGCCAGTGATGGCTGAAACAGACACCTGTTATCAGGTATTTCCTAAGGGGGCACTTCCTTAGAGAGCAACACAAAATCTCCGCAGATTTACCCCGCGCTTGTGTTCCAGCAACATCACTTTTACACCATTCCCAGTACAAGAGAGAATATTAATGCTGTCCAAGGCACACATTAATTAATCCAGGTCAGTCCCAGGGTTACAGCTGCATCCACTGGCAGATCAGTCCTGCCTAAACCATCGAGACTGTGCCAGCCTCGACCTCTGGACAAGGTTCTTTCCTCTTCTGGCTCAGCTCTTCCTTCAAATCATAAAAAAACCCCCATTTCATTATCTTCTCTGAAGAACCTGAATGCATCACTTTCCCATTATTTTCCGTGCTGTTACCAGCAGGAACTTGTCTCCAGGGTCTCATCTCAGAGGGTGCCCCTGCTCCCTTCAGCCCTGGCTGCAATTCCAGCTCTCCCTGATGTTTCTGCGTTTGCTCAGTAAACACGCCATGCTCTGTGTAATGTAAAACATGAGCATCTCATACACTGATAAAATTACTTCTGTGCTTACACAGCTACTTAATTCCATTTTGCCATTGATTTGTCATTTGGAAGTTAAATAATAAACATGGATTGCAGCCAGGATACTGAGTGCTGCCTTCTCCCCCTCTAGTTTTTGATTTATGTGTTTGTTTATTTACTGATGTATTTAAGTACTCCCTATTGCATTTCGCACATAATCTGGCAAATCCTGGGGATTTACTTTCACAATTGATTAGAAAAGTCAATGTTTTACAGGTAGGATTAAAATGGAAAATATCTAGGAGCCTTGATGGAATCTACTCATGACAAAGAGTGTCTTCAATAGGCTCTCCAGCATTAAAAGCCTGTGTTGTGTGTTGTCAGGCACTGTGAAGACAGAACCATTTCCTGTTGCAGGCATTATGTCAATTAAAGAAACACACTTGACTTGCTCATTTGTCCTTTGTGGGAGCGCCTTGTGGGCTTTTCATTTAATCAGCACGTGGGAAAAGATGTTTTCCATTTGCTGGTAGTTTTCTTCTCTTTGAGATTAAATCAGACAGGCTGGGAGGCAATGCCGAGGCAAGCAGTGCATTTCCAATATTGTCATTTCAGTAATCTAAATATAAAAGTTCTGAAAATGTTGACATGTGACATTTTGGGTTTTTCCTTTTCTGTTTTAGCTCCAAACCATGTATTACTTCTTCAGTATTATTTACTTTTAAATCTGTACTTAGAATTTTACTGATGCTTTCTGACAGGGCAAACCACTTTTCAGCTTTTTGATTCTCTGTCAAGCGGTGAAGCTGGCTGCCTTTTGATCCACTCTCACAACCAAAGCAGTCCAAACCAAATCAGTTATTCACACCCAGCTGACTCCACAGTGGAATAATTTTCCAGATCATGAAATTTCGGTGCAGGGTGATAAAAAGATTAGCCTGGTGTCAAAGAGTAGATTACAGGGCAGCCTGGAGAAAAGAATTAGATCTCCTGCTAATCCCTTTCTCCTGGGGCTTGGGCCCTCCTGCTGCCCTTCCCTGGTGCTGCTGCGTGGAGAAACTCAGTTCTGCCATCAGGGGTTTGAATGCATAACAGGGGCCTTGTTTGACTGTTCTTGGTGAATTTAATGCCAAAATGTGGTGGGGAGAAGGCAAGAGATTGCGTGCTGGGCCAAGAAATTCCCAAAGAGAGCAAGGCGTTGTTCGCTGACCACTGGAATTTGTGGAAGGATAATCAATATGGATTGACCCTGCCTGGTGCAGAAAGGTCGAGCAAGCAGCCATGGTAAGGTGAGGGGAAAGCAGTGTTTGTGTGTCCTGGTGCTAAAAAGAGACCTAAAGCCAGAGACAGACAATGCACAGAGACCCACACGGGTCCGAAGCACCCCAATTAAATGAAAATAACCATCCCCGCTGAGTGGCAGCAGTCATTGCTTAATTGCTACACAGGGAGAGATCCTAAATGAGAGCAGACGAAGTTTGGCGCATCTTAGGCACCAGATTATTGCTCAGATATGAAGGGAAGGGAAGAAGAGGAAAGCCGGAAATACGAGAGCGAGGCATTTCAGTCTAAAGCTGAAGGTGTTCGTTTTTGCTCGGTAAAACCAGAGCAGCTCTGGGGATCCCCTGACCTGGGGTGTCTTTCTCTGCTCATCCATAAAGTCAGGCACTTGAAGGGGCTGAAATGCCCCTGTTTTCCCTTGTTTGCTTCCAAGCAGGGAAGGCGCAGGACCTGGATCCACCTGCTCCATCTGGGAGTTTGACCCAGCCCAGCCTGGACCTCAGCCCTGCAGCCACGCTCTGGCTCTGCTTGCTCTCTGGAGCCCAGAGCAGCTCCAAAGCACCTTTTATCCAGGTGGAATCAGGACCCCTGTGCTCACTCTAAATCCCCTGGCCCTAGTGAAGACTCTGGCTTTGTCAAGATAATGTGATTTTTCTTTTTTTCCTTTTCCCTAATCCAGCAGTTCCTCTTTCTTTGGGAGAGCTTTGACCTTTAAATGAAGATGCATGCCAAGAAAAATCCAGAGCTTGTTATCAAGCCAATCTGTGGCCCAGGCTGTGTGGTAATGTCCTCCTGAGGTGATGAATCAGATCTATCAGTGTCTAGATACTAAAACCTTTTTTATCCTTGCAAACTCAGAGCTCTCCAAATCTTTAAGCCTGATCAGAGATAGAGCACTACAAGAGCTTACTTAAATCTCAGCAAGCAGAGAAGAGGGTGAGGGGGAGAGAGCTCACATAAAATAAAGACCATTCTTTAAAGATAAAACATAACTCCAGGTACAAGGAAAGCCTTTAGAGAACAGAAGAGATCTTTGTCAGGAATGTATCTCATTTAGTCCCATTGTTTCACTGCTTGCTTTGCAGAAAGCCAGCCATTTATCTTTTTTTCCCCCGGATTTCGTTGGGTTTTTTTTTCCCCTTCCTTTCCCGATGCCAGTTTCCATTTCATTAGGACGTGAATCACTGATGAGGTGCTAGTCCTGCCTCCCTGCGAGCAGACCGCAAACACAGGGCAGTCAGGAAAAAGAAAATATACAGTCTTGTGACCTGAAAGCTGCATGTTTGCACAGTTTTCTTTCTGTTGTGCTGTGTAAGGGACGGCTGTTGTTCGGCATTTGTGGCGTGCAGACTAAGGACTCCGTGTGGCAGTACGTGGTCAGATACCTTCACCACACGTCGAGGTCCCGAAGGGAGAAATTTTCAAAGGGCAGAAGAATTCCTGAATTTCCACACAATTTGCCCTGTGGTGTCTGTGAGCTGAACCCTCCTGGTTCACAGCACATTGCTGGAATGCTGTAGCCATGTCCCTGGAAGCCTCAGAGGGATCTCTCATTTCCACAGCTGGTGTGCTGCGCACGCATTTGTTTGTGCAGTTATGTGCCCAGACAAGGAGACAATCACATCCCTGTAGTTTGAGTGGCCCTGTAACGAGGCATCACCCAGTCCTGGGTTTTGCTCTGAGGAATGAGCTCCCAGGAAAGCCAAGTCAGCTCCAGCCTGACCTTGCGTTCAACGATGATGCGGATCAGGGTGTTTTCTGTGTAACGTGGCCACACCCGGAGCACACACGAGTTGTCACACACAGGACAATCCACACCCAAACGTCCTGAATCTGATGAACCCTGGAAAGCCAAGTCCTGACCCACACAGCAGTTCAGTTTGGCTGCTTCAGGTATTCCACAGTGAGAGAGGAAGAGAGGGGACATGGCTTTTCTGTCCCTTGCCTGACCTCAGCCTCCGCTCAGACTGTGTTTGTCTGACACACAAACGAAGCTGTTGCCAGAAACACCCATCTTGGAGCTTGAAAAATGTGTTTTTCTCAGCAACATCAGTCTAATAAAATACAGTTCTGCCTACGACCCCAGTCTCTTTCATATCCTCTGACAATATTCCTACCTCCCTATCATGATGCTGCACGAGCCTTCCCAGCTTCCAGCTACGTTTTTGTTAAATTTCAGCTGAATAGCCACAGAAGAAAACAAACACAGCATCTGCAGAACCTTGTCGCTCAGCTTCATAAGGTTAAGATTTATAATGCACACATTTATTTTGTGCAGCCTCTAAGTGACTAATCTAATGTCCTCTCCATTTAGAGAGCAAGAAGCATTTAGAAGAAATGTACTGGATTGATGCTCTTGTAAGATGTGCAGGAGCGGCACACGCCACTTTCACTCACGTCATCAAAACTCTTTGGGAATTGTTGTGCTGGGAGTTGATCAAACTCCTGCACAGACGCAATTCCCACAAGGGCTTCTTATTTTGAAGATCCAGATTTCCGAACCAGCAGCCTGATTTTCAGAAGAGCAAAAAACCCAGCAGCCTCCTGAGCCTCCCTTCCCTGATTTCTTCCAAAAACAATGCACGTGCCTGACTTCTATTCATTCCTGCAGGCATGGAATAAGATGCCTAAGCCCTCCTGGTCCTACAAATTCCCGAAAATCTTACAGGATAATCCGTGAAGAGATCGAGGACACTGAGAACCTGATAATGGCATCACAGAATGAGCATCTCAGGTGCTTGCAGCCAAAGCCAGGAGTTCAGGAGTGGGTCTGGCAGAACGAGCCTGGGGCAGCCAGGGTGGTAGCCCTGGACTTGCTGAAAGCCTTTAGGCAAGTTGCTTCATTTCTCCCAGTGCCTCCTGTCAGATTTGGCTCATCACCCCTAGGACAAAGCCTTCTTCATGTGATGCAGGTAAAATGCCTAAAGCCATGGTGAAATCTTGATTCCCTCTAGCCTATCAGAGCCCAAAAGTAGCCCCACCAAGTCACTCTTAAAACTAAAAACCTTCCTGCCTTCTGTTTCTCCTGGGAAATACCTTAACTCTGCCAATTGTATTTCTGTCTTTCTAGTTCCACGGTGAATTGCTTTGTGTCCCAAACCTGCTTGTAACTTAGCAAATCTCTTAAACTTATTTTAATGTTGCATAATTTCTCAGCACTCACTGTCTCTTTTCATCTTCCTGCTGGTCCACGTTTTCTGTTCTTATTAAAGAATTTACAGGTCAGGGCCTGTCCTTTTTCTGTTTCCCTTCCTGTGATGGGGATTCTTTGCGTCTGTATTTTCTATTCTTCTGTATTTGTATAATGCACAGTGCAGAGAGTTTTCAGTAATGAGTTTGAATGTTTTCCATCACTGACAGTTTTGTTCCTTCTTTTTCTGTTTCCCCCACCCCCTTATGCTGGAGCAAAGGGGCAAACCTCCAATGAGGGCTGTGCATCAGCCCATTGATTAATTGCTGGACTTTTCCATGCAGTAATTATTGTTGCCTGAGCGATACCAAGCACAGCAAATCATTTTTATTTCGGTGTGCTCTGCAACTCAGAGAAGGAAGCCCTAGTCATAGTTAGACAGCACAGGAATTGCTAGAAAAATCCCAGGTTGTGCACAGATCATTTATAATGTAGCCAGCCCAGTGTTTGTAGAGGGTTTTGCCCACTAAACATCTCATAAATCATTGACTTCCTTTAAAAAGATAACAATAATTTCGAAGAGGTAAGTGGGATTGGTCTGGATCATTATGTTCTCCCTCTAGGGCACGGAGTTGAAAGTTTTAATTTTCTTTCATCAATCTAAGTCATCACCCGAGGCCAGAGTGGGATGTTTGACTTCCACTGCTGGAAACCTCAGTAAGAGAGATCTGAGCACCCTCCACAGAGACCCTGAGGGATGCTGGTGCAGTTACTCAGGAATTTGTGTCACAAGATGACCTCCTGTGGGCAGGGTATTGTGAGCCTGCACTGAGCCCACTGTGAGAGCAAAGCCTAAAGCCAGCAGAGTCCACTCTCTGTGTGCTCGTCCCTTTACAAGTAACGGGGGCAGGAAGATGCCACTTTTGTAATCAGGACCTCCCAAAGAAGTCTGGTTGTGCAGGCATTCTACAGCACAGCCAGAATGATTTCAGCATGGGTTTGGTATCATTAAATTCACTGCACACGACGTGCAGAGTTGATTTGTGCGGGGAACGTGGCTGGGGTTTCAATACGTTTGGCAACATGAGCTATCCCTTCAAACTAGCTCACTGACACTCAGGAGCTGGGATAATTGTTCCAAATCTTTCAAATCTGGGCAGACAGAAAGAAAATACAGCCCCATAAGCCCAGCTGTAGAGTTCTGAGGGCAGGAGGGTTCCTCCTCCAAAGCAGCCACTAAAGCTGCGCTGACGCTCCCTCCTCGGGACGTGTCTGTGGTGGGCTTGGAGGAGGGACCATCAGTCCAGGGCTGGATCCCCCACTGCACTGGAATCCCACTTTCTGCTTGTTCTTCCCGACACCGGGGCACTCTGGGCTTTTCTGTCACGTTTGTGTAACCCAGGACCCCGGAATCTCAACTAAAGGCCATGGCTGGTGCCTGGATGTGCCACCATTCCGGCCACACCCACCGTAACAGAAACAAGGGCAGCCCTGAGCTAAGCACTTTTCCTTCAATTATTCTAGTGGGTTTTCTTTTTGCAAAAACTGCACAGCCATGTGATATTTTCTCCAAATATGCTAATTATTTTAAATAATTAGCTGAATAATTTATATGACAAATTTTAAGTGTGTGCATTGATTCTTAGGCATTTTTTGTTGTAGTCGACTTGGTTTTAGCCAGCTGTAATAATTCCTTGGAGTACTGTGAAGAACACAGGAACTTTCGGATAGGAACTGTGCAGAAAATGAGATCCTGAATGTCCCCCTGTCCATAACCTTATGCCAGAAATACAACAAAAGAGAAAAGAAGAAGGCAGTAAACTGGGAAGATCATAAAGCACAAGTGGGAAAGAAATATATTATAGAGCCACCAAATTATGGAGCCACAAACGGTCCTCGCTTGGTCATGGCTTGGCTGGAGTTCCTGAGTGTTCTAGAGGAATTCTGGCAGGGAGGAGTTCAATAGAGTCACACATGTGGGATGCTCCAAGCCTGGAGTTTTAGAGTGGAATTGTCAGAAAGAGATTGAGCACACTCCCACGTGCGGAGTTGCAAGCCTGGAGTGTGCCAGCTCTGCACTTCCTCATGTTTCACATCTTCAAGCCGGAGAAGAAGACGCCACGTTCACACAGCAAAGGACAGAGCAATTCAGAGCACACAAGGTTAGAAACCTCTTCAGTAACAATTTGACTTCCCGCCAACGGCTTGTTGCTGGCACGTCGTACCAGCTGTGCCAAGCACCACTTCTGCAGGCAAAAGGACAACTGGCACCAAATTCATCGCTTTCTTCATCCTTCTGGTGCCACTGCCAACAAAGACAATCCTGTTTTCAGTACCAGATTTAGTGAGGCCTTCCAAACAATTTATTTCCCATGTGCCACGGAAGGCAACCGGAGTGACAGACTGCAGATGAGTGCAAGCAAAGAGCAAACCACTCAGGTCCAAAGCACCTTTCCCAGGCTCAAAACAAGATCCACGTGTTCTGGATCTTGTTATGGTCACACAGACCATAACTCCTAATCCATGTACTGCTTCCTTGCAGGTACTGGATTCTCTGGCACCTGTGCCTGAGAGTGCCAAGACAGATGTGGCAAAAAGAGATTTGAGCACTGCAGAATCACAGCCACACAGCAGCAGGGATGCTGGGCTTGGAGGAGGGACCAAACTGCAATGGTCTAATCTTCCCCAGCTCCTGCTTGATTAAAATTCTCAGCGCTCTGTTCTGGGCACAGAGTTCAGTTACAGTTCAATAGGAGGATCACCGACTATTTAAATAAAATGTATTTCAATAAAAGGAAATTCAATCTACACAAGAGATTTTAAAAGGTGTGGATGTATTTCTTAGAACTGGTGTTCCTACCCTTGCAAACTGATGATCTGTCCTCTCTAAAATAAAATATCAAACTATAATGTTTTAAAAGGAGTACCTTATATTATAGTATATGCATAGTATATTTAGGTGCTTACCTAGATTTCCTTTCAAATTAAACTGAAGCCCTCAGCAAAACTTGTCTTCCTTTTGTTCTTTCCTCTCTAATTATACCGTGGCACTAATTATCTTATGGGCAGAAACAGTCTATAAATTGCTGCCACTTCAAAAACTTAAACCGCTGCTCCTCCTACTCTCTCGTACCTCATGAATATTTTCATTCAGTCAAAAAAACAAACCCAACCAAAATGCAGCAAAGTAAGCAAAATTCTGCTCAAGTCTTCTCCTCTTCTAGAAGTTCTCTGCCTCCCTGGTTCTCAGCTGTTTGCTGTCCCTACCGACTCCCAAAGTTTGATTTCTGTTTGTCTTTGGGCTTCGGCGCTTCTCTAGGCTATGAATGGTACCTGTGCTCTAAAAAGCGTGACTGTTTCCTGATTGCTGATTCCCATTTTCATGATTGTTAGGATATTTTCCTGTAGCCTGTATGTGGATGAGTGGTCTACCTCTAGTATAATCCCATCTGGAGTAATTCAACAGCAGCTGCCAATAGCGTAACTGTGAATTTTTTCATCTGAGAAAATCATTGTAAAATTGGATCATCACAGAGCGCATTTCAGTGAAAATACCAGCTGGGTGGTTTTAAGTATAAGCTCGATAAATGATGTTTCTAAGGTTAAATCATGTAATGTTGGCTTATGGTTAATGGCACAAACCTATGCTCATTCCACAAAACCTACTACATTAAGATCCTCTAAAAAGGACAAAAAGAGATCTAAACAAATTTTTCAACTAAGCAGCTCACCATGGAGTCAACTGAAAGCACTGATTACCAGAACCCTTGCTATCCTGTCTACACCCATGAGTAGCTTAATAAGACGTAAAATATTCTGATCAGAGTTTTTCGTTCCGTACTTTTTATTGATTTTTTTACCAGAAAATACAACAACATTCTACATATCTGCACAAGGCCTTCATTTTGCACAGGCCCATCAAAAGTAACCTTCATTCACTTTGCATGTGTCACCAGTCCACGTGACCTTTAAACTGTTATTAAGCAAGAAAATGAAATATCCAGCAAAAAGCTCTGAAAGAACGATTCATCAGAAGGTGCCCAGTTCGTGCCGTGCATTTCATCCAGTCCCACACTTCTAGTGGGAAACTGCTGGCGTCTGGTAATGCCAGCGGTGAGCAGGACAGTTTTGGTGGAGGGGTTTTCTTGCTGTACATGCAGTGGGGCATTCACGAGACTCATGAGAAATCAAATTAATCAGCTTCACCCAAACTGTCCACCACAGCCGGAGCCTCTCTACACTGAGGGCATTTCATTCCCTGGTGCTTCGGTGCCCTGGTACAGGAAAATGGCATCAGAGTGTCCCCACCCCCAGGCCTTCTCATGTTCCCCATTCCAGGCCCTCTACATCCTCCTCCCACCACCCCGAGAGCTCTCTCCCCTCCAGGGCAGACACATGTCCCTACTCCCCATCTGTGTGATAACCACAAGGTTTCCTCTCCTCACTGCTGAGCTGCCTCCTCGGGGACCATTCTCCAGAGAGGCACAGCAGGGCAGCCCCGTGTTTTTGAACCAAAATGTTCCCGTGCTTCTTTTTGCTTGATTTCTGCTTTCGAGGACAAAGTGCTCCATTCACGGCTCCCACTGTCCCTCAGAGCAGGAGCCTGGGAGTGTTCCTGCCTCCATTCCTGGTGGGCCCAGGCTGCTGGAGTTATCGCACAGGGCAGCAGAGGCAGAGCCTAGAGCACAGGACTGCTTCATGGGCAGCCAGGTCATTTTTGTTCTCTTTTATCTTACTTTGGTTTTAAATGCCTTGCCTACAGCAAAAGGCCCAGAGTCACCACCACTGGGAAGCCTCACCAGTGCTCAGGGATGTTCTCCATGAAGAGTACAAGGCAGGTTTCAGACACACACGCTTGTAACACCCGGAACAAAACCGTCTTCCCCCTGTCCAACAGTGACCCCTTTGTGACATTGCTCAGTAATAAGCGCAGGCGTTGGGGGGAGGCGGATTGTAATCATTAAATTGTAAATCCCTTTAAATGCAAGGATCAAAGGGAAAGTTTCAATCCTATGACACATAATTAAAAATGCAGACGTGAATGGCTTTGATTCATGAATGCTTATGTACTTTTAAATTGTTGCCAGGGAGATCAGGGCATGAGAAAATTAAAAACCATTACGCTTCAAAAGGATAAATGATTTTCACAGCTTTCTAACATTATTTCCTGTTGCGCAGATTTTTGTGTGTTTTAACATTTTCCCCGCCCTGCCTGGGCAGATTAGTTCTGAAAAACGTTTTCCAGAAAATTTTCAGAACTCAATGAGATTAAAATGAGATTAGTGAACTTGTTGGTTGGAGAGTTCCCATTGGTACTTAATGGCAAACGCTCGGGGCAGTTAAATAGGAGTCCCACCACACAAACTTTACCCTTTTTCCTGCGCTCTAATCTAAAAAGCTGTGACCTTTCAATTCATTATTCTTTTTCTAATTGAGCCAGCGCAATACAATATGGTACAGGCCAGAAGCCAAATCTCCCTGAAGTTAAAGGAAATATTCCCAGGACTGTAGCGATTTCAATCTGTTTGTTTAACATTTCTGACTTGTAGAAGTCAAAGCCCTTAACTGAAAGGAAAAGGCTGCTTCCTATTTCACAACCGAAAATTGAGATGTACGAAGTGGCGTCATTCTCAGCCATCTCACCACCAATGCCAAAGTGTAGAGCTGGCAGGCTACAACAAATATTTCCACTTCTGATCCATGGTGCCTCAGACTTGCCCACCTTCAACACGTCACTTTAACCTGATTTATCCTCTGAAGTGCTTAAAAAACACCCCAGTCTTACCAGAGACAAACAACTGATTTCTGAGATAGAAACAAATTGCTGAAAGGCACCTGTGAGTTGATGGCTGCAGTGAACTCATGGGCAGCATTTCCATTCCTGGACTGAAAGCACACGTGAGAACAAACCCAAACTCCTGAGAGCTGAGCTCACATTGCTGCCTAGCCCCTGTCAGCATGGAGGGTGGGGATGGTCAGGTGAAATCCTGAAAGCTGTGCTGTACACAGCTGGACATGGGTTTGCCCCCTCCTCTCCCTGGGGTGCTGGTGGAATGCAGGATGATTTATCTCATCTGCAAGCACCTCCACCTGTAGCTTCAGATGTCTCCATATCATGTAGGTGATTTTGGTTTGTGTGTCTGAGGTTGCATTGGGTGAATCCTACTGCCCTAAAGGTGTAAGTTTGGGATGAAGGACCAGCTCCAGCTCCAGAGCCACTGCAGCTCTAAATGCACAGTTATCCCACTGTGTTCCCATACCTCTGAATTTGAGACTCCACTTCTAATAAAATAAGGTTCAGCTGAAATACATCTGCATGAGGCTGATTTGCTTCTCATTCTATTCTAGCGTTGTTCAGCTTCCAGTCAAGTAAACCTTCACAAAATTTTCCCTGAGGGGGAAAAGCCAGAGTCAAGTAGCAGCAGACTAACAGAGCACTGAGCAGTTCAGCAGGCATCTGATGGTGAAAGGGAAAACCTTTTGAATCTACTTCTGAACGCATGAATCAGACATTGTTTCTGTTTGAGACTGGGCTGTTTCCAGGGAGTGTTTCCATAGTGGCAGCCAGCTGAGATTCAGTGCAAGTGGCCATCCCAAAAATGCACTGATGCTTTGTTATCCGCTGAGATAGCTCCAGGAACCAGATGCCCTACAAGAAGATATCTAATGTATTACCCTTTTTTGTAATTTATCATATCTAATGTCTGAATAGCAAATAAGACAGCAAGAATTTACCTTTTTTTTTTTCAGCTGGCAGTTGTTCAAGAACATGTTACTATTGTTCTTTGTTTGCCATTATTGGATCAATAATGTTGCTACATAATTCTCATTCTTCAGATTTCAGTCCAAAGGAGATTTTCTAGTCTCAGTTTCTTTGTCGCACAGACCATAACTCCTAATCCATTTACTGCAAGGCTTAGATCAGTAACTTGCATTTGACTAAGGCAAAAGCATCTGGTGTTGACTTGAGGACTATAAGAAATGAGGAAGCAGTTTATTCTGTATTTTTTAGGAAAGGGTCCTATATTTATGTGAATTTGGGCCTTTCTCCACTAATGTTGATGTTCCAGCAAAATCTCAACTGTGGACATTAGAAGACCTCAGTCTGCTCAGGCAATCAGTGAGTAAGGTCCCTTGGAAAAATGTTTCTGCAGGTGCTGGTCACTTGTGAAACATCACCTCCTAAGGGCACAGCAGCAGTGATGATGATGTTTGTCCCAGCCTCATCACAAGTCCAAGCTCACCGCCAGTCTTAGAAGAAGGAAAAGAACACACCTAATGAATTCAAATAGTGTTTATCATTAATAAATGTTGTGAACTCCTGGCCGTTGGAAGCAGCTGATGTGCTAAATTTGCTTTGTAGGACAAAGATCACCACAGTTCCTGGCAATCTCAGCAGTTAATCAGCACACCGAGGAAGAAACGATTTTCAAATGGATAGGTAGCCAGATGGCAAGGGTTCTCTTTTTACAAGGACACCTGCATATTTGAAGCAATTCTCTTCCTTAACGCTCTCAACCTCACCAGGGCTGGGACCATTATGAAGGCGAAGATGAAGAGGAAATCCTCATCCAGAGATAAAAGAGCTGACAACTGCCTTTTCTGTCCTTTGGAAATTATACTGAGAGTTGAGAATATCTCTTCTCACCTCCTGGAGTGGTTGGCAACTGAGTGCTGACTGTGTCACAAAAGACTCCCAATCCACTCTTCTGTGCACTTTTCAAAAGAAATCAGCGTTCTCCGTGTTCTGCAGGTCTCCTTTACTGAAAAGCTACTTAGCAGCATCCTTCCTCTGCGCACCTTGCCCTTGAGTTGGAGGGGCTGCTTTCCACCAGGGTAGAGAACGTGTTGTAGGCGTGTTTTTTCAGAACGTCCGAGCTCACAGAAGCGCAGCTGTAGGGAAGCTCAAGAGATCGCACTCATCTTCTGCCTGCACCACTGCATCTGCCTGCCCAATGGCCTCAGCCCCACCGTTCCAGGGGTGGTGATGGGAATGATCACGCAGCTCCTCGTGGGTCAAACACACGAAAGCTGGGGTGAGCGGTGCTGGAGGGGAGTGAGGCGTGATTACTACTAGCTTGCATGATTATTCCCAAACACACGCAATCTCATCGTATTGCCTTCATTTGGCACAACACTGCCTGAAAACACCGAGAGGAAAACACTGTTTTACTCTGGTGTTTTGTTGATAACTAGAAGGGGAGATACAAACAATATCTGCATTGCCCCGGCAGACAAACAAAACCCCAAGTCCCACAGGTAATTACCATCTCCTAATTGGGTTTGAAAACAGGAGATTTGAGGCTGAATGCATGGAGTTTGCACCAAAATGAACAATTACTTGTCTGAGGGATTCAGTGGTTTCAAAACACAACAGGAAGAGACTGAAACTGAGGCTGAACTGAGGCTTTAACTGTGAGTTTGCTGATAGCCCATACAGACCTCCACTAACAAGCTGCTACTTTCACCAGCCGCAGTCAGAGCTCACACTCACCCACCCCCATTGTCATTTTTATCTGCCACTCTAGGCTCATTACATCAGTTTAACTAATGGCAATTAATATGAAAATGAAAATTGATAGCAAAATTAAGCGTTTGGAAGGCAGTCAGTGCTCCTGCAGAACTCGGGCACGCCTAATTAATGCTGCAACAACGCCCCTGGCTCAACCTGTCCAGGCCAGCCCTGGCGCAGCCCCAGACTCCTCTGCCCTGGCCCCTGTGTGTGTGAGATGATGCTCCCCCTTCTCCCGCGGGGTTCACTCATCACACTCCTGTCTGGCAGCCACATCTGAGATCTTTGAAGATGCTGTGGCAGACTCGTCCCCTAGTTTGCTGTTGATGCATGCAAAGGTTTCGTAGCATGGCTTAGAGTGCAGAGATCAAAACCAGGCACCAGCTGCCTCAACACCAACACTGACCTCTTCAAAAAGTCAGGCCTGCTGCCAGCAGACAGTCAAAGTCCCGTACCTGACGCAAGAGGAAAGGAAAACTGCTAGACCTGCCCATGGCCTGGGGGTTTCATTTCAGAATGTCCAGTTTGCCAAACCAAATGCTTAATTATCCAGAGTTTGTATAATACTTTGATGGCACAAGCTGTATCCCAGAGTTTAAAAATTATTACAAACAGGGTTCTAATATCTTCCAGCCTTCATTCGGGAGCACTTTAAGTGTTATTTGCACCAACATTGCTGTGACAACAGCCTCTCACCATCAGCAATGTCTGAACTTTCCACCCATGACATGCAGCTTAAAACTCATCTAGTTTTAAATGAGCTGGCAGAATTAGAATTATCCTCCAGATTTTCCATTACCAAGGCACCAGACACATTTTACAAACATCCTTTCAGCAAGGGACTATGTCACAGTTTACTGATGCAATAATCAACATAAATCTGCAAAACCCTCTCGCTGACATTGTTGATAGGGAACAAAACACCGAGTTAAACACACTCGGCCCTCATTTCCCCCAGTGCAGCTTATCTGGAGCTGCTCGGCAGAGAGGATGTTGTGATTTTATGCCGGTGTGTCCAATTTTCTATCGATACCTGCTGTGTATGAGTGGAGCTGTAACTGCCTCGTGCCCCAGAGTTATCCTCACTATGCACAGACTGGGCTGTAACTACCTCCATCATACTCTTACAAATGGCTCCAAGCAGCGAAATAACATCTGTATTGATCTAAAGAACATTTTATTGATTAAAGACTTCAGAAGAAACCATATGAAATGCAGGCACATTATTTAACAATGTCTTTCCAGTACCTGTGTTGGAAACGTAGGAACACGAGGCTGTTGAATTTTTGATCAAATAGCTCCCACTGAGATTGCTGCAATGATGCAAAGTCAAATAGCTCAGCTGTGGGGTTCCCCACCCCACCATTCTAGACTCTTCTATAGGGGGAAGGGAAAGATCTACAGGTTAAAAATTGTTTCTGGATATTGACACTGGAAGAATGAGAGAGGTTGAAAGCGCAGCTCCATGGTTTCTGCAGCAGGGTGGCACACAGGTCTGGGGCAGTGATTGTGTAAGACTTTGGGAAGGACAGCTTGTACACATCTCCCCTGGCCTGCACTTGAACAGCTCTCTGTGTGTTTAACGTCAAATGAAAAAACTTTTGTGTCGTGCAGAAGGGCCATCCGTCTTCAAGGCTTTGTACTTAACCTTGCAGGCAGAGGAGGGGGATTGGGAAGAGAACCCTAGGAACGAATGGCACACGAGGGGCAATTAGAAGTTTAAAGAAACCCCACGGGCCAGCAGAGTGAAATGTTCTCAGGTTTGGCACAGAGAAGGAGAAACCTGGCTGCAGGCACAGGGGATCAGCACAAGGCTGCCTCTGGCAGCAGCTGACAATTTATGGTACCTTTTAGTTCGTGTCTTACATTCCTGTTTTCCTGCTGAAGAGAAAGTCAGAGAACACTCTGACAGGAAACAGGAAATGTAAATAAAACACAACAGCCTCTTGGGAAATCCAAATTCAAAGGCTTTCAGACTCAATCTCCACACAGGGCTGAACTCCCCAGTCTTGTGGGGTTGTTCTTGTATGAGAAATCCAGTATCAGTTGTTTTACCATTGATGTGGTGTTGTAAGGGAAAAGATACCACACGAAGGTGATGAAAATCTACACCAGGAAACTGGATGAAAGCAATGTTTGGGAGACAGAAAGGAAAGAATGTGGTTATGATCCAGGATTCTGACATTGTTCAATGAGGTTTTGGCAAACTATTATATTACAGAGACATTCTGAGTATTTGCAGTTATATTTACTGTAAGCAGAGGAAATCCTAGTGATTTTGATATCACAGGAAACACAAATTTAGATTTTGTTATGTGTATCAGCTGGGAGAGAAACTCAGTCATGTATAGAAACATAAGGAATGAAAGCCTTGGTAAAACTGGTAAGGTCAGCTCCACAAAGATGCTTCACACTCTGGAGTTTTTTGTTTGGTTTTTCCCATCTCCCTTCTGTAGTTTCAAACTTTCCTCTGTTGAAGAAATTAAGACGAATAATGAACCATATTAAACACTTAAAAAAAAAAAACAAACCTTTTTCACTCACTATTTGAGAGGTGTGTAATTTAAATTTCTTTTTTTTATAGTTTCATATTAGTATCTTCAAGAAGTAAAAACGTTTCATAAAAAATTACCTCCCCGAGAGCGCCGGAGGACTCAGAGAGAAGAACCTGTAGATCAAAACCTTTTGGTGACGTTCAGCCCCTGAGGGCGTGGCTGGGTCTGGCAGTGAGAATGCAGGAGATCTGGACAGACCCTCCTCGGTGCAGCACAGCCGAGGGACGTTTGCAGCCTGGCGGGCACACGGGTCACACCTCAGGGACATTCAGACAAATTAATGGTGGAGGATAATGGAAATTGTGTGTTCAGAGCATTTACAGACCAAACCGATCCTCTCTTGCTGCTTTACCCCTGGAAGAAGACTTTTTCAGTTAGTTACAGTTCATTAACTGCTACCATTGAGTGCTTCTTATTTTAATTCCTTTGATCTAATTCAGACAGGGATTTCTTCTTTGTCAGCATTCGGCCAGAGTGTGAGTTTTGGCTTAGCTAATGAAATATACGGCTAATTTACATTAATGACGATTACTGGACACCTAGAAACATTCAGGCAGTCCAATCACTCAGTGACTCTTTTCCACTTGAAAGGTCAGAACCTCTGAACCCAACTTAGACCAGTGGTGCCATGAGTCAAATGTAATGAATTGAGGACTTGTATTGAATAAACAGAAATTATCTGCATAAAACCTCACAGCTCTTGTTATCTTCAGTTTCTCCTGCTGCTTCCTCATGGTTGAAAGGCAGCTTTGAAAATGTCATTTTAGAAAACATGGAGCATGTAGTGTCTTAGTCCTCGGCTTAATAACAGGGAAACAAACACATGGGAAAACCCCAGGAATCCTCAGGCAAACTTGTTGTTCTCCCACTGTTCATCCCTGGAGGGTCACAGTTACCCAGGGAACAAAGCTGGAATAAGCAAAACTGGCCAAGGAGAAACCTGGGTCGTTGCAGAGGATAAAAACCCCGACACTTCCATTCAAGTTCCGTGGCACCACTTTGGTTCATTGTCCCGTAACAGAGGCAGATGGGCTCTGAAGGAACAACAATCTGTCCACCGAAAGTTTTTCCTAACAAGATCTCAGATCTTGGCGCCAGGCACAATTTCAGCGTGAGGGATCGTGCTGCAGGGTGGAGCCTTCTACCGCAGCCACAATAAAGAAAAATATCAGAGTAGAGAAAGCCTTTGGAGTCCAGATTTTTAGGGGGACAGTTTATTTAACTAGTCACTAATGCTTCCAGTTAAATTCTTGTTGGTTTGTATATGAATAGGAGAAGTGAAAAAACTGTGGGAAAGGTGGAGTCTAAGGCAGAACAATTGTTTTTATTATTTTAACTATAACCACCCCAAACTAGTTTCCAGCTAATTTCATTGCAGCTAAGCATCTGGCATTTTATTGTCATCACTTTTAGTAGTCAAAAATGCTTTTTCTATCCCATTGAAGCTTCTCCTCTGCCTCTTGACTTCCCAGAGCATTGTAAATATGGGACAATGAAACATAAAACTCCAAAGAGGCCATTACTTAAACAAACGGGTCAGGTCATTTTCATTTATTTCATGACAACCTCCTCCACCATTTGCTTTCCTTTGAGGTCATTTTTTGATTGTCTTGTTTTGAAGCCAGGCAATTTGTCCCAGTCTCTGCTGTTCATGGGCTAATTAGAATTTTAAAAGTAATTGAAACACCCTTTGCAGTATGCTGTTAATTCCCTCCAGATTGCTGGGAACATTAGCTTCAGTGTTTGTTTATTTTAACTGACTCTAAAATATTAAACTGTCATGGTTTAGGAATGGTATTCTCCAATTTAATGCTCCCAGTAAAACCACACTGCCACTCGCTCCCTCTTCTCCTCCCCCTCCTGCTCTGTGCCTGGAGAGGAAAATTGGAGACACAAAAGGTAAAGGTCACAGGTTGAGATGAGAATTTACTGGAAACAGCAATGAGACAAGAACACAAACAGTAACAGCAACAACAGTAAAAACAAAAGTGTACAAAAGCGAGTGATTCCCATGCAAAACGCTCCCTTCAGAACCCAAGTGACCCAGCCACAGCCACAGCACCCAGCTGCTCCCTCCAGCTCAGAACCAGCGCTGCCCCACTGCTCCCACAGCCCCAGCGCTCCCTGCACCACGTTTAGTCTGAGCCCAAAGGTGCCCCTTCTCCCCAGATGAGAGAGTCCCTTTCCCCTGCCCCAGCAATGCCGTGAGGTGGCACAGAATACCCTCTGGGCCCTGGCCATGCCCTCTCCAGCCACTGAAATTATTGCCTGGCCGGGACCAGGACATAAACACTTTGGAAGTCGTACTGGATTTGGGATAATTCTCCTTGAACAGTAAATTCATTGTAAAAGTGAGCACCCTATTTGATCAGCACAGACTCATGCTCATGGAGGTCTCTGTACCCCAGGAAGACCACGCAGCTGAACCCCACGGTGTCAGATCCCAGGTGCCAGATCCCAGGTGCCAGATCCCAGGCCGTGGAGGCTTGGCCTTGACACTTGGATAGACCCAAGCAGGGTCACACAGAGCACCCACAGTGCTGACCTCGTCACCAGTGGCACTGGCTGGTGCCAGCCCTTCTTCTGTCATCTGCTGGCTGTGTTGTCTCAGGCATCTCGGACACCAAGCATGTCTTGGTCTCTCCCCTCACTGCTGCAGGCCCAAGCAGCGTAAACCATGTGCTGGTTTTGTACAAGAACCTTCCCTGGCATGAGAAAAGGCCCTGGCCTGACCCCTCACACGAGTCCAGAAGAACATCCCCCAGCGCATCAAGGCTATGCTACACCCGCTCCCCTGCTCCCAGGAGGGCCATTCCCTGCCCTGTGTCATCTCTCAGGTAGCTGTGGTGCCGGCAGGAGCTCTGAGAGTTCCTCCAGTCTCCCACAAGGCTCTGCTGAGCAGCGCAGCTCAGCCAGCCTACGCCTGACTGACAAGGGCATTAACAAGTGTGACATGGCGAAAGAAACCCCGCATGAAATCAAACACGGAAATGCTCTACCGCCCTTCTGTTGTTACCTTTGATTGAAAATTCTTATATGTGAATTGTGTAAACAGAATTAGAAATAATAAAGATATAGCAGAAACCAGCACCAGGAATGTGGGACAGAATTGAGTGGGGAAAAAAATTAGCAGCAATTTGCAGGAAAGAAGTAATACTAGAATACATTCAGAGTCTGCAGAGTCATTGCATTTATCTTCTTCTACATACCTCTCTGAAAAGAGGAACAACTCTATGAGAAAAAAATAATCACTACTGTACAGTTCTGCACTTCACGTGTACCCTATTATTTGCACAAACAGAAAGCTAGAGTCAGATCGTCAGTAAAGATTTGACACCACTTTCCACAATGAGCACGATTACAATTAAACAATTAAAATGGAGCTACACTTGTCAGAGAAGTGCCTGCAGTATGCATCAGTCACTGTTAACAACCACTTCTATCTGCTGTGTTTGCTTATTCATTCTTGTTCTGATCAAGCCAGCCAAGGAAAGCAGCCATACCTGGGCTCATTCAGCCAAGGACCCTCTCTTAAGAGCCATAAGCTGACACCCAGAGATAAGTAAGAACCATGCAAATGTTGGTATTGCCCAAGTACTCTCACCATTGCCCCTGACCATTTTCAGCTCAAGGTATTTCCTGAATCTAATATTATTTGTCTGTCTAGTAACGCTCAGTAGACGTTTCCTCCAAACGCTGCGCAGGCTCCGCATCCCACAGGCTCTTTTTGCAAATGCAGTCTTTGGCAAGGAGTTTCACAGGCCCACTGAGCTGAAAACCTCCTGGAATTCTGGTGTGCTCTGAATTGTGGCACGCTCTTTGTACAGCTATACCGGTTCAGTAGTGAAGGCTGCCTTCCTCACGTAGTTACCAGTGACATCACTGTAGCTTTAAAGAGATCAAATGCTTCTATACCTGTGTAACCCTACTGTACAGGCAGCTGTTCTGATTAAATCATGTGTTCATAGCCTGCTCCAAACTGAAATACCGAGCAAGGCACGAGGCAGTGCGCAGACCAGGCAAAACCAAGCCATCATTTTACTGTTTAAAAACACCAGCTTGAATCAACCTGCACTGTTTCATCCAAGCAGTCACGCATGTGCTGCTGATGTAAGAACCTGACTTCTCTGTTAATCTCAATGCTTTTGTTTACCCCCAAAAGAGCTTGTACCTGCTACTCAGACTCTCACCTCAAAGCATCAATGAAGAGCTTTCAAACCACCAGGCACCGAGAAAGTTGAGAAACAGGTTCTCCCTCAGGTTTCCATGGTTACCGTATCGCCAAAGTGTAATTCCAGTCACTCAGTTTGCTCCAGGTACCTTCCCAAACTGTCACCAAGGTATCATCCCCCTTTGGATTACGTATATGGCAAGGACAGCCCCTCTAACCCTAATTCTTGGCCCTGGTAGCACCCCAGGGGTGGCCCAGAGGTTCGGTGAGCAGGTCCTGCAGTGGGGTGACCTCTCTTCCTCTGGGGATGGCCAGAGATGGCTCTTGCCGTTGAGCTCAACCCAGACCACGTGGACTTTGGCAGATCTCAGGTGCTGAAGGCTCAAACCTGGCCTGGTGGGAGACAATGAGATTTTGTCTGTGGCTGAATCACCCTTTCAGCTGAGGTGCATTTACTGACAGCTTTATAGACCTGACATTTTTCAAGAGAAGCACAAGGCCACGGATAGCACCTCAGGCCCAGGCCAGTGATGCCCAGGGCTTTATTCAACATGCTCAAAGGCCTTCAGGCATCGGTGTACTTCTGCAAACCCAGTGCTGAAGCTCCAGACAGCCTGACAGACCAAAGCCAAAGAAAACCCACTTTAAAAGCAGCATAAAGAAACAAGAGAAACACACAGCAGCTTGTAAAATGCGTGCTTTTAAATATACTTGGCAGATAGCAGAATAATAAGGAGAGTCACAATAACTATATATAAAAAAGTCCTTAGAACAGCTGAAAAAAACAGGTCTAATGTATTTTTCAGCTGCCAATCCAGATAATCTGGCAGTAACAGAAATCACCAGGGAGGCAGTTGGAGCCCAGGGGACAGGAGCCTGTGGGGCAGAGGTGCAGAAGGCAGTGCTCTCGAGACCGGATCTTACAGGAACCAGTCATTGCAAATAACGTGTGGGCACCAGGGCACCACGGATCAGTGTGTCCAACACGTCTGGGGCTCCATCAGATGGAAATCAAGAGCTTTGACAGATCAGTCTTCAAGACACAGAGCTGAACACTGATGCTCGAGAACACAAAAACTCTGTTACACATTCAGGGCTGCATTCTGCCACCCATCCCTCCCAAAACAGGGTGTCCCTTCCTGGGAATGGAAGGGCACTATCCAGAGCCATCTCCTTACGAAGAACAATCATCCACAATCAGGCCAGGCATTCCCAAACCGAGACGTAATTTAAAGTTGCCCAGATTAAAGATGAAAAAGCTGATTTGCCGAGCTGCTGTCAGCTGAAAATAAGTCCTGTGCAAGCATCTCAAAGTCTAGAGGCTGAGACAGTCTTTATTCATTTTTAAGGACCGTGGCTTAAGGAATTCATTCAGACTGAAGGATGGTACATTACCAAAGAAGAAATACGGGGAGGCGAAAACCACCATGATTAAGAAACACAGAAAATTTACCTCTTTCAAGCACTTTACTACACTCAATTTAAAATGTTTTCTGTTCAGTCTAGCTGTGTTTATCTACAAACATATAAAACGACATTATATGTCCCTTCTGGTGGATAAAATGGCAAATAGTTAAGAGCATGCAAAAATAATCAGGGCAGCAAGCGGAAAAAAAAGCTCTTTTCTACTAGAATTTACACATGGAACCTAGAAAGAGAGACTAATTGCTCCCTGGGACCCTGTGATTAGCTAAATCTGACTTGCAAACAGCTGCAAGATCGTGGTATCAAGGAGTGGGTACCTCTGTTTTCTGTCTCACTGGCTGCTTGAGACACATTTTTCCCCTGATTTGAGCTGATTGGGCCTCTCATTTACCTATTAGAGGATGAGACTGAACAGGGAGGAACAGAGGATGATTAAAAATCTGCTCCTTGCTATTTCTAAACAACCGTGGAACATTCTCTTCCAAATTAAATCTGGCTTCTGGCTGGCAGGCTAACTGGCAAATGCAATCTCATTCCCCGAGTGCCAGAGCACATCAGCTGTACATGTGCCATTTGTGGTCCATCTGCAGGAAACGTGACGAGCCAATTGATTTTGGGAAGGGCTGGCAAGGGGATGCAGCACCACAACCACCATGACGCTGAGCTTTCCTCCTCTTCCCACCCAAGTAAGCAGAGTTTGGAAATCCCACGAGGCTGTGCTTTAAAACCCGGGCAATTGACACCGTTTCCAAGTATCAGCTTTTGTCAGCAGGCCTGGCTAGTAAAGTATCACTCTTTCAATGGAAAAATAGTGGCAATGGAAGCTTTTTGTTGTTTGAAACAATTAAATTGCAGTTTAGGAGTTCTGGCAGGTGATGAAAGAAGCATTTGGGTTCTGTTTGTCCACTCTGTCTCTTGAGCTAAGGCAGGGTGCAAATCCACTGAAAACACCCTCAGAAAAAAAAGTTCAAACATAGCAATTTAAAATCCACTCTGAGCCAGCTGAGATATAAAATGCACACCCATAGGAAACCCATATTCTCCATTGAATAATTCTGGGGCACAGATTCCCCACAGGAAGTCTTTAGGCCAGTTTCATAACCTTTGTAATTTTAACATCTCTATCTTGGGAGGGAAGTAGTGCTTTGAGGGGAAGAAAGTTCTCTTCAAAATACCTCAATTTTTTCCCCCAATATAATTGTGTCGCTTTTTTTTTTTTAACTCATTTTCCGTAGAGAGAAATATCATTTGATGATGTCACCAATTTTTTTCAGCATGAGAGAATACTGTGGATGGGTAATAGTAAAGAGGTAGCCATGCTGACTAGAGTTACAGCTCACTCCTCTAGCTCTGACACAGTGAATAGGTAAAGTGAGCTGAACAGCCTCACTCAGTAACCCAAGCCCGTTTGGCCCTCTCTAATCTGACCTAATTAATTTGCCCCAATAATTGCCATAGCTGGCAAATTCATTTCAGGAGACATTCAGGAGGAAAACTGCTCCTAGCCACCAGCGCAGATTAAAGTGAGCTGCCAGAGCTGCAAGAGGGAGCTAACAAGGCACCTGACTGTAAAATGCTCCGAGTAAGGAGCTGTCAGTCTTCTGCTCTCGAGTGCTCTCATTTGAGAAAAGCACAAGATCTTGAGTGCCTCTTGTCTTCTGTGATTGCATCTGCGCTCCAGCGCTGCCGTCCTCTTGGAGTTTGACTGAGCCCCATGATCACTGAGAGCTTGTTTGCTGTTTTCCCAGCATACACACGGTTGATCCTTTTTTTTTTTTTTTT